>CM059434.1:8053249-8133917 GCA_030390025.1 Squalus acanthias | reverse complement strand
GATCAGCACAGTTTGGGTGTAGTGATCAGCACAGTTTGGGTGTAGCGATCAGCACAGTTTGGGTGTAGCGATCAGTGCAGATTGGGTGTAGCGATTCAGTACAGTTTGGTGTGCTAGCGATCAGCACAGTTTGGTTGTAGTGATCAGCACAGTTTGGGTGTAGTGATCAGCACAGTTTGGGTGTAGTGATCAGCACAGTTTGGGTGTAGTGATCAGCACAGTTTGGGTGTAGTGATCAGCACAGTTTGGGTGTAGTGATCAGCACAGTTTGGGTGTAGTGATCAGCACAGTTTGGGTGTAGTGATCAGCACAGTTTGGGTGTAGGGATCAGCACAGTTTGGGTGTAGTGATCAGTACAGTTTGGGTGTAGCGATCAGCACAGTTTGGGTGTAGTGATCAGCACAGTTTGGGTGTAGTGATCAGCACAGTTTGGTTGTAGTGATCAGCACAGTTTGGGTGAAGTGATCAGCACAGTTTGGGTGTAGCGATCAGCACAGTTTGGGTGTAGAGATCAGCAGCAGTTTGGTGTAGTGATCAGGCACAGTTTGGTTGTAGTGATCAGTACAGTTTGGTTGTAGTGATCAGCACTGTTTGGTTGTCGCGATCAGCACAGTTTGGGTGTAGCGATCAGCACAGTTTGGGTGTAGAGATCAGTGCAGTTTGGTTATCGTGATCAGCACAGTTTTGGTGTAGCGATCAGTACAGTTTGGTTGTAGCGATCAGCACAGTTTGGGTGTAGTGATCAGCACAGTTTGGGTGCAGTGATCAGCACAGTTTGGGTGTAGCGATCAGCACAGTTTGGGTGTAGTGATCAGCACAGTTTGGGTGTAGTGATCAGCACAGTTTGGGTGTAGCGATCAGCACAGTTTGGGTGTAGCGATCAGTACAGTTTGGGTGTAGCGATCAGCACAGTTTGGGTGTAGTGATCAGCACAGTTTGGGTGTAGTGATCAGCACATTTTGGGTGTAGCCATCAGCACAGTTTTGGTGTAGTGATCAGCACAGTTTGGGTGTAGTGATCAGCACAGTTTGGGTGTAGCGATCAGTACAGTTTGGGTGTAGCGATCAGCACAGTTTGGGTGTAGTGATCAGCACATTTTGGGTGTAGTGATCAGCACAGTTTAAGTGTAGTGATCAGCACAGTTTAGGTGTAGTGATCAGCACAGTTTGGGTGTAGTGATCAGTACAGTTTGGGTGTAGTGATCAATACAGTTTCGGTGTAGTGATCAGTATAGTTTGGGTGTCGTGATCAGTACAGTTTGGGTGTAGCGATCAGCACAGTTTGGGTGTTGCGATCAGCACTGTTTGGTTGTCGCGATCAGTACAGTTTGGGTGTAGTGATCAGCACAGTTTGGGTGTAGTGATCAGTACAGTTTGGTTGTAGTGATCAGCACAGTTTCGGTGTAGTGATCAGCACAGTTTGGGTGTAGTGATCAGCACAGTTTGGGTGAATGATCAGCACAGTTTGGGTTGTAGCGATCAGCACAGTTTGGGTGTAGCGATCAGCACAATTTGGTGGTAGCGATCAGTACAGTTTGGGTGTAGCGATCAGTACTGTTTGGGTGTAGCGATCAGTACAGTTTGGGTGTTGCGATCAGCACAGTTTGGGTGTAGCGATCAGTACAGTTTGGGTGTTGCGATCAGCACAGTTTGGGTGTAGCGATCAGCACAGTTTGGGTGTAGCGATCAGCACAGTTTGGGTGTAGCGATCAGCACAGTTTGGGTGTAGCGATCAGTACAGTTTGGGTGTAGCGATCAGCACAGTTTGGGTGTAGCGATCAGCACAGTTTGGGTGTAGCGATCAGCACAGTTTGGGTGGAGTGATCAGCACAGTTTGGCTGTAGCGATCAGCACAGTTTGGGTGTAGTGATCAGCACAGTTTGGGTGTAGTGATCAGCACAGTTTGGTTGCAGTGATCAGCACAGTTTGGTTGTAGCGAGCAGCACAGTTTGGTTGTAGCGATCAGTACAGTTTGGGGGTTGTGATCAGCACAGTTTGGTGGTAGCGATCAGCACAGTTTGTTTGTAGCGATCAGTACAGTTTGGGTGTAGTGATCAGTACAATTTGGGGGTAGTGATCAGCACAGTTTGGGTGTAGTGATCAGCACAGTTTGTGTGTAGCGATCAGTGCAGCTTGGGTGTAGTAATCAGTACAGTTTGCGTGTCACGATCAGCACAGTTTGGTTGTAGTGATCAGCTCAGTTTGGGTGTAGTGATCAGTACAGTTTGGGTGTAGTGATCAGCACAGTTTGGGTGTAGTGATCAGCACAGTTTGGGTGTAGGGATCAGCACAGTTTGGGTGTAGTGATCAGCACAGTTTGGGTGAAATGATCAGCACAGTTTGGGTGTAGCGATCAGCACAGTTTGGGTGTAGAGATCAGAACAGTTTGTGTTTAGTGATCAGGACTGTTTGGTTGTAGTGATCAGTACAGTTTGGTTGTAGTGATCAGCACTGTTTGGTTGTCGCGATCAGCACAGTTTGGGTGTAGTAATCAGCACAGTTTGGGTGTAGGGATCAGCACAGTTTGGGTGTAGAGATCAGTACAGTTTGGGTGTAGAGATCAGCACAGTTTGGGTGTAGAGATCAGAACAGTTTGTGTTTAGTGATCAGCACAGTTTTGGTGTAGTGATCAGCACAGTTTGGGTGTAGTGATCAGCACAGTTTGGGTGTAGTGATCAGCACAGTTTGGTTGTAGTGATCAGCACAGTTTTGGTGTAGTGATCAGCACAGTTTGGGTGTAGTGATCAGTGCAGTTTGGTTGTAGCGATCAGCACAGTTTGGGTGTAGTGATCAGCACAGTTTGGTTGTAGCGATCAGTACAGTTTGGGTGTAGTGATCAGTGCAGTTTGGTTGTAGCGATCAGCACAGTTTGGGTGTAGTGATCAGTGCAGTTTGGTTGTAGCGATCAGCACAGTTTGGGTGTAGTGATCAGCACAGTTTGGGTGTAGTGATCAGCACAGTTTGGTTGTAGCGATCAGCACAGTTTCGGTGTAGTGATCAGCACAGTTTGGGTGTAGTGATCAGCACAGTTTGGGGGGTAGCGATCAGCACAGTTTAGGTGTAGTGATCAGTACAGTTTGCGGGTAGCGATCAGCACAGTTTGGTTGTAGCGATCAGTACAGTTTGGGTGTAGTGATCAGGACAATTTGGGGGTAGTGATCAGCACAGTTTGGGTGTAGTGATCAGCACAGTTTGGGTGTAGAGATCAGCACAGTTTGTGTGTAGCGATCAGTGCAGCTTGGGTGTAGTAATCAGTACAGTTTGCGTGTCGCGATCAGCACAGTTTGGTTGTAGTGATCAGCACAGTTTGGGTGTAGTGATCAGTACAGTTTGGGTGTAGTGATCAGCACAGTTTGGGTGTAGTGATCAGCACAGTTTGGGTGTAGTGATCAGCACAGTTTGGGTGTAGTGATCAGCACAGTTTGGGTGTAGTGATCAGCACAGTTTGGGTGTAGTGATCAGCACAGTTTGGGTGTAGGGATCAGCACAGTTTGGGTGTAGTGATCAGTAAAGTTTGGGTGTCGCGATCAGCACAGTTTGGGTGTAGTGATCAGTACAGTTTGGGTGTAGTGATCAGCACAGTTTGGTTGTAGTGATCAGCACAGTTTGGGTGAAATGATCAGCACAGTTTGGGTGTAGCGATCAGCACAGTTTGGGTGTAGAGATCAGAGCAGTTTGTGTTTAGTGATCAGGACTGTTTGGTTGTAGTGATCAGTACAGTTTGGTTGTAGTGATCAGCACTGTTTGGTTGTCGCGATCAGCACAGTTTGGGTGTAGCGATCAGCACAGTTTGGGTGTAGAGATCAGTGCAGTTTGGTTATCGTGATCAGCACAGTTTTGTTGTAGCGATCAGTACAGTTTGGTTGTAGCGATCAGCACAGTTTGGGTGTAGTGATCAGCACAGTTTGGGTGCAGTGATCAGCACAGTTTGGGTGTAGCGATCAGCACAGTTTGGGTGTAGTGATCAGCACAGTTTGGGTGTAGTGATCAGCACAGTTTGGGTGTAGCGATCAGCACAGTTTGGGTGTAGCGATCAGTACAGTTTGGGTGTAGCGATCAGCACAGTTTGGGTGTAGTGATCAGCACAGTTTGGGTGTAGTGATCAGCACATTTTGGGTGTAGCCATCAGCACAGTTTTGGTGTAGTGATCAGCACAGTTTGGGTGTAGCGATCAGTACAGTTTGGGTGTAGCGATCAGCACAGTTTGGGTGTAGTGATCAGCACATTTTGGGTGTAGTGATCAGCACAGTTTAAGTGTAGTGATCAGCACAGTTTAGGTGTAGTGATCAGCACAGTTTGGGTGTAGTGATCAGTACAGTTTGGGTGTAGTGATCAATACAGTTTCGGTGTAGTGATCAGTATAGTTTGGGTGTCGTGATCAGTACAGTTTGGGTGTAGCGATCAGCACAGTTTGGGTGTTGCGATCAGCACTGTTTGGTTGTCGCGATCAGTACAGTTTGGGTGTAGTGATCAGCACAGTTTGGGTGTAGTGATCAGTACAGTTTGGTTGTAGTGATCAGCACAGTTTCGGTGTAGTGATCAGCACAGTTTGGGTGTAGTGATCAGCACAGTTTGGGTGAAATGATCAGCACAGTTTGGGTGTAGCGATCAGCACAGTTTGGGTGTAGCGATCAGCACAATTTGGTGGTAGCGATCAGTACAGTTTGGGTGTAGCGATCAGTACTGTTTGGGTGTAGCGATCAGTACAGTTTGGGTGTTGCGATCAGCACAGTTTGGGTGTAGCGATCAGTACAGTTTGGGTGTTGCGATCAGCACAGTTTGGGTGTAGCGATCAGCACAGTTTGGGTGTAGCGATCAGCACAGTTTGGGTGTAGCGATCAGCACAGTTTGGGTGTAGCGATCAGTACAGTTTGGGTGTAGCGATCAGCACAGTTTGGGTGTAGCGATCAGCACAGTTTGGGTGTAGCGATCAGCACAGTTTGGGTGGAGTGATCAGCACAGTTTGGCTGTAGCGATCAGCACAGTTTGGGTGTAGTGATCAGCACAGTTTGGGTGTAGTGATCAGCACAGTTTGGTTGCAGTGATCAGCACAGTTTGGTTGTAGCGAGCAGCACAGTTTGGTTGTAGCGATCAGTACAGTTTGGGGGTTGTGATCAGCACAGTTTGGTGGTTGCGATCAGCACAGTTTGTTTGTAGCGATCAGTACAGTTTGGGTGTAGTGATCAGTACAATTTGGGGGTAGTGATCAGTACTGTTCGGGTGTAGCGATCAGCACAGTTTGGGTGTAGTGATCAGAACAGTTTGGGGGGTAGTGATCAGAACAGTTTGGGTGTAGCGATCAGCACAGTTTGGGTGTAGTGATCAGAACAGTTTGGGTGTAGTGATCAGAACAGTTTGGGTTTAGCGATCAGCACAGTTTGGGTGTAGTGATCAGCACATTTTGGGTGTAGTGATCAGCACAGTTTGGTTGAAGTGATCACAGTTTGGGTGTAGTGATCAGCACAGTTTGGGTGTAGCGATTAGCATAGTTTGGGTGTAGCGATCAGCACAGTTTGGGTGAAATGATCAGCACAGTTTGGGTTTAGTGATCAGCACAGTTTGGGTGTAGCGATCAGCACAGTTTGGGTGTAGCGATCAGCACAGTTTGTGTGTAGCGCTCAGCACAGTTTGGGTGTAGTGATCAGCCCAGTTTGGTTGTAGCGATCAGCACAGTTTGGTTGTAGCGATCAGTACAGTTTTGTTGTAGTGATCAGCCCAGTTTGGTTGTAGCGATCAGCACAGTTTGGGTGTAGTGATCAGTACAGTTTGGGGGTAGCGATCAGCACAGTTTGGGTGTAGTGATCAGCCCAGTTTGGGTGTAGCGATCAGTACAGTTTGGGTGTAGTGATCAGTACAGTTTGGGTGTAGCGATCAGCACAGTTTGGGTGTAGTGATCAGTACAGTTTGGGTGTAGCGATCAGCACAGTTTGGGTTTAGTGATCAGCACAGTTTGGGTTTAGTGATCAGCACAGTTTGGGTGTAGCGATCAGCACCGTTTGTGTGTAGCGCTCAGCACAGTTTGGGTGTAGTGATCAGCCCAGTTTGGTTGTAGCGATCAGCACAGTTTGGTTGTAGCGATCAGTACAGTTTTGTTGTAGTGATCAGCCCAGTTTGGTTGTAGCGATCAGCACAGTTTGGGTGTAGTGATCAGTACAGTTCGGGGGTAGTGATCAGCACAGTTTTGTTGTAGTGATCAGCCCAGTTTGGTTGTAGCGATCAGCACAGTTTGGGTGTAGTGATCAGTACAGTTTGGGGGTAGCGATCAGCACAGTTTAGGTGTAGTGATCAGTACAGTTTGTGGGTAGCGATCAGCCCAGTTTGGTTGTAGCGATCAGCACAGTTTGGGTGCAGTGATCAGTACAGTTTGCGGGTAGCGATCAGCACAGTTTGGTTGTAGCGATCAGTACAGTTTGGGTGTAGTGATCAGGACAATTTGGGGGTAGTGATCAGTACAGTTTGGGTGTAGTGATCAGCACAGTTTGGGTGTAGTGATCAGCACAGTTTGTGTGTAGCGATCAGTGCAGCTTGGGTGTAGTAATCAGTACAGTTTGCGTGTCGCGATCAGCACAGTTTGGTTGTAGTGATCAGCTCAGTTTGGGTGTAGTGATCAGTACAGTTTGGGTGTAGTGATCAGCACAGTTTGGGTGTAGTGATCAGCACAGTTTGGGTGTAGGGATCAGCACAGTTTGGGTGTAGTGATCAGTACAGTTTGGGTGTCGCGATCAGCACAGGTTGGTTGTAGTGATCAGTACAGTTTGGTTGTAGTGATCAGCACAGTTTGGGTGAAATGATCAGCACAGTTTGGGTGTAGCGATCAGCACAGTTTGGGTGTAGAGATCAGAACAGTTTGTGTTTAGTGATCAGGACTGTTTGGTTGTAGTGATCAGTACAGTTTGGTTGTAGTGATCAGCACTGTTTGGTTGTCGCGATCAGCACAGTTTGGGTGTAGTAATCAGCACAGTTTGGGTGTAGGGATCAGCACAGTTTGGGTGTAGAGATCAGTACAGTTTGGGTGTATAGATCAGAACAGTTTGTGTTTAGTGATCAGGACTGTTTGGTTGTAGTGATCAGTGCAGTTTGGTTGTCGTGATCAGCACAGTTTTGTTGTAGCGATCAGTACAGTTTGGTTGTAGCGATAAGCACAGTTTGGGTGTAGTGATCAGCACAGTTTGGTTGTAGTGATCAGCACAGTTTTGGTGTAGTGATCAGCACAGTTTGGGTGTAGCGATCAGCACAGTTTGGGTGTAGTGAGCAGTACAGTTTGGGTCTAGTGATCAGTATAGTTTGGGTGTAGTGATCAGCACAGTTTGGGTGTAGCGATCAGCACTGTTTGGGTGTAGTGATCAGTACAGTTTGGGTGTAGTGATCAGTACAGTTTGGGTGTAGCGATCAGCACAGTTTGGGTGTAGTGATAAGCACAGTTTAGGTGTAGTGATCAGCACAGTTTGGCTGTAGCGATCAGCACAGTTTGGGTGTAGTGATCAGCACATTTTGGGTGTAGCCATCAGCACAGTTTTGGTGTAGTGATCAGCACATTTTGGGTGTAGTGATCAACACAGTTTGGGTGTAGTGATCAGCACAGTTTGTGTGTAGTGATCAGCACAGTTTAAGTGTAGTGATCAGCACAGTTTAGGTGTAGTGATCAGCACAGTTTGGGTGTAGTGATCAGTACAGTTTGGGTGTAGTGATCAGCACAGTTTGGTTGTAGTGATCAGCACAGTTTTGGTGTAGTGATCAGCACAGTTTGGGTGTAGCGATCAGCACAGTTTGGGTGTAGTGAGCAGTACAGTTTGGGTCTAGTGATCAGTATAGTTTGGGTGTAGTGATCAGCACAGTTTGGGTGTAGCGATCAGCACTGTTTGGGTGTAGTGATCAGTACAGTTTGGGTGTAGTGATCAGTACAGTTTGGGTGTAGCGATCAGCACAGTTTGGGTGTAGTGATAAGCACAGTTTAGGTGTAGTGATCAGCACAGTTTGGCTGTAGCGATCAGCACAGTTTGGGTGTAGTGATCAGCACATTTTGGGTGTAGCCATCAGCACAGTTTTGGTGTAGTGATCAGCACATTTTGGGTGTAGTGATCAACACAGTTTGGGTGTAGTGATCAGCACAGTTTGTGTGTAGTGATCAGCACAGTTTAAGTGTAGTGATCAGCACAGTTTAGGTGTAGTGATCAGCACAGTTTGGGTGTAGTGATCAGTACAGTTTGGGTGTAGTGATCAATACAGTTTCGGTGTAGTGATCAGTATAGTTTGGGTGTAGTGATCAGCACACTTTGGTTGTAGTGATCAGCACAGTTTGGGTGTAGTGATCAGTACAGTTCAGGGGTAGTGATCAGCCCAGTTTGGTTGTAGCGATCAGTACAGTTTGGGTGTAGTGATCAGGACAATTTGGGGGTAGTGATCAGTACAGTTTGGGTGTAGTGATCAGCACAGTTTGGGTGTAGAGATCAGCACAGTTTGTGTGTAGCGATCAGTGCAGCTTGGGTGTAGTAATCAGTACAGTTTGCGTGTTGCGATCAGCACAGTTTGGTTGTAGTGATCAGCACAGTTTTGTTGAAGTGATCAGTACAGTTTGGGTGTAGTGATCAGCACAGTTTGGGTGTAGGGATCAGCACAGTTTGGGTGTAGTGATCAGTACAGTTTGGGTGTCGCGATCAGCACAGTTTGGTTGTAGTGATCAGTACAGTTTTGTTGAAGTGATCAGTACAGTTTGCTTGTCGCGAACAGCACAGTTTGGGTGTAGCGATCAGCACAGTTTGGGTGAAATGATCAGCACAGTTTGGGTGTAGCGATCAGCACAGTTTGGGTGTAGAGATCAGAACAGTTTGTGTTTAGTGATCAGGACTGTTTGGTTGTAGTGATCAGTGCAGTTTGGTTGTAGTGATCAGCACTGTTTGGTTGTCGCGATCAGCACAGTTTGGGTGTAGCGATCAGCACAGTTTGGGTGTAGAGATCAGAACAGTTTGGGGGAAAAATTCAGCTGCTTGCGCCTCCCGTTAGCGCCTTAAGAGGGCGCTAATGGGGCGTAAAGCAGCTAACGCCCGGGCGCAGCGCTGCCCACGCCTCCCGAAAAATTTAGTTGGAGGCTAGCGGCGGCGGCAGCCGGTAGCGCCCTGTGGTGCTGCGCCGCCGGCGTTGACGTCATCGCCGTGCGCAGCACCCCGCTCGCGCCCCGGCCGTGATCTTCAGTCACGCCCCCTGATTTACCGCCAGACGCTATGTCCGACGGGTTCAGGGAGGCGTACGTGCGGCCGGGGCGGCGATATTTAAAGGGGAGGTGGCAGGCGGCCATTTTTGTTGCTGGCCGCCTGCCAGCACCTGCCCCCGTTGCTGTCCCCGGCCCCCGTGAAGCCCCCCCACCGTGAAGTGCCGGCTGCGCTCCAAGAGCCCGGCACTTCTCTTGAGTGCCGGGCTCTTTTGCCGGCACTCCCGATCCCTGGGAGCCCAGCTGGGCCCCGGTTCGCGCTGCGCAGGGTCCCTCCCCTTTAAGAAGGGGAGGAAGGCCTGCAATACCGCGGCACGTAGCGCCAGGATATTCCCTCGCTGCGCCCCAAGAGGGATGCGGGGTGCTTCCAGTTGCGCCCCGCTTCCCTCTTGGGGCGCAACCACTGAAGTTCCGGCGCGGGGCCGCTAATTTTTTCGGGGTGCTAAAATTCGCGCCCCGGCGAGGTTAGCGCCCCAGATGGGGCGCGACTCAATTTTTACCCCTTTGTGTTCAGTGATCAGGACTGTTTGGATGTAGTGATCAGTGCAGTTTGGTTGTCGTGATCAGCACAGTTTTGTTGTAGCGATCAGTACAGTTTGGTTGTAGTGATCAGCACAGTTTGGGTGTAGTGATCAGCACAGTTTGGGTGTAGTGATCAGCACAGTTTGGGTATAGTGATCAGTACAGTTTGGGTGTCGTGATCAGTACAGTTTGGGTGTAGTGATCAATACAGTTTCGGTGTAGTGATCAGTATAGTTTGGGTATCGTGATCAGCACAGTTTGGGCGTAGTGATCAGTACAGTTTCGGTGTAGCGATCAGCACAGTTTGGGAGTCGTGATCAGTACAGTTTGGGTATAGTGATCAGTACAGTTTGGGTGTAGCGATCAGTACAGTTTGGGTGTAGTGATCAGTACAGTTTGGGTGTAGTGATCAGCACAGTTTGGGTGTAGTGATCAGCACAGTTTGGGTGTAGTGATCAGTACAGTTTGGTTGTAGTGATCAGCACAGTTTGGGTGTAGTGATCAGTACAGTTTGGTTGTAGTGATCAGCACAGTTTGGGTGTAATGATCAGCACAGTTTGGGTGTAGTGATCAGCACAGTTTGGGTGTAGTGATCAGCACAGTTTGGGTGAAATGATCAGCACATTTTGGGTGTAGCGATCAGCACAGTTTGGGTGTAGTGATCAGCACAGTTTGGGTGTAGTGATCAGCACAGTTTGGGTGTAGCGATCAGCACAGTTTTGGTGTAGTGATCAGCACAGTTTGGGTGTAGCGATCAGCACAGTTTGGTGTAGTGATCAGCACAGTTTGGGTGTAGGGATCAGCACAGTTTGGGTGTAGTGATCAGTACAGTTTGGGTGTAGTGATCAGCACAGTTTGGGTGTAGTGATCAGCACAGTTTGGGTGCAGTGATCAGTACAGTTTGGGTGTAGCGATCAGCACAGTTTGGTTGTAGCGATCAGCACAGTTTGGGTGTAGTGATCAGTACAGTTTGGGTGTAGAGATCAGCACAGTTTGGGTGTAGCGATCAGCACAGTTTGGGTGTAGGGATCAGTACAGTTTGGGTGTAGTGATCAGTACAGTTTGGGTGTAGCGATCAGCACAGTTTGGGTGTAGTGATCAGTACAGTTTGGGTGTAGCGATCAGCACAGTTTTGGTGTAGGGATCAGTACAGTTTGGGTGTAGCGATCAGCACAGTTTGGGTGTAGTGATCAGCACAGTTTGGGTGTAGTGATCAGCACAGTTTGGGTGTAGTGATCAGCACAGTTTGGGTGTAGTGATCAGCACAGTTTGGGTGTAGTGATCAGCACAGTTTGGGTGTAGCGATCAGCACAGTTTGGGTGTAGTGATCAGCACAGTTTGGGTGTAGCGATCAGCACAGTTTGGGTGTAGTGATCAGCACAGTTTGGGTGTAGTGATCAGCACAGTTTGGGTGTAGTGATCAGCACAGTTTGGGTGTAGTGATCAGCACAGTTTGGGTGTAGTGATCAGTACAGTTTGGGTGTAGCGATCAGCACAGTTTTGGTGTAGTGATCAGTACAGTTTGGGTGTAGTGATCAGCACAGTTTGGGTGTAGTGATCAGTACAGTTTGGGTCTAGTGATCAGTATAGTTTGGGTGTAGTGATCAGCACAGTTTGGGTGTAGTGATCAGCACAGTTTGGGTGAAGTGATCAGCACAGTTTGGGTGTAGCGATCAGTACAGTTTGGGTGTAGCGATCAGCACAGTTTGGGTGTAGCGATCAGCACAGTTTGGGTGTCGTGATCAGTACAGTTTGGGTGTAATGATCAGTACAGTTTGGGTGTAGCGATCAGCACAGTTTGGGTGTAGTGATCAGTACAGTTTGGGTGTAATGATCAGTACAGTTTGGGTGTAGTGATCAGTACAGTTTGGGTGTAGTGATCAGTACAGTTTGGGTATAGTGATCAGTACAGTTTGGGTGTAGCGATCAGCACAGTTTGGGTGTAGTGATCAGTACAGTTTGGTTGTAGTGATCAGTACAGTTTGGGTGAATGATCAGCACAGTTTGGGTGTAGCGATCAGCACAGTTTGGGTGTAGCGATCAGCACAGTTTGGTTGTAGTGATCAGTACAGTTTGGGTGTAGCGATCAGTACTGTTTGGGTGTAGCGATCAGTACAGTTTGGGTGTTGTGATCAGCACAGTTTGGGTGTAGCGATCAGCACAGTTTGGGTGTAGCGATCAGCACAGTTTGGGTGTAGCGATCAGCACAGTTTGGGTGTAGCGATCAGCACAGTTTGGGTGTAGCGATCAGTACAGTTTGGGTGTAGCGATCAGCACAGTTTGGGTGTAGCGATCAGCACAGTTTGGGTGTAGCGATCAGCACAGTTTGGGTGTAGCGATCAGTACAGTTTGGGTGTAGGGATCAGCACAGTTTGGGTGTCGTGATCAGTACAGTTTGGGTGTAATGATCAGTACAGTTTGGGTGTAGTGATCAGTACAGTTTGGGTGTAGTGATCAGTACAGTTTGGGTCTAGTGATCAGTATAGTTTGGGTGTAGGGATCAGCACAGTTTGGGTGTAGTGATCAGCACAGTTTGGGTGAAATGATCAGCACAGTTTGGGTGTAGCGATCAGCACAGTTTGGGTGTAGAGATCAGAACAGTTTGTGTTTAGTGATCAGGACTGTTTGGTTGTAGTGATCAGTA
The DNA here is from genome assembly GCA_030390025.1 of Squalus acanthias. Classification (NCBI taxonomy): domain Eukaryota; kingdom Metazoa; phylum Chordata; class Chondrichthyes; order Squaliformes; family Squalidae; genus Squalus; species Squalus acanthias. Next base: position 8,121,547 of record CM059434.1, on the reverse strand, counting down.
CAGTTTGGTTGTAGTGATCAGCACTGTTTGGTTGTCGCGATCAGCACAGTTTGGGTGTAGTAATCAGCACAGTTTGGGTGTAGGGATCAGCACAGTTTGGGTGTAGAGATCAGTACAGTTTGGGTGTAGAGATCAGCACAGTTTGGGTGTAGAGATCAGAACAGTTTGTGTTTAGTGATCAGCACAGTTTTGGTGTAGTGATCAGCACAGTTTGGGTGTAGTGATCAGCACAGTTTGGGTGTAGTGATCAGCACAGTTTGGTTGTAGTGATCAGCACAGTTTTGGTGTAGTGATCAGCACAGTTTGGGTGTAGTGATCAGTGCAGTTTGGTTGTAGCGATCAGCACAGTTTGGGTGTAGTGATCAGCACAGTTTGGTTGTAGCGATCAGTACAGTTTGGGTGTAGTGATCAGTGCAGTTTGGTTGTAGCGATCAGCACAGTTTGGGTGTAGTGATCAGTGCAGTTTGGTTGTAGCGATCAGCACAGTTTGGGTGTAGTGATCAGCACAGTTTGGGTGTAGTGATCAGCACAGTTTGGTTGTAGCGATCAGCACAGTTTCGGTGTAGTGATCAGCACAGTTTGGGTGTAGTGATCAGCACAGTTTGGGGGTAGCGATCAGCACAGTTTAGGTGTAGTGATCAGTACAGTTTGCGGGTAGCGATCAGCACAGTTTGGTTGTAGCGATCAGTACAGTTTGGGTGTAGTGATCAGGACAATTTGGGGGTAGTGATCAGCACAGTTTGGGTGTAGTGATCAGCACAGTTTGGGTGTAGAGATCAGCACAGTTTGTGTGTAGCGATCAGTGCAGCTTGGGTGTAGTAATCAGTACAGTTTGCGTGTCGCGATCAGCACAGTTTGGTTGTAGTGATCAGCACAGTTTGGGTGTAGTGATCAGTACAGTTTGGGTGTAGTGATCAGCACAGTTTGGGTGTAGTGATCAGCACAGTTTGGGTGTAGTGATCAGCACAGTTTGGGTGTAGTGATCAGCACAGTTTGGGTGTAGTGATCAGCACAGTTTGGGTGTAGTGATCAGCACAGTTTGGGTGTAGGGATCAGCACAGTTTGGGTGTAGTGATCAGTAAAGTTTGGGTGTCGCGATCAGCACAGTTTGGGTGTAGTGATCAGTACAGTTTGGGTGTAGTGATCAGCACAGTTTGGTTGTAGTGATCAGCACAGTTTGGGTGAAATGATCAGCACAGTTTGGGTGTAGCGATCAGCACAGTTTGGGTGTAGAGATCAGAGCAGTTTGTGTTTAGTGATCAGGACTGTTTGGTTGTAGTGATCAGTACAGTTTGGTTGTAGTGATCAGCACTGTTTGGTTGTCGCGATCAGCACAGTTTGGGTGTAGCGATCAGCACAGTTTGGGTGTAGAGATCAGTGCAGTTTGGTTATCGTGATCAGCACAGTTTTGTTGTAGCGATCAGTACAGTTTGGTTGTAGCGATCAGCACAGTTTGGGTGTAGTGATCAGCACAGTTTGGGTGCAGTGATCAGCACAGTTTGGGTGTAGCGATCAGCACAGTTTGGGTGTAGTGATCAGCACAGTTTGGGTGTAGTGATCAGCACAGTTTGGGTGTAGCGATCAGCACAGTTTGGGTGTAGCGATCAGTACAGTTTGGGTGTAGCGATCAGCACAGTTTGGGTGTAGTGATCAGCACAGTTTGGGTGTAGTGATCAGCACATTTTGGGTGTAGCCATCAGCACAGTTTTGGTGTAGTGATCAGCACAGTTTGGGTGTAGCGATCAGTACAGTTTGGGTGTAGCGATCAGCACAGTTTGGGTGTAGTGATCAGCACATTTTGGGTGTAGTGATCAGCACAGTTTAAGTGTAGTGATCAGCACAGTTTAGGTGTAGTGATCAGCACAGTTTGGGTGTAGTGATCAGTACAGTTTGGGTGTAGTGATCAATACAGTTTCGGTGTAGTGATCAGTATAGTTTGGGTGTCGTGATCAGTACAGTTTGGGTGTAGCGATCAGCACAGTTTGGGTGTTGCGATCAGCACTGTTTGGTTGTCGCGATCAGTACAGTTTGGGTGTAGTGATCAGCACAGTTTGGGTGTAGTGATCAGTACAGTTTGGTTGTAGTGATCAGCACAGTTTCGGTGTAGTGATCAGCACAGTTTGGGTGTAGTGATCAGCACAGTTTGGGTGAAATGATCAGCACAGTTTGGGTGTAGCGATCAGCACAGTTTGGGTGTAGCGATCAGCACAATTTGGTGGTAGCGATCAGTACAGTTTGGGTGTAGCGATCAGTACTGTTTGGGTGTAGCGATCAGTACAGTTTGGGTGTTGCGATCAGCACAGTTTGGGTGTAGCGATCAGTACAGTTTGGGTGTTGCGATCAGCACAGTTTGGGTGTAGCGATCAGCACAGTTTGGGTGTAGCGATCAGCACAGTTTGGGTGTAGCGATCAGCACAGTTTGGGTGTAGCGATCAGTACAGTTTGGGTGTAGCGATCAGCACAGTTTGGGTGTAGCGATCAGCACAGTTTGGGTGTAGCGATCAGCACAGTTTGGGTGGAGTGATCAGCACAGTTTGGCTGTAGCGATCAGCACAGTTTGGGTGTAGTGATCAGCACAGTTTGGGTGTAGTGATCAGCACAGTTTGGTTGCAGTGATCAGCACAGTTTGGTTGTAGCGAGCAGCACAGTTTGGTTGTAGCGATCAGTACAGTTTGGGGGTTGTGATCAGCACAGTTTGGTGGTTGCGATCAGCACAGTTTGTTTGTAGCGATCAGTACAGTTTGGGTGTAGTGATCAGTACAATTTGGGGGTAGTGATCAGTACTGTTCGGGTGTAGCGATCAGCACAGTTTGGGTGTAGTGATCAGAACAGTTTGGGGGGTAGTGATCAGAACAGTTTGGGTGTAGCGATCAGCACAGTTTGGGTGTAGTGATCAGAACAGTTTGGGTGTAGTGATCAGAACAGTTTGGGTTTAGCGATCAGCACAGTTTGGGTGTAGTGATCAGCACATTTTGGGTGTAGTGATCAGCACAGTTTGGTTGAAGTGATCACAGTTTGGGTGTAGTGATCAGCACAGTTTGGGTGTAGCGATTAGCATAGTTTGGGTGTAGCGATCAGCACAGTTTGGGTGAAATGATCAGCACAGTTTGGGTTTAGTGATCAGCACAGTTTGGGTGTAGCGATCAGCACAGTTTGGGTGTAGCGATCAGCACAGTTTGTGTGTAGCGCTCAGCACAGTTTGGGTGTAGTGATCAGCCCAGTTTGGTTGTAGCGATCAGCACAGTTTGGTTGTAGCGATCAGTACAGTTTTGTTGTAGTGATCAGCCCAGTTTGGTTGTAGCGATCAGCACAGTTTGGGTGTAGTGATCAGTACAGTTTGGGGGTAGCGATCAGCACAGTTTGGGTGTAGTGATCAGCCCAGTTTGGGTGTAGCGATCAGTACAGTTTGGGTGTAGTGATCAGTACAGTTTGGGTGTAGCGATCAGCACAGTTTGGGTGTAGTGATCAGTACAGTTTGGGTGTAGCGATCAGCACAGTTTGGGTTTAGTGATCAGCACAGTTTGGGTTTAGTGATCAGCACAGTTTGGGTGTAGCGATCAGCACCGTTTGTGTGTAGCGCTCAGCACAGTTTGGGTGTAGTGATCAGCCCAGTTTGGTTGTAGCGATCAGCACAGTTTGGTTGTAGCGATCAGTACAGTTTTGTTGTAGTGATCAGCCCAGTTTGGTTGTAGCGATCAGCACAGTTTGGGTGTAGTGATCAGTACAGTTCGGGGGTAGTGATCAGCACAGTTTTGTTGTAGTGATCAGCCCAGTTTGGTTGTAGCGATCAGCACAGTTTGGGTGTAGTGATCAGTACAGTTTGGGGGTAGCGATCAGCACAGTTTAGGTGTAGTGATCAGTACAGTTTGGGGGTAGCGATCAGCCCAGTTTGGTTGTAGCGATCAGCACAGTTTGGGTGCAGTGATCAGTACAGTTTGCGGGTAGCGATCAGCACAGTTTGGTTGTAGCGATCAGTACAGTTTGGGTGTAGTGATCAGGACAATTTGGGGGTAGTGATCAGTACAGTTTGGGTGTAGTGATCAGCACAGTTTGGGTGTAGTGATCAGCACAGTTTGTGTGTAGCGATCAGTGCAGCTTGGGTGTAGTAATCAGTACAGTTTGCGTGTCGCGATCAGCACAGTTTGGTTGTAGTGATCAGCTCAGTTTGGGTGTAGTGATCAGTACAGTTTGGGTGTAGTGATCAGCACAGTTTGGGTGTAGTGATCAGCACAGTTTGGGTGTAGGGATCAGCACAGTTTGGGTGTAGTGATCAGTACAGTTTGGGTGTCGCGATCAGCACAGGTTGGTTGTAGTGATCAGTACAGTTTGGTTGTAGTGATCAGCACAGTTTGGGTGAAATGATCAGCACAGTTTGGGTGTAGCGATCAGCACAGTTTGGGTGTAGAGATCAGAACAGTTTGTGTTTAGTGATCAGGACTGTTTGGTTGTAGTGATCAGTACAGTTTGGTTGTAGTGATCAGCACTGTTTGGTTGTCGCGATCAGCACAGTTTGGGTGTAGTAATCAGCACAGTTTGGGTGTAGGGATCAGCACAGTTTGGGTGTAGAGATCAGTACAGTTTGGGTGTATAGATCAGAACAGTTTGTGTTTAGTGATCAGGACTGTTTGGTTGTAGTGATCAGTGCAGTTTGGTTGTCGTGATCAGCACAGTTTTGTTGTAGCGATCAGTACAGTTTGGTTGTAGCGATAAGCACAGTTTGGGTGTAGTGATCAGCACAGTTTGGTTGTAGTGATCAGCACAGTTTTGGTGTAGTGATCAGCACAGTTTGGGTGTAGCGATCAGCACAGTTTGGGTGTAGTGAGCAGTACAGTTTGGGTCTAGTGATCAGTATAGTTTGGGTGTAGTGATCAGCACAGTTTGGGTGTAGCGATCAGCACTGTTTGGGTGTAGTGATCAGTACAGTTTGGGTGTAGTGATCAGTACAGTTTGGGTGTAGCGATCAGCACAGTTTGGGTGTAGTGATAAGCACAGTTTAGGTGTAGTGATCAGCACAGTTTGGCTGTAGCGATCAGCACAGTTTGGGTGTAGTGATCAGCACATTTTGGGTGTAGCCATCAGCACAGTTTTGGTGTAGTGATCAGCACATTTTGGGTGTAGTGATCAACACAGTTTGGGTGTAGTGATCAGCACAGTTTGTGTGTAGTGATCAGCACAGTTTAAGTGTAGTGATCAGCACAGTTTAGGTGTAGTGATCAGCACAGTTTGGGTGTAGTGATCAGTACAGTTTGGGTGTAGTGATCAGCACAGTTTGGTTGTAGTGATCAGCACAGTTTTGGTGTAGTGATCAGCACAGTTTGGGTGTAGCGATCAGCACAGTTTGGGTGTAGTGAGCAGTACAGTTTGGGTCTAGTGATCAGTATAGTTTGGGTGTAGTGATCAGCACAGTTTGGGTGTAGCGATCAGCACTGTTTGGGTGTAGTGATCAGTACAGTTTGGGTGTAGTGATCAGTACAGTTTGGGTGTAGCGATCAGCACAGTTTGGGTGTAGTGATAAGCACAGTTTAGGTGTAGTGATCAGCACAGTTTGGCTGTAGCGATCAGCACAGTTTGGGTGTAGTGATCAGCACATTTTGGGTGTAGCCATCAGCACAGTTTTGGTGTAGTGATCAGCACATTTTGGGTGTAGTGATCAACACAGTTTGGGTGTAGTGATCAGCACAGTTTGTGTGTAGTGATCAGCACAGTTTAAGTGTAGTGATCAGCACAGTTTAGGTGTAGTGATCAGCACAGTTTGGGTGTAGTGATCAGTACAGTTTGGGTGTAGTGATCAGCACAGTTTGGGTGTAGTGATCAGTACAGTTTGGGTGTAGTGATCAGCACAGTTTGGTTGTAGTGATCAGCACAGTTTGGGTGTAGTGATCAGTACAGTTCGGGGGTAGTGATCAGCACAGTTTGGTTGTAGCGATCAGTACAGTTTGGGTGTAGTGATCAGGACAATTTGGGGGTAGTGATCAGTACAGTTTGGGTGTAGTGATCAGCACAGTTTGGGTGTAGAGATCAGCACAGTTTGTGTGTAGCGATCAGTGCAGCTTGGGTGTAGTAATCAGTACAGTTTGCGTGTCGCGATCAGCACAGTTTGGTTGTAGTGATCAGCACAGTTTGGGTGTAGTGATCAGTACAGTTTGGGTGTAGTGATCAGCACAGTTTGGGTGTAGGGATCAGCACAGTTTGGGTGTAGTGATCAGTACAGTTTGGGTGTCGCGATCAGCACAGTTTGGTTGTAGTGATCAGTACAGTTTTGTTGAAGTGATCAGTACAGTTTGCTTGTAGCGAACAGCACAGTTTGGTTGTAGCGATCAGCACAGTTTGGGTGAAATGATCAGCACAGTTTGGGTGTAGCGATCAGCACAGTTTGGGTGTAGAGATCAGAACAGTTTGTGTTTAGTGATCAGGACTGTTTGGTTGTAGTGATCAGTGCAGTTTGGTTGTAGTGATCAGCACTGTTTGGTTGTCGCGATCAGCACAGTTTGGGTGTAGCGATCAGCACAGTTTGGGTGTAGAGATCAGAACAGTTTGGGGGAAAAATTCAGCTGCTTGCGCCTCCCGTTAGCGCCTTAAGAGGGCGCTAATGGGGCGTAAAGCAGCTAACGCCCGGGCGCAGCGCTGCCCACGCCTCCCGAAAAATTTAGTTGGAGGCTAGCGGCGGCGGCAGCCGGTAGCGCCCTGTGGTGCTGCGCCGCCGGCGTTGACGTCATCGCCGTGCGCAGCACCCCGCTCGCGCCCCGGCCGTGATCTTCAGTCACGCCCCCTGATTTACCGCCAGACGCTATGTCCGACGGGTTCAGGGAGGCGTACGTGCGGCCGGGGCGGCGATATTTAAAGGGGAGGTGGCAGGCGGCCATTTTTGTTGCTGGCCGCCTGCCAGCACCTGCCCCCGTTGCTGTCCCCGGCCCCCGTGAAGCCCCCCCACCGTGAAGTGCCGGCTGCGCTCCAAGAGCCCGGCACTTCTCTTGAGTGCCGGGCTCTTTTGCCGGCACTCCCGATCCCTGGGAGCCCAGCTGGGCCCCGGTTCGCGCTGCGCAGGGTCCCTCCCCTTTAAGAAGGGGAGGAAGGCCTGCAATACCGCGGCACGTAGCGCCAGGATATTCCCTCGCTGCGCCCCAAGAGGGATGCGGGGTGCTTCCAGTTGCGCCCCGCTTCCCTCTTGGGGCGCAACCACTGAAGTTCCGGCGCGGGGCCGCTAATTTTTTCGGGGTGCTAAAATTCGCGCCCCGGCGAGGTTAGCGCCCCAGATGGGGCGCGACTCAATTTTTACCCCTTTGTGTTCAGTGATCAGGACTGTTTGGATGTAGTGATCAGTGCAGTTTGGTTGTCGTGATCAGCACAGTTTTGTTGTAGCGATCAGTACAGTTTGGTTGTAGTGATCAGCACAGTTTGGGTGTAGTGATCAGCACAGTTTGGGTGTAGTGATCAGCACAGTTTGGGTATAGTGATCAGTACAGTTTGGGTGTCGTGATCAGTACAGTTTGGGTGTAGTGATCAATACAGTTTCGGTGTAGTGATCAGTATAGTTTGGGTATCGTGATCAGCACAGTTTGGGCGTAGTGATCAGTACAGTTTCGGTGTAGCGATCAGCACAGTTTGGGAGTCGTGATCAGTACAGTTTGGGTATAGTGATCAGTACAGTTTGGGTGTAGCGATCAGTACAGTTTGGGTGTAGTGATCAGTACAGTTTGGGTGTAGTGATCAGTACAGTTTGGGTGTAGTGATCAGCACAGTTTGGGTGTAGTGATCAGTACAGTTTGGTTGTAGTGATCAGCACAGTTTGGGTGTAGTGATCAGTACAGTTTGGTTGTCGTGGTCAGCACAGTTTGGGTGAAATGATCAGCACAGTTTGGGTGTAGTGATCAGCACAGTTTGGGTGTAGTGATCAGCACAGTTTGGGTGAAATGATCAGCACATTTTGGGTGTAGCGATCAGCACAGTTTTGGTGTAGTGATCAGCACAGTTTGGGTGTAGTGATCAGCACATTTTGGGTGTAGCCATCAGCACAGTTTTGGTGTAGTGATCAGCACAGTTTGGGTGTAGCAATCAGCACAGTTTTGGTGTAGTGATCAGCACAGTTTGGGTGTAGGGATCAGCACAGTTTGGGTGTAGTGATCAGTACAGTTTGGGTGTAGTGATCAGCACAGTTTTGGTGTAGTGATCAGCACAGTTTGGGTGCAGTGATCAGTACAGTTTGGGTGTAGCAATCAGCACAGTTTTGGTGTAGTGATCAGCACAGTTTGGGTGTAGTGATCAGTACAGTTTGGGTGTAGAGATCAGCACAGTTTGGGTGTAGCGATCAGCACAGTTTGGGTGTAGGGATCAGTACAGTTTGGGTGTAGTGATCAGTACAGTTTGGGTGTAGCGATCAGCACAGTTTGGGTGTAGTGATCAGTACAGTTTGGGTGTAGCGATCAGCACAGTTTGGGTGTAGCGATCAGTACAGTTTGGGTGTAGCGATCAGCACAGTTTGGGTGTAGTGATCAGCACAGTTTGGGTGTAGTGATCAGCACAGTTTGGGTGTAGTGATCAGCACAGTTTGGGTGTAGTGATCAGCACAGTTTGGGTGTAGTGATCAGCACAGTTTGGGTGTAGCGATCAGCACAGTTTGGGTGTAGTGATCAGCACAGTTTGGGTGTAGCGATCAGCACAGTTTGGGTGTAGTGATCAGCACAGTTTGGGTGTAGTGATCAGCACAGTTTGGGTGTAGTGATCAGCACAGTTTGGGTGTAGTGATCAGCACAGTTTGGGTGTAGTGATCAGTACAGTTTGGGTGTAGCGATCAGCACAGTTTTGGTGTCGTGATCAGTACAGTTTGGGTGTAGTGATCAGCACAGTTTGGGTGTAGTGATCAGTACAGTTTGGGTCTAGTGATCAGTATAGTTTGGGTGTAGTGATCAGCACAGTTTGGGTGTAGTGATCAGCACAGTTTGGGTGAAGTGATCAGCACAGTTTGGGTGTCGCGATCAGTACAGTTTGGGTGTAGGGATCAGCACAGTTTGGGTGTAGCGATCAGCACAGTTTGGGTGTCGTGATCAGTACAGTTTGGGTGTAATGATCAGTACAGTTTGGGTGTAGCGATCAGCACAGTTTGGGTGTAGTGATCAGTACAGTTTGGGTGTAATGATCAGTACAGTTTGGGTGTAGTGATCAGTACAGTTTGGGTGTAGTGATCAGTACAGTTTGGGTATAGTGATCAGTACAGTTTGGGTGTAGCGATCAGCACAGTTTGGGTGTAGTGATCAGTACAGTTTGGTTGTAGTGATCAGTACAGTTTGGGTGAAATGATCAGCACAGTTTGGGTGTAGCGATCAGCACAGTTTGGGTGTAGCGATCAGCACAGTTTGGTTGTAGTGATCAGTACAGTTTGGGTGTAGCGATCAGCACTGTTTGGGTGTAGCGATCAGTACAGTTTGGGTGTAGTGATCAGCACAGTTTGGGTGTAGCGATCAGCACAGTTTGGGTGTAGCGATCAGCACAGTTTGGGTGTAGCGATCAGCACAGTTTGGGTGTAGCGATCAGCACAGTTTGGGTGTAGCGATCAGTACAGTTTGGGTGTAGCGATCAGCACAGTTTGGGTGTAGCGATCAGCACAGTTTGGGTGTAGCGATCAGCACAGTTTGGGTGTAGCGATCAGTACAGTTTGGGTGTAGGATCAGCACAGTTTGGGTGTCGTGATCAGTACAGTTTGGGTGTAATGATCAGTACAGTTTGGGTGTAGTGATCAGCACAGTTTGGGTGTAGTGATCAGTACAGTTTGGGTCTAGTGATCAGTATAGTTTGGGTGTAGGGATCAGCACAGTTTGGGTGTAGTGATCAGCACAGTTTGGGTGAAATGATCAGCACAGTTTGGGTGTAGCGATCAGCACAGTTTGGGTGTAGAGATCAGAACAGTTTGTGTTTAGTGATCAGGACTGTTTGGTTGTAGTGATCAGTACAGTTTGGTTGTAGTGATCAGCACTGTTTGGTTGTCGCGATCAGCACAGTTTGGGTGTAGTAATCAGCACAGTTTGGGTGTAGGGATCAGCACAGTTTGGGTGTAGAGATCAGTACAGTTTGGGTGTAGAGATCAGCACAGTTTGGGTGTAGAGATCAGAACAGTTTGTGTTTAGTGATCAGCACAGTTTTGGTGTAGTGATCAGCACAGTTTGGGTGTAGTGATCAGCACAGTTTGGGTGTAGTGATCAGCACAGTTTGGTTGTAGTGATCAGCACAGTTTTGGTGTAGTGATCAGCACAGTTTGGGTGTAGTGATCAGTGCAGTTTGGTTGTAGCGATCAGCACAGTTTGGGTGTAGTGATCAGCACAGTTTGGTTGTAGCGATCAGTACAGTTTGGGTGTAGTGATCAGTGCAGTTTGGTTGTAGCGATCAGCACAGTTTGGGTGTAGTGATCAGTGCAGTTTGGTTGTAGCGATCAGCACAGTTTGGGTGTAGTGATCAGCACAGTTTGGGTGTAGTGATCAGCACAGTTTGGTTGTAGCGATCAGCACAGTTTCGGTGTAGTGATCAGCACAGTTTGGGTGTAGTGATCAGCACAGTTTGGGGGTAGCGATCAGCACAGTTTAGGGTGTAGTGATCAGTACAGTTTGCGGGTAGCGATCAGCACAGTTTGGTTGTAGCGATCAGTACAGTTTGGGTGTAGTGATCAGGACAATTTGGGGGTAGTGATCAGCACAGTTTGGGTGTAGTGATCAGCACAGTTTGGGTGTAGAGATCAGCACAGTTTGTGTGTAGCGATCAGTGCAGCTTGGGTGTAGTAATCAGTACAGTTTGCGTGTCGCGATCAGCACAGTTTGGTTGTAGTGATCAGCACAGTTTGGGTGTAGTGATCAGTACAGTTTGGGTGTAGTGATCAGCACAGTTTGGGTGTAGTGATCAGCACAGTTTGGGTGTAGTGATCAGCACAGTTTGGGTGTAGTGATCAGCACAGTTTGGGTGTAGTGATCAGCACAGTTTGGGTGTAGTGATCAGCACAGTTTGGGTGTAGGATCAGCACAGTTTGGGTGTAGTGATCAGTAAAGTTTGGGTGTCGCGATCAGCACAGTTTGGGTGTAGTGATCAGTACAGTTTGGGTGTAGTGATCAGCACAGTTTGGTTGTAGTGATCAGCACAGTTTGGGTGAAATGATCAGCACAGTTTGGGTGTAGCGATCAGCACAGTTTGGGTGTAGAGATCAGAGCAGTTTGTGTTTAGTGATCAGGACTGTTTGGTTGTAGTGATCAGTACAGTTTGGTTGTAGTGATCAGCACTGTTTGGTTGTCGCGATCAGCACAGTTTGGGTGTAGCGATCAGCACAGTTTGGGTGTAGAGATCAGTGCAGTTTGGTTATCGTGATCAGCACAGTTTTGTTGTAGCGATCAGTACAGTTTGGTTGTAGCGATCAGCACAGTTTGGGTGTAGTGATCAGCACAGTTTGGGTGCAGTGATCAGCACAGTTTGGGTGTAGCGATCAGCACAGTTTGGGTGTAGTGATCAGCACAGTTTGGGTGTAGTGATCAGCACAGTTTGGGTGTAGCGATCAGCACAGTTTGGGTGTAGCGATCAGTACAGTTTGGGTGTAGCGATCAGCACAGTTTGGGTGTAGTGATCAGCACAGTTTGGGTGTAGTGATCAGCACATTTTGGGTGTAGCGATCAGCACAGTTTTGGTGTAGTGATCAGCACAGTTTGGGTGTAGTGATCAGCACAGTTTGGGTGTAGCGATCAGTACAGTTTGGGTGTAGCGATCAGCACAGTTTGGGTGTAGTGATCAGCACATTTTGGGTGTAGTGATCAGCACAGTTTAAGTGTAGTGATCAGCACAGTTTAGGTGTAGTGATCAGCACAGTTTGGGTGTAGTGATCAGTACAGTTTGGGTGTAGTGATCAATACAGTTTCGGTGTAGTGATCAGTATAGTTTGGGTGTCGTGATCAGTACAGTTTGGGTGTAGCGATCAGCACAGTTTGGGTGTTGCGATCAGCACTGTTTGGTTGTCGCGATCAGTACAGTTTGGGTGTAGTGATCAGCACAGTTTGGGTGTAGTGATCAGTACAGTTTGGTTGTAGTGATCAGCACAGTTTCGGTGTAGTGATCAGCACAGTTTGGGTGTAGTGATCAGCACAGTTTGGGTGAAATGATCAGCACAGTTTGGGTGTAGCGATCAGCACAGTTTGGTTGTAGTGATCAGTACAGTTTGGGTGTAGCGATCAGTACTGTTTGGGTGTAGCGATCAGTACAGTTTGGGTGTTGTGATCAGCACAGTTTGGGTGTAGCGATCAGCACAGTTTGGGTGTAGCGATCAGCACAGTTTGGGTGTAGCGATCAGCACAGTTTGGGTGTAGCGATCAGCACAGTTTGGGTGTAGCGATCAGTACAGTTTGGGTGTAGCGATCAGCACAGTTTGGGTGTAGCGATCAGCACAGTTTGGGTGTAGCGATCAGCACAGTTTGGGTGTAGCGATCAGTACAGTTTGGGTGTAGGGATCAGCACAGTTTGGGTGTCGTGATCAGTACAGTTTGGGTGTAATGATCAGTACAGTTTGGGTGTAGTGATCAGTACAGTTTGGGTGTAGTGATCAGTACAGTTTGGGTCTAGTGATCAGTATAGTTTGGGTGTAGGGATCAGCACAGTTTGGGTGTAGTGATCAGCACAGTTTGGGTGAAATGATCAGCACAGTTTGGGTGTAGCGATCAGCACAGTTTGGGTGTAGAGATCAGAACAGTTTGTGTTTAGTGATCAGGACTGTTTGGTTGTAGTGATCAGTACAGTTTGGTTGTAGTGATCAGCACTGTTTGGTTGTCGCGATCAGCACAGTTTGGGTGTAGTAATCAGCACAGTTTGGGTGTAGGGATCAGCACAGTTTGGGTGTAGAGATCAGTACAGTTTGGGTGTAGAGATCAGCACAGTTTGGGTGTAGAGATCAGAACAGTTTGTGTTTAGTGATCAGCACAGTTTTGGTGTAGTGATCAGCACAGTTTGGGTGTAGTGATCAGCACAGTTTGGGTGTAGTGATCAGCACAGTTTGGTTGTAGTGATCAGCACAGTTTTGGTGTAGTGATCAGCACAGTTTGGGTGTAGTGATCAGTGCAGTTTGGTTGTAGCGATCAGCACAGTTTGGGTGTAGTGATCAGCACAGTTTGGTTGTAGCGATCAGTACAGTTTGGGTGTAGTGATCAGTGCAGTTTGGTTGTAGCGATCAGCACAGTTTGGGTGTAGTGATCAGTGCAGTTTGGTTGTAGCGATCAGCACAGTTTGGGTGTAGTGATCAGCACAGTTTGGGTGTAGTGATCAGCACAGTTTGGTTGTAGCGATCAGCACAGTTTCGGTGTAGTGATCAGCACAGTTTGGGTGTAGTGATCAGCACAGTTTGGGGGTAGCGATCAGCACAGTTTAGGTGTAGTGATCAGTACAGTTTGCGGGTAGCGATCAGCACAGTTTGGTTGTAGCGATCAGTACAGTTTGGGTGTAGTGATCAGGACAATTTGGGGGTAGTGATCAGCACAGTTTGGGTGTAGTGATCAGCACAGTTTGGGTGTAGAGATCAGCACAGTTTGTGTGTAGCGATCAGTGCAGCTTGGGTGTAGTAATCAGTACAGTTTGCGTGTCGCGATCAGCACAGTTTGGTTGTAGTGATCAGCACAGTTTGGGTGTAGTGATCAGTACAGTTTGGGTGTAGTGATCAGCACAGTTTGGGTGTAGTGATCAGCACAGTTTGGGTGTAGTGATCAGCACAGTTTGGGTGTAGTGATCAGCACAGTTTGGGTGTAGTGATCAGCACAGTTTGGGTGTAGTGATCAGCACAGTTTGGGTGTAGGGATCAGCACAGTTTGGGTGTAGTGATCAGTAAAGTTTGGGTGTCGCGATCAGCACAGTTTGGGTGTAGTGATCAGTACAGTTTGGGTGTAGTGATCAGCACAGTTTGGTTGTAGTGATCAGCACAGTTTGGGTGAAATGATCAGCACAGTTTGGGTGTAGCGATCAGCACAGTTTGGGTGTAGAGATCAGAGCAGTTTGTGTTTAGTGATCAGGACTGTTTGGTTGTAGTGATCAGTACAGTTTGGTTGTAGTGATCAGCACTGTTTGGTTGTCGCGATCAGCACAGTTTGGGTGTAGCGATCAGCACAGTTTGGGTGTAGAGATCAGTGCAGTTTGGTTATCGTGATCAGCACAGTTTTGTTGTAGCGATCAGTACAGTTTGGTTGTAGCGATCAGCACAGTTTGGGTGTAGTGATCAGCACAGTTTGGGTGCAGTGATCAGCACAGTTTGGGTGCAGCGATCAGCACAGTTTGGGTGTAGTGATCAGCACAGTTTGGGTGTAGTGATCAGCACAGTTTGGGTGTAGCGATCAGCACAGTTTGGGTGTAGCGATCAGTACAGTTTGGGTGTAGCGATCAGCACAGTTTGGGTGTAGTGATCAGCACAGTTTGGGTGTAGTGATCAGCACAGTTTGGGTGTAGCCATCAGCACAGTTTTGGTGTAGTGATCAGCACAGTTTGGGTGTAGTGATCAGCACAGTTTGGGTGTAGCGATCAGTACAGTTTGGGTGTAGCGATCAGCACAGTTTGGGTGTAGTGATCAGCACAGTTTGGGTGTAGTGATCAGCACAGTTTAGGTGTAGTGATCAGCACAGTTTGGTGTAGTGATCAGCACAGTTTGGGTGTAGTGATCAGTACAGTTTGGGTGTAGTGATCAATACAGTTTCGGTGTAGTGATCAGTATAGTTTGGGTGTCGTGATCAGTACAGTTTGGGTGTAGCGATCAGCACAGTTTGGGTGTTGCGATCAGCACTGTTTGGTTGTCGCGATCAGTACAGTTTGGGTGTAGTGATCAGCACAGTTTGGGTGTAGTGATCAGTACAGTTTGGTTGTAGTGATCAGCACAGTTTCGGTGTAGTGATCAGCACAGTTTGGGTGTAGTGATCAGCACAGTTTGGGTGAAATGATCAGCACAGTTTGGGTGTAGCGATCAGCACAGTTTGGGTGTAGCGATCAGCACAATTTGGTGGTAGCGATCAGTACAGTTTGGGTGTAGCGATCAGTACTGTTTGGGTGTAGCGATCAGTACAGTTTGGGTGTTGCGATCAGCACAGTTTGGGTGTAGCGATCAGTACAGTTTGGGTGTTGCGATCAGCACAGTTTGGGTGTAGCGATCAGCACAGTTTGGGTGTAGCGATCAGCACAGTTTGGGTGTAGCGATCAGCACAGTTTGGGTGTAGCGATCAGTACAGTTTGGGTGTAGCGATCAGCACAGTTTGGGTGTAGCGATCAGCACAGTTTGGGTGTAGCGATCAGCACAGTTTGGGTGGAGTGATCAGCACAGTTTGGCTGTAGCGATCAGCACAGTTTGGGTGTAGTGATCAGCACAGTTTGGGTGTAGTGATCAGCACAGTTTGGTTGCAGTGATCAGCACAGTTTGGTTGTAGCGAGCAGCACAGTTTGGTTGTAGCGATCAGTACAGTTTGGGGGTTGTGATCAGCACAGTTTGGTGGTTGCGATCAGCACAGTTTGTTTGTAGCGATCAGTACAGTTTGGGTGTAGTGATCAGTACAATTTGGGGGTAGTGATCAGTACTGTTCGGGTGTAGCGATCAGCACAGTTTGGGTGTAGTGATCAGAACAGTTTGGGGGGTAGTGATCAGAACAGTTTGGGTGTAGCGATCAGCACAGTTTGGGTGTAGTGATCAGAACAGTTTGGGTGTAGTGATCAGAACAGTTTGGGTTTAGCGATCAGCACAGTTTGGGTGTAGTGATCAGCACATTTTGGGTGTAGTGATCAGCACAGTTTGGTTGAAGTGATCACAGTTTGGGTGTAGTGATCAGCACAGTTTGGGTGTAGCGATTAGCATAGTTTGGGTGTAGCGATCAGCACAGTTTGGGTGAAATGATCAGCACAGTTTGGGTTTAGTGATCAGCACAGTTTGGGTGTAGCGATCAGCACAGTTTGGGTGTAGCGATCAGCACAGTTTGTGTGTAGCGCTCAGCACAGTTTGGGTGTAGTGATCAGCCCAGTTTGGTTGTAGCGATCAGCACAGTTTGGTTGTAGCGATCAGTACAGTTTTGTTGTAGTGATCAGCCCAGTTTGGTTGTAGCGATCAGCACAGTTTGGGTGTAGTGATCAGTACAGTTTGGGGGTAGCGATCAGCACAGTTTGGGTGTAGTGATCAGCCCAGTTTGGGTGTAGCGATCAGTACAGTTTGGTGTAGTGATCAGTACAGTTTGGGTGTAGCGATCAGCACAGTTTGGGTGTAGTGATCAGTACAGTTTGGGTGTAGCGATCAGCACAGTTTGGGTTTAGTGATCAGCACAGTTTGGGTTTAGTGATCAGCACAGTTTGGGTGTAGCGATCAGCACCGTTTGTGTGTAGCGCTCAGCACAGTTTGGGTGTAGTGATCAGCACAGTTTGGTTGTAGCGATCAGCACAGTTTGGTTGTAGCGATCAGTACAGTTTTGTTGTAGTGATCAGCCCAGTTTGGTTGTAGCGATCAGCACAGTTTGGGTGTAGTGATCAGTACAGTTCGGGGGTAGTGATCAGCACAGTTTTGTTGTAGTGATCAGCCCAGTTTGGTTGTAGCGATCAGCACAGTTTGGGTGTAGTGATCAGTACAGTTTGGGGGTAGCGATCAGCACAGTTTAGGTGTAGTGATCAGTACAGTTTGTGGGTAGCGATCAGCCCAGTTTGGTTGTAGCGATCAGCACAGTTTGGGTGCAGTGATCAGTACAGTTTGCGGGTAGCGATCAGCACAGTTTGGTTGTAGCGATCAGTACAGTTTGGGTGTAGTGATCAGGACAATTTGGGGGTAGTGATCAGTACAGTTTGGGTGTAGTGATCAGCACAGTTTGGGTGTAGTGATCAGCACAGTTTGTGTGTAGCGATCAGTGCAGCTTGGGTGTAGTGATCAGGACAATTTGGGGGTAGTGATCAGTACAGTTTGCGTGTCGCGATCAGCACAGTTTGGTTGTAGTGATCAGCTCAGTTTGGGTGTAGTGATCAGTACAGTTTGGGTGTAGTGATCAGCACAGTTTGGGTGTAGTGATCAGCACAGTTTGGGTGTAGGGATCAGCACAGTTTGGGTGTAGTGATCAGTACAGTTTGGGTGTCGCGATCAGCACAGGTTGGTTGTAGTGATCAGTACAGTTTGGTTGTAGTGATCAGCACAGTTTGGGTGAAATGATCAGCACAGTTTGGGTGTAGCGATCAGCACAGTTTGGGTGTAGAGATCAGAACAGTTTGTGTTTAGTGATCAGGACTGTTTGGTTGTAGTGATCAGTACAGTTTGGTTGTAGTGATCAGCACTGTTTGGTTGTTGCGATCAGCACAGTTTGGGTGTAGTAATCAGCACAGTTTGGGTGTAGGGATCAGCACAGTTTGGGTGTAGAGATCAGTACAGTTTGGGTGTATAGATCAGAACAGTTTGTGTTTAGTGATCAGGACTGTTTGGTTGTAGTGATCAGTGCAGTTTGGTTGTCGTGATCAGCACAGTTTTGTTGTAGCGATCAGTACAGTTTGGTTGTAGCGATAAGCACAGTTTGGGTGTAGTGATCAGCACAGTTTGGTTGTAGTGATCAGCACAGTTTTGGTGTAGTGATCAGCACAGTTTGGGTGTAGCGATCAGCACAGTTTGGGTGTAGTGAGCAGTACAGTTTGGGTCTAGTGATCAGTATAGTTTGGGTGTAGTGATCAGCACAGTTTGGGTGTAGCGATCAGCACTGTTTGGGTGTAGTGATCAGTACAGTTTGGGTGTAGTGATCAGTACAGTTTGGGTGTAGCGATCAGCACAGTTTGGGTGTAGTGATAAGCACAGTTTAGGTGTAGTGATCAGCACAGTTTGGCTGTAGCGATCAGCACAGTTTGGGTGTAGTGATCAGCACATTTTGGGTGTAGCCATCAGCACAGTTTTGGTGTAGTGATCAGCACATTTTGGGTGTAGTGATCACACAGTTTGGGTGTAGTGATCAGCACAGTTTGTGTGTAGTGATCAGCACAGTTTAAGTGTAGTGATCAGCACAGTTTAGGTGTAGTGATCAGCACAGTTTGGGTGTAGTGATCAGTACAGTTTGGGTGTAGTGATCAGCACAGTTTGGTTGTAGTGATCAGCACAGTTTTGGTGTAGTGATCAGCACAGTTTGGGTGTAGCGATCAGCACAGTTTGGGTGTAGTGAGCAGTACAGTTTGGGTCTAGTGATCAGTATAGTTTGGGTGTAGTGATCAGCACAGTTTGGGTGTAGCGATCAGCACTGTTTGGGTGTAGTGATCAGTACAGTTTGGGTGTAGTGATCAGTACAGTTTGGGTGTAGCGATCAGCACAGTTTGGGTGTAGTGATAAGCACAGTTTAGGTGTAGTGATCAGCACAGTTTGGCTGTAGCGATCAGCACAGTTTGGGTGTAGTGATCAGCACATTTTGGGTGTAGCCATCAGCACAGTTTTGGTGTAGTGATCAGCACATTTTGGGTGTAGTGATCAACACAGTTTGGGTGTAGTGATCAGCACAGTTTGTGTGTAGTGATCAGCACAGTTTAAGTGTAGTGATCAGCACAGTTTAGGTGTAGTGATCAGCACAGTTTGGGTGTAGTGATCAGTACAGTTTGGGTGTAGTGATCAATACAGTTTCGGTGTAGTGATCAGTATAGTTTGGGTGTAGTGATCAGCACACTTTGGTTGTAGTGATCAGCACAGTTTGGGTGTAGTGATCAGTACAGTTCAGGGGTAGTGATCAGCCCAGTTTGGTTGTAGCGATCAGTACAGTTTGGGTGTAGTGATCAGGACAATTTGGGGGTAGTGATCAGTACAGTTTGGGTGTAGTGATCAGCACAGTTTGGGTGTAGAGATCAGCACAGTTTGTGTGTAGCGATCAGTGCAGCTTGGGTGTAGTAATCAGTACAGTTTGCGTGTTGCGATCAGCACAGTTTGGTTGTAGTGATCAGCACAGTTTTGTTGAAGTGATCAGTACAGTTTGCTTGTCGCGAACAGCACAGTTTGGGTGTAGCGATCAGCACAGTTTGGGTGAAATGATCAGCACAGTTTGGGTGTAGCGATCAGCACAGTTTGGGTGTAGAGATCAGAACAGTTTGTGTTTAGTGATCAGGACTGTTTGGTTGTAGTGATCAGTGCAGTTTGGTTGTAGTGATCAGCACTGTTTGGTTGTCGCGATCAGCACAGTTTGGGTGTAGCGATCAGCACAGTTTGGGTGTAGAGATCAGAACAGTTTGGGGGAAAAATTCAGCTGCTTGCGCCTCCCGTTAGCGCCTTAAGAGGGCGCTAATGGGGCGTAAAGCAGCTAACGCCCGGGCGCAGCGCTGCCCACGCCTCCCGAAAAATTTAGTTGGAGGCTAGCGGCGGCGGCAGCCGGTAGCGCCCTGTGGTGCTGCGCCGCCGGCGTTGACGTCATCGCCGTGCGCAGCACCCCGCTCGCGCCCCGGCCGTGATCTTCAGTCACGCCCCCTGATTTACCGCCAGACGCTATGTCCGACGGGTTCAGGGAGGCGTACGTGCGGCCGGGGCGGCGATATTTAAAGGGGAGGTGGCAGGCGGCCATTTTTGTTGCTGGCCGCCTGCCAGCACCTGCCCCCGTTGCTGTCCCCGGCCCCCGTGAAGCCCCCCCACCGTGAAGTGCCGGCTGCGCTCCAAGAGCCCGGCACTTCTCTTGAGTGCCGGGCTCTTTTGCCGGCACTCCCGATCCCTGGGAGCCCAGCTGGGCCCCGGTTCGCGCTGCGCAGGGTCCCTCCCCTTTAAGAAGGGGAGGAAGGCCTGCAATACCGCGGCACGTAGCGCCAGGATATTCCCTCGCTGCGCCCCAAGAGGGATGCGGGGTGCTTCCAGTTGCGCCCCGCTTCCCTCTTGGGGCGCAACCACTGAAGTTCCGGCGCGGGGCCGCTAATTTTTTCGGGGTGCTAAAATTCGCGCCCCGGCGAGGTTAGCGCCCCAGATGGGGCGCGACTCAATTTTTATCCCTTTGTGTTCAGTGATCAGGACTGTTTGGTTGTAGTGATCAGTGCAGTTTGGTTGTCGTGATCAGCACAGTTTTGTTGTAGCGATCAGTACAGTTTGGTTGTAGTGATCAGCACAGTTTGGGTGTAGTGATCAGCACAGTTTGGGTGTAGTGATCAGCACAGTTTGGGTATAGTGATCAGTACAGTTTGGGTGTCGTGATCAGTACAGTTTGGGTGTAGTGATCAATACAGTTTCGGTGTAGTGATCAGTATAGTTTGGGTATCGTGATCAGCACAGTTTGGGTGTAGTGATCAGTACAGTTTCGGTGTAGCGATCAGCACAGTTTGGGAGTCGTGATCAGTACAGTTTGGGTATAGTGATCAGTACAGTTTGGGTGTAGCGATCAGTACAGTTTGGGTGTAGTGATCAGTACAGTTTGGGTGTAGTGATCAGTACAGTTTGGGTGTAGTGATCAGCACAGTTTGGGTGTAGTGATCAGTACAGTTTGGTTGTAGTGATCAGCACAGTTTGGGTGTAGTGATCAGTACAGTTTGGTTGTCGTGGTCAGCACAGTTTGGGTGAAATGATCAGCACAGTTTGGGTGTAGTGATCAGCACAGTTTGGGTGTAGTGATCAGCACAGTTTGGGTGAAATGATCAGCACATTTTGGGTGTAGCGATCAGCACAGTTTTGGTGTAGTGATCAGCACATTTTGGGTGTAGCCATCAGCACAGTTTTGGTGTAGTGATCAGCACAGTTTGGGTGTAGCAATCAGCACAGTTTTGGTGTAGTGATCAGCACAGTTTGGGTGTAGGGATCAGCACAGTTTGGGTGTAGTGATCAGTACAGTTTGGGTGTAGTGATCAGCACAGTTTTGGTGTAG
The DNA here is from genome assembly GCA_030390025.1 of Squalus acanthias. Classification (NCBI taxonomy): domain Eukaryota; kingdom Metazoa; phylum Chordata; class Chondrichthyes; order Squaliformes; family Squalidae; genus Squalus; species Squalus acanthias. The sequence goes on along the minus strand of CM059434.1, from coordinate 8,100,752 downwards.
TGATCAGCACAGTTTGGGTGCAGTGATCAGTACAGTTTGGGTGTAGCAATCAGCACAGTTTTGGTGTAGTGATCAGCACAGTTTGGGTGTAGTGATCAGTACAGTTTGGGTGTAGAGATCAGCACAGTTTGGGTGTAGCGATCAGCACAGTTTGGGTGTAGGGATCAGTACAGTTTGGGTGTAGTGATCAGTACAGTTTGGGTGTAGCGATCAGCACAGTTTTGGTGTAGGGATCAGTACAGTTTGGGTGCAGCCATCAGCACAGTTTGGGTGTAGTGATCAGCACATTTTGGGTGTAGTGATCAGCACAGTTTGGGTGTAGTGATCAGCACAGTTTGGGTGTAGTGATCAGCACAGTTTGGGTGTAGTGATCAGCACAGTTTGGGTGTAGCCATCAGCACAGTTTGGGTGCAGTGATCAGCACATTTTGGGTGTAGCGATCAGCACAGTTTGGGTGTAGTGATCAGCACAGTTTGGGTGTAGTGATCAGCACATTTTGGGTGTAGTGATCAGCACAGTTTGGGTGTAGTGATCAGCACAGTTTGGGTGTAGTGATCAGTACAGTTTGGGTGTAGCGATCAGCACAGTTTTGGTGTCGTGATCAGTACAGTTTGGGTGTAGTGATCAGCACAGTTTGGGTGTAGTGATCAGTACAGTTTGGGTCTAGTGATCAGTATAGTTTGGGTGTAGTGATCAGCACAGTTTGGGTGTAGTGATCAGCACAGTTTGGGTGAAGTGATCAGCACAGTTTGGGTGTCGCGATCAGTACAGTTTGGGTGTAGGGATCAGTACAGTTTGGGTGTAGCGATCAGCACAGTTTGGTTGTAGCGATCAGCACAGTTTGGGTGTCGTGATCAGCACAGTTTGGGTGTAATGATCAGTACAGTTTGGGTGTAGTGATCAGTACAGTTTGGGTGTAGTGATCAGTACAGTTTGGGTATAGTGATCAGTACAGTTTGGGTGTAGCGATCAGCACAGTTTGGGTGTAGTGATCAGTACAGTTTGGTTGTAGTGATCAGTACAGTTTGGGTGAAATGATCAGCACAGTTTGGGTGTAGCGATCAGCACAGTTTGGGTGTAGCGATCAGCACAGTTTGGTTGTAGTGATCAGTACAGTTTGGGTGTAGCGATCAGTACTGTTTGGGTGTAGCGATCAGTACAGTTTGGGTGTTGTGATCAGCACAGTTTGGGTGTAGCGATCAGCACAGTTTGGGTGTAGCGATCAGCACAGTTTGGGTGTAGCGATCAGCACAGTTTGGGTGTAGCGATCAGCACAGTTTGGGTGTAGCGATCAGCACAGTTTGGGTGTAGCGATCAGTACAGTTTGGGTGTAGTGATCAGCACAGTTTGGGTGTAGCTATCAGCACAGTTTGGGTGTAGCGATCAGTACAGTTTGGGTGTAGTGATCAGTACAGTTTGGGTGTAGTGATCAGTACAGTTTGGGTGTAGTGATCAGCACAGTTTGGGTGTAGTGATCAGCACAGTTTGGGTGTAGTGATCAGCAGAGTTTGGGTGTAGTGATCAGTACTGTTTGGGTGTAGTGATCAGCACAGTTTGGGTGTAGCGATCAGTACAGTTTGGGTGCAGTGATCAGTACTGTTTGGGTGCAGTGATCAGTACTGTTTGGGTGTAGCGATCAGTACAGTTTGGGTGTAGTGATCAGCACAGTTTTGGTGTAGCGATCAGCACAGTTTGGGTGTAGCGATCAGCACAGTTTGGGTGAAATGATCAGCACAGTTTGGGTGTAGAGATCAGTACAGTTTGGGTGTAGCGATCAGCACATTTTGGGTGTAGCGATTAGCACAGTATTGGTGTAGCGATCAGCACAGTTTGGGTTTAGTGATCAGCACAGTTTGGGTGTAGCGATTAGCATAGTTTGGGTGTAGTGATCAGTACAGTTTGGGTGTAGCGATCAGCACAGTTTGGGTGTAGTGATCAGTACAGTTTGGGTGTGGCGATCAGTATAGTTTGGGTGTAGTGATCAGTACAGTTTGGGTGTAGTGATCAGTACAGTTTGGGTGTAGCGATCAGCACAGTTTGGGTGTAGTGATCAGCACAGTTTGGGTGTAGCCATCAGCACAGTTTGGGTGTAGCGATTAGCATAGTTTGGGTGTAGTGATCAGTACAGTTTGGGTGTAGCGATCAGCACAGTTTGGGTGTAGTGATCAGTACAGTTTGGGTGTAGTGATCAGCACATTTTGGGTGTAGTGATCAGTACAGTTTGGGTGTAGTGATCAGCACAGTTTGGGTGCAGTGATCAGCACATTTTGGGTGTAGCGATCAGCACAGTTTGGGTGTCGTGATCAGCACAGTTTGGGTGAAGTGATCAGCACAGTTTGGGTGTAGCGATCAGCACAGTTTGGGTGAAGTGATCAGTACAGTTTGGGTCTAGTGATCAGTATAGTTTGGGTGTAGTGATCAGCACAGTTTGGGTGTAGTGATCAGCACAGTTTGGGTGTAGCGATCAGTACAGTTTGGGTGTAGCGATCAGCACAGTTTGGGTGTAGTGATCAGCACAGTTTGGGTGTAGCGATCAGCACAGTTTGGGTGTAGTGATCAGCACAGTTTGGGTGTAGAGATCAGTACAGTTTGGGTGTAGTGATCAGTACAGTTTGGGTGTAGTGATCAGCACAGTTTGGGTGTAGTGATCAGTACAGTTTGGGTGTAGAGATCAGTACAGTTTGGGTGTAGTGATCAGCACAGTTTGAGTGTAGCGATCAGTACAGTTTGGGTGTAGAGATCAGTACAGTTTGGGTGTAGTGATCAGCACAGTTTGATTGTGGTGATCAGTACAGTTTGGGTGTAGCGATCAGCACAGTTTGGGTGTAGTGATCAGTACAGTTTGGGTGTAGTGATCAGTGCAGTTTGGGTGTAGAGATCAGCACAGTTTGAGTGTAGTGATCAGCACAGTTTGAGTGTAGTGATCAGTACAGTTTGGGTGTAGTGATCAGCACAGTTTGGGTGTAGTGATCAGCACAGTTTGAGTGTAGTGATCAGTACAGTTTGGGTGTAGTGATCAGCACAGTTTGGGTGTAGTGATCAGTACAGTTTGGGTGTAGTGATCAGCACAGTTTGAGTGTAGTGATCAGTACAGTTTGGGTGTAGTGATCAGCACAGTTTGGGTGTAGTGATCAGCACAGTTTGGGTGTAGTGATCAGCACAGTTTGGGTGTAGTGATCAGTACAGTTTGGGTGTAGTGATCAGTGCAGTTTGGGTGTAGGGATCAGCACAGTTTGAGTGTAGTGATCAGCACAGTTTGGGTGTAGTGATCAGCACAGTTTGGGTGTAGTGATCAGTGCAGTTTGGGTGTAGCGATCAGCACAGTTTGAGTGTAGTGATCAGCACAGTTTGGGTGTAGCGATCACTTTACTGCGAAATCCTGTTTGTTGAGAGTCAATTGTCTCGCTTTTCTGATCGTCAATCCGCGCCATTTCGCTGATTATTTGGGTAGATCGTTACAGACTGGGCTGCTTTTGTCCATCATTTTTGAACTGTTAAGGATCCTGAGGACGATTCATTGAGAAACAGTGCAGCTCGGCTCTATTCAGTAGTTTAGAGAGATGCTCAGTGGTCCACGTCCCAACATCACTCAGAACGTAACCAAATGATGCTCTCACATTCCATCTATAATAGCAACATTCAGAGCAGCACACTGGGATAGGAGAGGCTGTGAAATGTATTAATTATTTGTTGAACGTTCCGGTGAACTGTGAACTGCTCATGCTCAGGGGGTTAGTGCAATGTGCCGCTAGCAGTCTTCAGTGGGATCTGCCGATTACAGTGATCCTGTGGGATGTTGGCCAAATCATTGGCAATAAAAGGACCATTAATATTGCGGATGCAGGAAATGTGAAATATAAACAGAAATTGCTGGGAATGCTCAGAGGATCAGGCAGCATCTGTGGAGAGAGAAACAGAGTTAACGCTTCAGGTCAATGACCTTTCGTCCGAATTATAATCCTGCTGCTGTTTGAAGTCTTTTTTGGAATGCTCGCACAATCTCTGTGGATGAAGATTTCTGAAAGACTGCAACTCAAAAAATGGTTCCTGTCTTGTGGTGACCTCTGGGGTTAAATACCGAACAGTGATGGGAATTTGCCATAGAAACATCTTTATCTTTAAGTAAACCTTTAACAATCAAACGTGAGGCAGGTAATGACAGGGGCCTCTACGTTACTGTTTGTTCTCCCCCCCCAGGAGAATGGTGCATAAATGGAGACCTCGTCGTACGGCTCGATCCCATTTACCCCGTGATCCTCCAATGCTCTTATTGCAGGTCAGTCTCGAGCTGCAGCTTCAGCCGTTGCATGTGCTTTTATTTTAATTTGTTTTTATGGGATGTGGGCGTCGCTGGCAAGCCCAGCATTTATTGCCCATCCATAATTGCCCTTGAGAAGGTGGTGGTGAGCCGCCTCCTTGAACCGCTGCAGTCCGTGTGGTGAAGGTGCTCCCACAGTGCTGTTAGGGAGGGAGTTCCAGGATTTTTACCCAGCGACAATGAAGGATCAGCCGATATATTTCCAAGTCAGGATGATGTGTGACTTGGAGGGGAACTTGGAGGTGGTGGTGTTCCCATGCGCCTGCTGCCCTTGTCCTTCTCGATGGAAGAGGTTGCGGGTTTGGGAGGTGCTGCCGAAGAAGCCTTCGCCAGTTGCTACAGTGCATCTTGTAGATGGTACACACTGCAGCCACAGTACGCTGGTGGTGGAGGGAGTGAATGTTTAAGGTGGTGGATGGGGTGCCAATCAAGTGGTGTTGAGCTTCTTGAGTGTTGTTGGAGCTGCACTCATCCAGGCAAGTGGAGAGTATTCCATCACACTCCTGACTTGTGCCTTGTAGATGGTGGAAAGGCGTTGGGGAGTCAGGAGGTGAGACACTCGCCGCAGAATACCCAGCCTCTGACCTGCTCTTGTTGCCACAGTATTTATGTGGCTGATCCAGTTAGGTTTCTGGTCAATGGTGACCCCCAGGATGTTGATGGTGGGGGATTCGGTGATGGTAATACCATTGAATGTCAAGGGGAGGTGGTTAGACTCTCGCTTGTTGGAGATAGTCATTGCCTGGCACTTCTGTGGCGCGAATGTTGCCTGCCACTTATCAGCCCAAGCCTGAACGTCGTCCAGGTCTTGTTGCATGCGAGCATGGACTGCTTCATTATCTGAGGAGTGTCCGCACTCATTGCGACTGTACACCTGTTATTGCGCGCGGTGACATACGGCGCACCGTGACGTACGGCGCATGCTCGGGACAGATCTGGCAACCAACACCTTATGGTGAATGGATTCTGCCACATTAAGCGAGGGCAATTTTAACTTAACTCGCTGTGTGCGACACCCAAGAGATCAGGTTGTTTGCATGTTTTACACCTCGCTTCGATATTATGAGTTCACTGGAGAGTAAAATGAGACGGGGTGTAAAACCAGCCTCGTACCCGATCCTGTCAGTTTTCTCAATGGCCAGGTTAGGTTAAAATTACCCTCCACCCCCCACATGGAAACAGCTCTGCGTGTTCAATGGGACCAGACTAGGAGGCATGGAATCCATTGGCAGGTCCCAGGACCCACAGGTTTCTGACACTGTCGGGAGTTTGAAGAATTAGTTGCTTTATATTAGAGAGCGCTATTGATGGTGGGAGCATCACACTGTTTACCCCAACACCGTGCTCTGTGTTGAAAATGCGCAGCGAGTAGCATCAGGCAAACTACACTGGGATGTTGGAAGAATATTGTCAAATCTTTGGGTAAATTGATGTAAATCTGGTGTCAGCCGCGGCTAAGTGGGTAGCACTCTCTCACCTGTGAGTCAGAAGGTTGTGAGGTTCCAGTCTCACTCCAAAGACTTGAGCACAGAAATCTAGGCTGACACTCCCAGTGCAGTACTGAGGGAGTGCTGCACTGTCAGAGGTGCCGACTTTCAGATGAGACATTAAACCGAGGCCCCATCTGCTCTCACAGGTGTACGTAAAAGATCCCACGGCCACTATTTTGAAGAAGAGCAGGGGGGAGTTCTCCCCGGTGTCCTGGGCCAATATTTATCCCTCAACCAACATCACTAAAACAGATGATCTGGTCATTATCACATTGCTGTTTGCGGGAGCTTGCTGTGCGCAATTTGGCTGCCATGTTTCCCACATTACAACGGTGACTCCACTTCAAAATGTACTTCATTGGCTGTAAAGCGCTTTGGGACATCCGGTGATCGTGAAAGGCACTATAGAAATGCGAGTCTTTTTTTTCGTTTTAAAGTGAACAAATTCAGTACAACTTACCAACAATTCCCTTTCCCCGGGTGTATGTACAGAACTTTGCACAATGTCAGTGTCATCGAGGGCATAATAATCGAAGGTGTTCATCCTCTGTTCATGTTCTTGCACCAAGCCAAGTTCTCGGCCTTGAAGGTGATCGTTGGACTTATACAAGTCATCTGTCAAAGCTCAATACGACCCAGAACCCTCGTTATGTGCCATTGGATTTGTATTGTTTACTTGGATTTAAATAACCATGATGTGGAGATGCCGGTATTGGACTGGGGTGGACAAAAGTGAGAAGTCGCACAACACCAGGTAATAGTCCAACAGTTTTATTTGAAATCGCAAGCTATCGGAGCTGCTGCTCCTTCGTCAGGTGAAGTGAAGGAATACGAATCGGCAAAGCATATATAGACAGAGAACAATGCCTGTGCAGCGTACAATGTCAGACGACTACAGTTAATCTTAAATAACGTGAGCTGTGCAACAAGTGCCAAGCGCACAAGCAGTGAAAGTGTCAACGTGTCAGGTTAATCCAGTCAGTACAAAGGGGTTAAATAGTTTACCCCTCGTGGGGCAAACTAGTTTCCATTGTCTGGTGTGAATGCCCCTCTCTCTACCTGCCCTGTAACTCTTGTCATTCTGTGATTACTCTGGGGGGCTTTGTATTTTTGGAGCAGGGGTGTTTTCTCCGTCGGGAACTGCATGGGCGACCAGCTGTTTGGCAAAATTCGAGAAGGCGACACGTTCGGTTTCAGTAACTGTCCAGGTTCGGCGTGTACTCCTGCAGTCTGGACATCGATTCGAAGAGTCACAGAAAAAGAAGAGCTCTCCCTCAGCATTGCTCCGGTATTAAATTGACCGAAAATGTATTATGCGCAACTCAGAAAAAGAATTGTGATGCCGAAACTGTTTCCTGCTGAAGGACTGGACCGATGGCTTTTATTTTTTTTAAAAATTAAAAAGAATTATCAGTGCAGAGATTTTAAAATCACATCACTTAGAGGCACCAGTTTGTTCATTGGCCCCTCCATTCTATTTCTTCCTATCTCTCAAACTGGAAGATTCACAGTTAGCAGTCAATATATTATTATTAACGGCTACTGGGCGTCAGCCGTGGCTCAGTGGGTAGCACTCTCGCCTAAGTCAGAAGGTTGTGAGGTTCAAGTCCCACTCCAGAGACTCGAGCACACAAATCTAGGCTGACACTCCCAGTGCAGTGCTGAGGGAGTGCTACACTGTCGGAGGTGCCGTCTTTCGGATGAGACGTTAAACCGAGGCCTCGTCTGCTCTCTCGGGTGGATGTAAAAAATCCCACAGCTGCTATTTCGAAGAAGAGCAGTGCAGTTCTCCCCGGTGTCCTGGCCAATATTTATCCCTCAACCAACATCAATAAAAAACAGATTATCTGGTCATTATCACATTGCTGTTTGTGGGAGCTTGCTGTGCGCAAATTGGCTGCCGCGTTTCCTAAATTACAACTGTGACTACACTTCAAAAGTACTTCATTGGCTGTAAAGCACTTTGGGATGCCCTGAGGTCATGTAAAGCGCTATAGAAATACAAGTCTTTCTTAAATTGATGACAGATTACATGCTAAATTAATTTAAGATACTGATTGATTTTCATTGCAAGCAACTTTTGGCTATAAAATAAGAACATAAGAATTAGGAGCAGGAGTAGGCCATATGACCCCTCGAGCCTGCACCGCCATTCAATAAGATCATGGCTGATCTTCGACCTCAACTCCACTTTCCCGCCTGATCCCCATATCCCTTAATTTCCCTAGAGTTCAAAAATCTATCAATCTCAGCCTTGAATATACTCAAAGACTCAGCATTCTCAGCCCTTTGGGGTAGAGAATTCCAAAGATTCACAACCCTCTGAGTGAAGAAATTCCTCCTCATCTCGGTCTTAAATGGCTGACCCCTTATCCTGAGACTGTGACCCCTAGTTCTAGACTCTCCAGCCAGGGGAAACAACCTCTCAGCATCTACCCTGTCAATCCCCTTCAGAATCTTGTATGTTTCAGTGAGATAATCTCTCATTCTTCTAAAGTCCAGAGAGTATAGGCCCAATCTATTAAATCTCTGCTCATAGAATAACCCGCTCATCCCAGGAATCAATCTAGTGAACCTTCGTTGCACCGTCTCCAAGGCAAGTATATCCTTCCTTAGATAAGGAGACCAAAACTGTGCACAGTACTCCAGGTGTGGTCACACCAAGGCCCTGTACAATTGTAGCAAGACTTCCTTACTCCAACCCCCTTGCAATAAAGGCCAACATGCCATTTGCCTTCCTAATTGCTTGCTGTACCTGAATGCTAACTCTCTATGTGCCCTGTACGAGAACACCTAAATCTCTCTGAACACCAACTTTTAATAAAAGAAAGACATACATTTATATAGCGCCTTTCATGACCACTGGACGACTCAAAGCGCTTTACAGCCAATGAAGCACTTTTGGAGTGTAGTCACTTCTGTAATGTGGGAAACGCGGCAGCCAATTTGCGCACAGCAAGCTCACACAAACAGCAATGGGGTAATGACCAGATAATTTTTGTTATGTTGATTGAAGGATAAATATTGGCCAGGACACCGGGGATAACTCCCCTGCTCTTCAAAATAGTGCCATGGGATCTTTTACGGCCACCTGAGAGTGTACGGAAATAGTTTCTCACCAGTTAAAAAAATATTCTTTTTTTTATTCTTCCTACCAAAGTGAATAACCTCACATTTCCCTACATTATACTCCATCTGCCACCTTATTTCCTCCTCAATTAACCTGTCTATATCCCTTTGCAGACTCTTTGTGTTCTCCTCACAGCTTACTTTCCCACCTAGCATTGTATCGTCAGCAAAGTTGGATACATTACAGTCGGTTCCTTCATCCAAGTCATTAATATAGATTGTAAATAGCTGAGGCCCCAGCACTGATCCCTGCGGCACCCCACTAGTTACAGCCTGCCAACCGGAACATGGCCAATTTATCCCTACTCTCTGTTTTCTGTCTGTTAACTAATCCTCTATCCATGCTAATATATTACCCCCAACCCCATGAGCCCTAATCTTGTGCAGCAACCTCTTATGTGTCACCTTATCGAATGCCTTTTGGAAATCCAAATATACTACATCCACTGGTTCCCCTTTATCTACCCTGCTAGTTACATCCTCAAAAACTCTTAATAAATGTGTCAAACATGATTTCCCTTTCATAAAACCATGTTGACTCTGCCTAATCATACTATGATTTTCTAAGTTCTCTGATAACACTTCCTTAATAGTGGATTCCAGCAAATGGGTACTTTAACATAATGGTTGTGTTACTGGACTAGTAATCCAGCGGCCTGGGCTTAATGATCTGGTAGATATGAGTTCAAATCCCACCATGGCAACTGGGGAATTTAAATTCAGTTAATTAAATAAATCTGGAATAAAAAGCTAGTGTTAGTAATGGTGACCATGAAATTATCAGATTGTTGTAAAAACTCATCTGGTTTACTGATGCCCTTTAGGGAAGGAAATCTGCCATCCTTACCTGGTCTGGCCTATATGTGACTCCAGACCCACAGTAATGTGATTGACTCTTAACTGTCCTCTGAAATGGCGGCTCACCACTCAGCTGTAAAAAACTGCTATAAAGAAGTGTGTGGCGGTTCAAGAAGGTGGCTTCTCCAGGGTAATTAGGGATGGGCAATAAATGCTGGCCTTGCCAGTGACCCCCACATCCCATGAACAAATAAAAAAAAAAATCCTGATGACATGATAACATAGTGATGCCTGTTTGCAATATTAGCAGCCAAACATGTAATAGATTCATATGGCATTCTTCTGTCTGATAAGTTAAAGCAGACACTAGCCAATCTATTTGAAATGGTTTAACACACTCTGGTACAATAGTGGGCAGAGCTCTGGAATATCAATGCATTCAGCATTCATCCCCCAATTCCGGACACGGTAACATCCAGGCCTATATGCGGACAGATGCTGGGAAGGATGATCCCACTTTAAACTGTTATTACTGCCCCTTCTGTGAACTTTGAAGTGCATTTTGCAGAGTTCCAGTGCATCCAGTCAGCAGATTTGCAACACGGATGGTAATCTGATTGCTCCGCTCTGATCTCGTGAAGCTGACAAAAGCATCAAATGGACATTGGAACTAGTGGAAGAGTATTCGATTTTAATGCCAAAAGGCTTGTGCATTTGCAATGACTTAGAAGAAAGCTCACTCTGACCCTCGGCTCCTTTCCCGATCCTCTAGTTCATTACATTGCTGGAGTGGGTCATTAGTTAGACTTTTTCCCTCACCCTTCAGCTCGAAAATGTTTTTCCGCCATAACTTGCTGGGAGTGCGAGCTGATAACGGCGCGGCAAGGGCAACGGGGCGTCTGGGACCGCGGTGAACGATGGGACCAACAGTCTGTCCCCTTAACCCATGAGATTTAAAGATAGAGAAAGAAACAGAGGAACAACGGAGCAGGAAATCGGGTGAATTAGAGTCAAATCAGGTTCAGAAAGAGAAATAAAGAGAGGGAAAGGAAGATTGGATTAAGAAAGGGAAATAAAGTAGACAGAAAGGAAAAGTAAGAAAAATAATTAAAAATATAAAATTTGGCATTTTTAAAATCTCTAACAGCAATTGACTACCTGCAGGAATGAGATTGAACACTTTTAATTGTTCCCTTTCTGGGCCAGAGAGGTTGATTGTCATTGCATTAATAATTGTCATGTCGTTCAAAAGGTATTTACGCTGTTAAATTCCAGCGCTAATCTTCTGCGGCGAGTTTAATGGGCAATTAATGTGCAAATCCAGCAAGTTCTTATAAATCATGGGGAGGCTGAGGGCAAGCTGCTATTTGTGTGAAGCTAATGGGGGAGCAGGGTAAATTGAGCAGCAGGTTCTGGAGATTCGCAACTCATGCTGTATCTCTTAATCCCCTGAACCCACTGGCTGATTTGTGCATTAATAATGGCGTGCGTTGTTAAACATGCCGTTATTTTTCCAGCAAGATCTGGCCCATAGTATTTTCCAAGTGATTTCTCCAACAAATAAAAAAAACTTGCATTTATAAAGTCCCTTTCACAACCTCAGGACGTCCCAAAGCGCTTTACAGCCAATGAAGTACTTTTTGAAGTGTAGTCACTGTTGTAATGTAGGAAATGCAGCAGCCAATTAACAGCAAGCTCCCACAAACAGCAATGTGATAATCACCAGATCACCTGTTTTTTAGTGATGTTGATTGAGGGATAAATATTGGCCCAAGACACCAGGGAGAACTCCCCTGCTCTTCTTCAAAACAGTGCCATGGGATCTTTTACACCCACCTGAGAGGGCAGATGGGGCCTCGGTTTAATGTCTCATCCGAAAGACGGCACCGCTGAGAGGGCAGCACTCCCTCAGTACTACACCGGAGTGTCAGCCTAGATTTGTGTGCTCAAGTGCTGGTGGAGCGAGACTTGAACCCACAAACCTTCTGACATCAGAGGCAAGAGTGCTACCAACTGAACCATAACTGACACCTTAGGACAGAATTCCGCTCTGCTGTGTGCCAGCAGTCATGTCATTAGCGTCCCTGTGCCTCATCGCATGAGACCGGCATTTATTTGGCTGTGTGTTAGCTGGCATTTGACGTGTATCTCAATTGGAATCGATACATCACTCTGATGTGCATTTGCCGGTCGATATTGAAGTATAGATAGATGGCTCTCCCTCTCACTGCCCACAGGTTAAAGGGTCAGTGCACCTTCCCATCTCCCATCCCAATTACAAAAACAAAATTGCACAAATGCCATTTGAGATCCTTGCCAGTCTCTTGAAGGGCAGGAGTCCCTATATAGAAGTGAGCACATTTGTGCAACTGTTCTGCCACCAGCAACATCTCTCTGCCCTTTGCCCACACTTATGTCAGCTGTGGCTCAGTGGTTAGAACTTTTGCTTCCTGAGCCAAAAGGTCCTGGGTTCAAGTCCCCATTCCAGAGACTTTGAGCACAAAATCTAGGCCGACACTGCCAGTGCAGTACTGAGGGAGCGCTGCACGGTCAGAGGTGCTGTCCTTCAGATGAGATGTTACACCTCTCAGGTGGACGTAAAAGATCTCATGGTGCTTTTTCAAAGAAGAGCAACGAAGGTGTCCTGGGCCAATATTCTATTCCTCAACCAGCATCGCTAAAAAAAAAGATCTTCTGGTCATTATCACATTGCTGTTTGTGGGAGCTTGCTGTGTGCAAATTGGCTGCCGCGTTTCCTGCATTACAACAGTGACTCCACTTCAAACAGTTGGCTCTGAAAGCACTTTGGGACGTCCTGAGGTTGTGAAAGACACTATAGAAATGCAAGCCTTCTTTCTTCTAATTATTAATGGAATGTGATTAAACATCTGCGTTGGGATACTGGTGCAATGTTAAATGTTAACTCGTTTCCAGCAGAGACTGATTGTGAATTGTTGCGGTTAATCTTTGATGGACAATGCAGCCGACGTTACTTTACCTGTAGGTAACGCACTGCAGGCCTTATTTCTGTTGGCTTCTGTCATGAAACAGAAAGCTGTGCGATCCTCCTTTTGATTCAAAAGTACTTCACAAAATAAAAATCAGCAGCAAAGGGCCTTTGGTGGTCTCTTCGTAATGTGAAACTTATTGTAAGATGATTCATTACAGAGCTGTCATTCCGCACTTTGGAATGATTTACATCGAAGGTTAATACTTAATGTTCTGTTCCGTCTCTAAAATACCGGGCAAAGGAATGCCTTACGAATTAATTAAGTGTCCATCAGTTTTATTGCCAAGTCATTTCTAACCTAATGAGTTTTTAATGTACACTCTATTACCGCCGATTTTCAAATAGAATTCCTGGTCTCAAAGGTCAGAGTGCCAGAATATGTCAGTTGAATCTTTCTAAGCTCCTTCCAGCGTCAATTTATTGATCTGGCAGAAATCAGCCGACTTCATTTCCATTATTTTTGCTTCTGGATTTTTGAAAACCAAAAATCCAAGTTATTGATCGATTCCTGCTCCTGACGGTCAGTCTCAAAACAGAAATCAGTATTCATCACAGTGGGCCAAATGATAATCAGCATCACCCCAACTGGGAAGTGATAATAGGTACGGTAGCATAGTGGTTATGTTACTGGACTAGTAATCTAAAGGCCTGGACTAATGATCCAGAGATATGAGTTCAAATCCCACCATGGCACCTGGGGAAATTTAAATTTAGTTAATTAAATAAATTTGGAATAAAAAGCTAGTGTCAGTAATAGTGACCATGAAACTACTGGATTGTCGTAAAAACCCATCTGGTTCACTAATGTCCTTTAGGGAAGGCAATCTGTCGTCCTTACCCGGTCTGGCTTATGTGTCACTCCAGACCCACAGCAATGTGGTTGACTCTTAATGTGCCCTCTGAAATGGCCCAGCGAGACACTCAGTTGTCTGCAACGAAAAACTGCAGTGGTTCAAGGAGACGGCTCACCGCCACCTTCTCGAGGGCAATTAGGGATGGGCAATAAATGCTGGCCTTGCCAGTGATGCCCATATCCCGTGAATGAATTAAAAAAAAATTGGCATCACCCATAACCGTCAAATGGAAATCGGCCTCTTTCACTATCTCTGCACCTGGCGCAATCATTGGTTCTCTTTAACTGGCTCTCCGAGTTTGGAAAGGGATGCAAAGGAGAAAGGCAGTTTGTATATGAGCCTATCTGGTTGAGGTACATCATTTTTTCCTGAAATAATTTTACGAAACTGTTTTTTCATTAGGGAAGGTTTGTTTGAATTGAAGGGGAATCCGTGTACTACAAAAGTCGCAACATAAAACTGGTCCTAATGAATGATAATATTTGCTGTTTGTGTTAAATTAAATCAGTCCTCATTTTGCAAAAAAGAGTGATGGATCAGGTATGTAATAAAGAGTTGGCAATTATTTCAAATAATCTTCCCACGTTTGTATGTGGCAGTGGTTTCAAACCCGGTGTTATGGTCGATTTTTGCTTTCTGTTCAGGATCCATTCCTGTGAATTGCAACTTGACTTTGCGACATTCTTTGAGTATTTTCCAATGTCAGATTTTCTTCCCCTCAGAAAGCCGTGCTGTCCTCGTGCGGAGTGTTTAATATCAGTCTCTGATTCTGGAAGTGCGCGGTGTAATGTGTCACGTGTTCACCTTCCGCCGTGGGAAGAGTAGATGAACATTTGGAGCAGAAGACCGCACACCGAGAAAGAGGGAGAACAGTGCAACAGGATCAGCTCTTGGATGGATCCAGTAAAGAGCCAGCGCAGACGCGATGGGCTGAATGGCCTCCTTTTGCACTGCCAGCATTGATGGTTCTATGGTTCACCTGAAATACTTCCCTCTGCTTTTTATAATGGAGGTATTCAGGGTTAATAAAAACAGAAAAGGCTGGAAATACTCAGCAGGTCAGGCAGCCTCTGTGGAGAGAGAAACAGAGTTAAGGTTTCAGGTCGATGACCTTTCGTCAGAACTAGAAAAAGTTAGAGATGTAACAGGTTTTAAGCAAGTGCAGAGGCAGGGAAAAAGGGGAGGAGGGGAGGAAAAAACAGAAGGGAAGGTCTGTGATAGGGTGGAGGGCAGGAGAGATTAAATGGCAAAAGGGATGATGGTGCGAGGCAAAAAGAGATGGTAATGGGACAAGTGAAGAGACAAAAGTTGCGTCTAGAGGAGGTGTAAATGAGAATAGCAGAATCATCAACAGCTGTCATCTGAAAAAATGGCAGCAGTGGTTATGATCTGAAATTGTTGAACTCGATGTTGAGTCCGGAAGGCTGTAAAGTGCCTAATTGAAAGAAGGGGTGCTGTTCCTCGAGCTTATGTTGAGCTTCACTGGGACAGTGTAGGAGGTCGAGAATAGAGAGGTGAGAGTGGGAGTGGAGAATCAGGGTTAACACTGTTGCCAATAACTAAGAGAGAGGAATTTCAGACAAATGCATGAAGCATTTATATGTTAATATCCCACAGTGTAATTTCAGTGTCTATTTTGTGGTAATAATTGACCTTCCTGGTTTGATGGAACTTGTGTCATGAGTATTTCAATGGTGATGGCTGAGTAAGGCATAAGCAGACAATTCTTTATATTAGTGGTGAGCTTGGGCCCTTAGGAAGCAAGGTAAATCTCCAGGGAGGCTGTTGGGCAGTGGTTAGTGACATTTACCTCTACTCTTTATAATGAATATGTTGAAGCCTTTGTTACTGATCTAACCAGCCCAACACCCATATTCTGACCCAGGACAAATCAATTGGAGGATGAAATGGAAATAATGATGAGTTATGAGGTTTTATTAAGGTCAGATGACATGTTACGTTCTCTCAGGTGGATGTAAAAGATCCCAAGGCACCATTTTGAAGAAAAGCAGGGCAGTTCTCACCGGTGTCCTGGCCAACATTTATCCCTCAACCAACACCACTAAAGCAGATGATCTGGTCATTAGCACATTGCTGTTTGTGGGAGCTTGCTATGCGCACATTAGCTGCCGTGTTTCCCTACATTACAGCAGCGACTACACTTCAAAAAGTACTTCATTGGCTGTAAAGCGCTTTGGGACGTCCTGAGGTTGTGAAAGGCGCTGTAGAAATGCAAGTTCCTTCTTCTTTCTTTTAATTATGATGATCTGGTCATTATCACATTGCTGCTTCTGGGACCTTACGGTTCCACAGAGATTTCGAGACTTCCTAATGCTGCATTACTCGGGTGTGATCGCGGTTACCTGTAACAAGGAAGTGCATCATTCTGGATGAATGTTGATGACAATTTAATACACTTTGTACTGTCATGCTTGGTAATCAAATATTGATGGGTTCACCTGAATTTTCCAAGTGCGATCGGGTGTTAAAATTCTTTCCAGCGATTTGGGGTTGCTGTGCAATAAACAATATTTACTGCACATGGGGGAGCAGGCTCGAGGGGCCGAATGGCCTACTCCTGCTCCTATTTCTTATAAATCAGACCTGTGCGCAAAATACTGCAGAGGGTCAAAAATGGCTCATTACAACGAGGAGGACATGACCTTAAAATTAGAGCCAGGCCTGTCAGGGGTGATGTCAGGAAGCACTTCTTCACACAAAGGCTAGTGGAAATCTGGAACTCTCTCCCCCAAAAAGCTGTTGAGGCTGGGGAGGCAACTGAAAATTTCAGGACTGAGGGATTGATAGATTTTTGTTAGGTAAGAGTATGAAGGGTTACGGAACCAAGGCAGGTAACTGGAGTTAAGATACAGATCAACCAATGATTACAACCATGATTACACTATTGTTTGTTCGTTTTTGCATTCTCCAAATGAAACGTTGATTAATTCATAATGAAATCATTACGGCAAAATTTTACCTAAAAAAAATAGGAGCCAAATAAATAATTTTGTCTTAAGATTGAATTGTGTGTGTGTGTGTGTGTGTGTGTGTGTGTGTGTGGTGATCGTGTAACTTGCAAATCCAGGCTGACACTCCAGTGCAGTACTGAGGGAGTGCTGCACTGTTGGAGGTGCCGTCTTTCGGATGAGACGCTAAATCGAGGCCCCATCTGCTCTCTCAGGTGGATGTTTAAGATCCCACGGCACTATTTCGAAGAAGAGCAGGGGAGTTCTCCCCGGTGTCCTGGGCTAATAGTTATCCCTCAGCCAACATCACTAAAAACAGACTATCTGGTCATTATCTCATTGCTGTTTGTGGGAGCTTGCTGTGCGCAAATTGGCTGCCCGCATTTCCTACATTACAACAGTGACTACACTTCAAAGAAAGTACTTCATTGGCTGTAAAGCGGTTTGGGACATCCTGAGGTTGTGAAAGGCGCTGTAGAAATGCAAGTCTTTTCTTTCTTTATGTTAAAGGTCTGGGAATATACAATGGCCCAGAAATTAAAGACGGAGCCTTCCTGCGGGGGTAAGGCTTCCCCGCGATATCTCACTGTGCGCCTGCCTTTTCCTTCCGAGCTCACATGAACTTTAGTTTCAAGGCTGCAGCTGTGCAATGTGTGCGTATCCCACAGACGCAGTTAATTCGTGCGAGCTCTGGGATCATGTGATTCAGTTAGAGCCAATGGCAGCACACCATCTTTCATTCATAGTTTTGACAGCAAGGGCTGTCAAAGCTATGAATCTATACCCCCCAAAAGAACAGCTAAACCTCAATTAAATTTTTAAAAAACCATCACGTTAATAAAATAAGTATAGTTAAATAAATTAACCATTTTAAACAAAAAATTAAATTTTTGAAAAAATTTAAAATCTTTTAAAAAGTTATAAAAATAAACTTACCTTTCTTTAAAGTCTCTAAAAAAGATATACCTGTTGAAATTTTTTTTAAATAATACTTAATTAACTACTTACCTTGTTAAAAGAGGGTCTTACGCCTCCTTTCTTTATGTGCAAAATCTTCCATGCTTACCTGCGCGTTCAAAGCACTAAGTGCACTGCGTGCGCGCAGCCTGTAGCGCGCACGCAGTTCACTTAGGAACCGCCCCCTTTTGAGTTCACCAAGTGCCGGTTTTCAGCGCATGCGCAGTGCATGCAGAAAACCGGCAATTGGAGACAGAATACGCGAGAGTACACAGTGCGTACTCTCGCGTACTGAGACTAATTTTTGGGCCAATGTTCATATTGAACTGGTTGATCACCAAAAGGGATTGCACAGAGTGGGTGGGGGGTCAACTTTTAGGCAACTGACTTGTGGACCGCGATGGTCCGCCAGCTGATCGAAGAGGCCCCCACCCCCCACCTCGAGTTTGAGACCCCGGGCCTCATTTAAATTGAGCAGGCCCGGTGCGGGGAGCCAAACAGGCAGTCCCAATACAGCTGGCCGGATAGAGGCCTCAAGTAGGCTTCCCAACCCTCCATGATTGCCCTGGAGTCTCTTGGAATTAAGGATTAATCTTCCTGGAGCAAACACCCGGGAGAAAAATCATCAGGGGGGCATTAAAAAAGAAATGGTGTGTTTTGTTGATTTTCTTTGACACAATTTCATTTATTACACAGGATTCCATCGGATATACGGCACAAAATCAGGCCATTCGGCCCAGCCTGTCCATGCCGGCCTTTATGCTCCACTCGAGCCTCCTCCCGTCTTTCCTCATCTAAATCTATCAGCATAACCCTCTATTCCCTCCTCCCTCATATGCTTGTCTAGCCTCCCCTTAAATGCATCTATACTATTCGCTTCAACCACTCCCTGTGGTAGCGAGTTCCACATTCTCACCACTCTCTGGGTAAAGAAGTTTCTTCTGAATTCCCTATTGGATTTCTTGGTGACTATCTTATATTGATGGCCTCTAGTTTTGCTCTTCCCCACAAGTGGAAACATTCTCTCTGTATCCACTCTATCAAAACCTTTCATAATTTTATAGATCTCTGTTAGGTCGCCCCTAAGTCTTCTTTATTCAAGAGAAAAGAGACCCAGCCTGTTCATCCTTTCCTGATATGTATACCCTCGCATTTCTGGTATCATCCTTGTAAATCTTCTCTGTACCCTCTCCAGTGCCTCTATACCCTTTTTATAATATGGCGACCAGAACTGTACACAGTGCTCCAAGTGTGGTCTAACCAAGGTTCGATAATTAGAGCAGTATTGAAAAAGACTGTTTGTCAGGGCGGGGTTGTTGGAAGAGAGATGGGGGAAAGTGGAGTTGAGGTTGAAGATCAGCCATGACCTTATCTAATAGCGGAGCAGGCTTGAGGGGCCGTATGTCCGACTCCTGCTCCTATTTCTTATGGTCATGTGATGAAACCTCTAGGAGTACTTTCAACCAGAGCTGGCAACCCTAATCTCAAGTTGAGGGCGGGGTGGCAGCCAGTGAGGTAAGTTGAGGGTGTGGGGGTGGGCGTGGGAAGGGTGCGCAGTAGCATTTGCAGAGGGTGAGGGTGCCAGAGCAGCAGCTGCCCAGATTATCTTTGCGGGCTGCTGCTCTTCCAGGGGTCGACAAATATAATTCAACACTGACCTTTGGCGGGGCCTCTTCGATTCCATCGCCTGTGAGCACAGCGCCGGCTCCGTCCAGTTAATAAGAACATAAGAATTAGGAGCAGGATAAGGCCATACTGTCCCCTCGAGTCTGCTCCACCATGCAATAAAATCATGGCTGATCTTCGACCTCAACTCCACTTTTCCGCCCGAACCCCACATCCCTTGATTCCCCTAGAGTCCAAAAATCTATCGATCTCAGCCTTGAATGTACTCAACGACTCAGCATCCACAACCCACAGCAAAGCAGGCTCGAGGGGCCAAGTGGCCTATTCCTGCTCCTATTTCTTATGTTCTCTGGGGCAGAGAATTCCAAAGATTCACAACCCTCTGAGTGAAGAAATTTCTCCTTATCTCAGTCCTAAATGGCCAACCCCTTATCCTGAGACTGATACCCGCTAATTCTAGACTCTCCAGCCTGGGGAAACCACCTAGCAGCATCTACCCTGTCAAGCCCTCTAAGAATATCAATGAGATCACCTCTCATTCTTCTAAACTCCAGAGAATATAGGCCTATTCTACTCAATCTCTCCTCATAGGACAACCCTCGCATCCCAGAAATCAATCTAGTTTAGACCTAAAATCGTAATCAGGGTCCGATTTACAGCACACAACCCCGATTTCCATATTAAAAGGAGCCTACTGCCTGAAACAGGTGGTCGCTTTGGACACCCGGCTGGAGGCCCCTTTTAAAATGGAGCCGCCCGCCAGTGTTAATGGGGGCGGGAAGGATACTGACCCCAGTTTGAGGCCCTTAACAGCAGGGCAATGAGTGATAATCGACCCCAAGCAATCAAAATCAAGTGTCATCTTCTGAAGAAGCAGTGTCGGAGGTCAAGAAATAACTGGAGCAGGGTGTGTAGGCATAACTCAGTCCCCATTTTAAAGTAAGACATTGGGCCAAAAATTCGGCCCTTGCCGGGTGAGTACGCGCTGTGTACTCACCCATAAGGCGTCCTGAAGTGCCGGTTTCCTGCATGCACTGCGCATGCGCGGGAAACCGTAACTTCCGGTCTGGTGAAGGGAGCGGTTCATAGGTGAAGAACCTGCACTTTTAAAAAGGAGGTGCAGGACCCGTTTTCAACAAGGTAAGTGGTTAATTAAGTCTAATTTAAAAACATTTTCAACAAGTTTATCTTTTTTAGATACTTTAAAGAAAGGTAAGTTTATTTTTAGCACTGTTAAAAAGTATTTGAATTTTTTCAAAAATTTAAATTTTTGTTTAAAGTAGTTAATTTATTTAACTTACAGTTATTTTATAAATGTGATGGTTTTTAAAAAAAAATATTTTAAGTTTAGCTGTTCTTTTGGGGCCGATTTCAATTCATAGATTTGACAGGTCTTCCTGTCAAATCTATGAATGAAAGATGGTCTGCTGCCATTGGCTCTCCATGGCCCACGTGATCCCAGGGGACGCATCGCACTAACTGCGCCCCTGGGATAAGCAAGCACTGCACGCCGGCACTTGGAGCAGGCCCAGGAGCTGAAGTTCCCGTGGGCCCAAAACACAACGGCAGGTGCGGTAGGTAAGTGCGCGCGCGATCCTTACCCCCGCGGCAAGCCAGAGAGGCGAATTTCAGGGCCATTATGTCCTTATTTTTATATCTTCGGTCCCCACCACAAACGCCTAGCCATCGATTCCATCCCTCTCCCTAGCAATTGTCTGAGACCGAACCAGACAGTTCGCAACCTTGGTATCATATTTGACCCGGAGAAGAGCTTCTGACCACACATCCGCGCCATCACTAAGACCGCCTATTTCCACCTCTGTAACATCAGCCACCTCCATCGCTGCCTCAGCTCATTTGCTGAAACCTTTATCCATGTCTTCGTCACCTCTAGATTTGACTATTCCAATGCAGTCCTGGCTGGCCTCCCACGTTCTACCCTCCGTTAACTTGAGGTCATCCAAAACTCGGCTGCCCGTGTCCTAACTCGCACCAAGTCCCGTTTACCCATCACCCCCTGTGCTCACTGACCTACATTGGCTCCCAGTTAAGCACCTTCTCGATTTTAAAATTCTCATCCTCGTTTTCAAATCCCTTCATGGCCTCGCACCTCCCTATCTCTGTAACCTCCTTCAGCCCCCACAACCCTCCGAAATCTCTGCGCTCCTCCAATTCTGGACTTTTGAGCATCCCCAATTTTAATCGATCCACCATTGGCGGCCGTGCTCTAAGCTCTGGAATTCCCTCCCTGAACCTCTCTACCTCTCTTTCCTCCTTTAAGACGCTCCTTCTAACCTAGCTCTTTGACCAAGCTTTTGGTCACCTGTCATAATTACCTCCTTATGTGGCTCGGTGTCAAATTGTGTTTGCTAATGCTCCTGTGAAGTGCCTTGGGACGTTTTACTACATTAAAGGCGCTGTATAAATACAAGTTGTTGTAGTTATATCATTACTTATAGTTGGAAAAAAAACCTTATGCCAGTTTGGGAAGCAGGGAAGTAGAGTTGAGTGCAGCAAAGGTGGTTCTCTGCAAGACTGGCTGAGGAGCTGGGATACACAAAAATGAGGTGTTGCACCCTCCCACCAGTGGCAGTGCTGTAATTACAGCGTGACATGTTTACATAGGCAGTTTCCATTCTAACTGAGGATATAGGAATTTATAACAGGGGGGAAAAATGGCATAAAAATGCAATAATAGGCAATAAGGTTTTATAGAGAGGAAGTAGACACAGATGTGAGATGTTTTAATATATTAAGTGGATAAACCAGAGACAGATTTGTAAAATAATAATTACACACATTTGGCAAATGCTCCACTGGGATTTTGTGGAAAGGCTGAGCTGTGTACTTACTTCATACACAATTTTACACTTTTCTAATGTCGCCTGGGCATATCAGGTTGATCAGACAGCTGCAGCACATCTCCATTTTTTTTCTATATACTTTACTTTATCTACTTATTTATTTTACATTGCTTACATTACTTTATCCAGTGGCAGTCCAGAAAATAAACTACACAAATTTTCAAATTGTAAAATCATTGAT
Source organism: Squalus acanthias (assembly GCA_030390025.1). Taxonomy (NCBI): domain Eukaryota; kingdom Metazoa; phylum Chordata; class Chondrichthyes; order Squaliformes; family Squalidae; genus Squalus; species Squalus acanthias. The sequence goes on along the minus strand of CM059434.1, from coordinate 8,078,556 downwards.
ATTGTACATTAACTTTTACATCAAATACCCCAATGATATACAATTTCAATGTTTATTATTCCATTAACTTGCTTCTACAGAAACAATGACCAATTAACTCCTTTGCAACCTATTCCAATCACGAGTTAACAACAGCCTCACTGCGACACATGTCCCCCCCCTTTGGAACAGTCCTTACATCAAATTATGAAAATTCTTCTCCACAAATCTAATGCTTTATGCATTGAGCAAAGTTACCACATTCCTTTACTTTATACATTGTATTTAAGTTATAGCTACCGATAAAAAGATTTAAATGTAATTCTAACTCAAACCCAGCGTTTTTACCCCGACGTAGACGCTTGCACTTAAAGGTCGCATGTAATCAGTCACAGTCAACGATCTACTTACAGCATTTAATGTATGTCTTTCACATTCCATGGCATACCCCCTCTGACTGCGCCATAGCCATCCATTAAATAACGTTTGTGGTAAATGGAGCAGTGTTTGAAGCAAGTTTTCCAGATTGTTAACAGCGTCAGATGAGTAACTGTCCTGTTCTCACAAATTGTGACCCCTATTTGGGGGAAATCCTCTATTTTGCGTCAAAGTTCCAGAAATGTGCAGAGGTGCTCGGCAATCACCCACCCCCTCGGGGCAGACTTTGCCATCAACAGCCACACGTTTATCGCCGCCTGAATAGGGCTCACATTACGAACCGAGATGGCCAGCAGATTTCTGGAGATGTCCCATCAGAAGGACCCCAGGTTGAGGTCGCTGAACATCTGCTATATTGCGTCTCGGGGTGTGTGGGGCTTGGGGATTTAAGTAATTTGATTTTAAGGACGCTTAAAGTCTTAAATGAATTACATAACTGTTGGGGGGAAACAGTTGTGAAATCTTTTGACCTCGAGAGTGCCTCAGCTATTAAAACTTTTAAAGGGCGGATCTTTCAGCAGGAACTCTGGGCAAGATTTGCGGAAATGTATCTTTCCCCCCCCCCCCCCCCCAACCAAAAAAAATGTTTTGGATTTGGGTATTGGCAAATAGACGTCACAAGTTGGAAAAGCAGCTTGACTTTTAAGTGACAACGCTCTCGGGTTACAGGATATCTATAAAGATAGAATTTAAGGCCTTTATCCAGTTGAGATAAACTAAAGCCAGGGTGAAAATCTGGTGGAATAAGGAGGATGCATGGTTCATTGTGCAGTCAGTCTGTGGAGCAAATATCAACTGATGGTTGTTTGTGTTGAAGATACGCATATTTAAATATTCTACTGTTATTTTTCTACATATCAACATTTCCTATTGATGGGGGTTTTCAACTCGCTGCCTATCAAACAGCCTATGGAGGGGGGGGGGGGAGGTTTAGGGGAGATGAGCAATTTTAAAACATCGTGCACATTATGGGGCAGGGGGCGGAGTTGTTGAAGTTAATGGCATTTCAACGGCTCGGCCCAATCGACAAGGTTCATTAAGCAGCAGATGAAGTTATTCAGCAGCATAACTGTCCCCCCCCGCCCCAGTGCAGCCCATTTAGAGCGACATGTTTACACGCACATTTCATGCAAAGTCCCTGATTTCGGGTCGCCAACCCTCCAGGGATTGAAGGTTAATCTCCTGGACGCCGCTGCGAGCATAGACTCAGGAGAAAAAAATCATAGGGGCAGTTAAAAAAAAAAATGGTGTTTTATTATTTATTAAAATATTGGAGATGGGGGGAAAGGCTTGTTTGACCGGGTGGGACTGTTGGAGGCGGGCGGTCATGTGGTGAAATTTCCAGGACGACATCCATCCAGAGTTGGTAACCCGACCCTGATTGGACGTCAATGAAATAAGAGGATGGCAGGACAAGTCACTCACTGTTAGCACATGTTGACCGCAGTGAACCACTTGGTTGTAACACTGCCTACCGGAGCTGTTAGAAAGAGAGAGTTAGACAGACTCCCGCTGTGCGACAACAAAGGTGAGAAGTCGCACAACACCAGGTTATAGTCCAACAGTTTTATTTCAAATCACAAGCTTTCGGAGCTGCTGCTCCTTCGTCAGGTGAAGTAAAAAGTTTAAAGTTTATGGTTTTCCATACAGACTGCAGCATCTGACACATTAGACCCCCTGTGACCCCACCTCATTGTCTTAGTTGTATTTTGCTATGTCTTTGATATAATGTCTTCCTGACTGACCTGATTGTCTCTCTGCCGAGGTGTGATAAAAGGCAGTCAGAAAGATTAACTGTAGTCGTCTGACATTGTACGCTACACAGGCATTGTTCTCTGTCTATATATGCTTTGCCGATTCGTATTCCTTCACTTCACCTGACGAAGGAGCAGCAGCTCCGAAAGCTTGTGATTTCAAATAAAACTGTTGGACTATAACCTGGTGTTGTGCGACTTCTCGCTAAAAATAAGGGCAGTTTAAATGACGCGGACATTACCTCTGTCCGTGGCATATCAGAGTTATTGGGCAGAATATCTACACTTGAAATGTGAATTTGACGGTTCGAACTGAAATGAGGCACATATAGTTACAAATCAGAAAAGTAAAACGCTATCAATAATTCAGTCCACGTTGGTGTTTTTTGTGTGTCGGCCCCCAATATTAAATATCTTTGATTGTAGATGGGTGGCTTCTCCCACAGGGTGTTGAGCTTCCATTTGTCACTGCACAATCAATCGCACAGCTACCATTTCTTTGCTTTGTCCTTCAGGATCTGTTTCTTCTTTTCCTTAGCTGCCTTGATGTCTTGCATCTTTTCATCCTTCAACATCTTCAGAAATTTATCTATAGAGAAGCAGACTCATTTGTTTTACGCAAGAGTCTGAACGGCTAGAAATAAAGCCTTCTCTATTGATCTTTGTAACAATGCATCAGAACAAAAAAAGCACATTTTCAAACCGATGGCAGTAGGTTACTATGGGTGGCAAGAATGTGGAACCCGCTACCATAAGAAAAAAAAGAAAGAACTTGCATTTCTATAGCGCCTTTCACAACGTCTCAAAGTGCCTTACAGCCAATGAAGTACTTTTTGAAGTGTAGTCACTGTTGTAATGTAGGAAACGCGGCAGCCAATTTGCACACATCAAGCTCCCACAACAGCAATGTGATAATGACCAGATAATCTGTTTTAGTGATGTAGATGGAGGGGTAAATATTGGCCCCAGGACACCGGGGAGAACTCCCCCTGATCTTCTTCAATATAGGGCCTCGGCTTAACGTTTCATCTGAAAGACGGCACCTCCGACAGTGTGGCACTCCCTCAGTACAGCACTGGAGTGTCAGCCTAAGATTGTTGTGCTCAAGTCTCTGGAGTTGGACTTAGAACCCACAACCTTCTGGACTCAGAGGTGAGGGTGCTGCCCACTGAGCCACAGTTGACAAAGTTAATCAGCTTGTGGATATAGGACCCTGGACTCAGGCTAGGCTTTGGTCAAAATGGTTTGTGCTTTCCTGTACAGCTCAAAGCAACAGACATTTTAAATTGTCCCGACAGACTTACGGTCATTTTATCCTCTGACTGCACAGTGGTTGGCATGCCAATAACGAGGGGCAGGGGCAACTTGGCCGAAGTGATTATCAATCGAAAGCAACCGTCAAGAGGATCCCATGACTGAGGTGGAAATTATTGGAATAATCCTATGTCTCAATGTACGTTTCAGGACGCTAAGTAGACATCTTTCGGACGAAACGTTAAACCAATGTCTGCTCTCTCAGGAGGGCGTAAAAGATCCCATGGCACTATTTTGAAGAAGAGCAGGGGAGTTCTCCCCGGTGTCCTGGGGCCAATATATATCTCTCAATCAACATCACTAAAACAGATGATCGGGTCATTATCACATTGCTGTTTGTGGGAGCTTACTGTGTGTAAATTGGTTGCCGTGTTTCCTACATTACAACAGTGACTGCACTTCAAAAAGTACTCCATTGGCTGTAAAGCGCTTTGGGACATTCTGAGGTCATGAAAGGTGCTGTAGAAATGTGAGTCTTTCTTTCTTTATCTTTGTTTTTCCTCTTTGTTGCTTGCCCCTGAAACTGGTCGTGTGGAAAATTATGGCCACATGCTTCTGTTTTGCACACTGATGTGGTCACACCTCCCTGTCAGCACTGTAATTACAGACGTTAATTGGAAACCATGCCTTTTCTGTCTGTGAAACATTTCAGTCTATGTACATCGCCCAGCTCCGCTCCGACCTCAGCCCGTTCACTGCTGAAACCCTCATCCATGCCTTTGTCACCTCCAAACTATTCCAATGTTCTCCTGGCTGGCCTCCCACCCTCCGCCTTCTGTAACCGTCAGCTCACCAAAGCTCAGCTGCCCGTATCCTATCCTGCACCAATCCCTGCTCACCCCTGACCTCGCTGACCTACATTGTCTCCTGGTCCCCCAACGCCTCCAATTTAAAATTCTCATCTTTGTGTTTAAGTCCCTTCATGGCCTCAGCCCTCCCTACCTCTTCCAAACCCACAACCATCCCCCAAACTCTCCGTTCCTTTGACTCTGGCCTCTTATGCACCCACCTTCCCTTCACCCCACCATTCAATGTCGTGCCTTCAGCGCCTGAGTCCCATGCTCTGGAATTCCTGCCTCAGCTCCCACTTTACCTCATCTCCTTTCAGACCTGTCTTAAAACCCTCCTTTTTGACCAAGTCTTTGGTCGCCTCTTCTAATATATTTGGCTCGGCATGCATTTATTGCGTATAAGGGTAGCCGCGGCCCAGTGGGTAGCACCCTTGCCTCTGAATCGTAAGTGATAGAAGGTTGTGGGTTCACGTCCCACTCCAGAGACTTGACCACAAAAATCTAAGCTGATGCTCCAGTGCCAGTACTGAGGGAGTGCTGCACTGTCGGAGGTGCCGTCTTTCGGATGAGAAGTTAAACCGAGGCCCCGTCTGCTCTCTCAGGTTGGCTTAAAAGATTCCCATGGCACTATTTTGAGGAAGATCAGGGGAGTTCTCCCCGGTGTCCTGGCCAATATTTATCCCTCAACCAACATCGCTAAAAACAGATTATCTGGTTGTTTGTGGGAGCTTGCTGTGCACAAATTAGCTGCCGCGTTTCCTACATTACAACAGTGACGACACTTCAAAAGTACTTCATTGGCTATAAAGCGATTTGGGGCGTCCTGAGGTCGTGAAAGGCGCTATATAAATGCAAGACTTGAGCAGAGCATGGTAATCTCTTGCTGGGAGTTGTGTCTGAGGAGAGTACTAATCAGTGTCTACTTATACACGAGTCTGGTACTTCTGCATCAATCTCCATTGTATCATGTTGTGTATTTATCTGTGTTCTGCTAATACTTACTAACATCTGTACTATCTATTAGTTGTATTCAAAGTTGTAAATTAGATTAGTTGAGGGAACAGATTCCTTATAGATAGGGTCTTTCGTGGGCTTTTTTTCAGAGGCCGGTGTCGGGAGCGGAGAGAGCAGCAGCACAGTGAGTATTTAAACTCACTTTCGCGGGCTTTTTTTCAGAGGCTTACCAATCTCGCAGACCGGCGGCGGCGTTCCAGAGCCACGTCACGATTCAAAAAGTGATGCGGGCAAGAGGAAGCAGCTGATTGGGTGAGTACGGCCAGGTGAGTATTTACACTACTCTATAGTTTGACAGTTAAGGTTAATAGTTTATAAAGTTTAGAAGGTCTTAATTTTGTGGTTATAGTTTCTAAGGTCTCTGTTGTGTAGCGGGAAGTGCTAGTAAACAAGGGCCCTTGAGTATATCATTTAATTGTAGTGTACTCAGTGGTATTGCTTTGATTTAACTTAATTTAAATTAATTAAAGGGTAAGTCATGGCAGCACAGCTCGGCCCCGTGGCATGCTCCTCCTGCACTATGTGGGAAATCAGGGACACTTCATGTGTCCCTGACGACCATGTGTGCGGGAAGTGTATCCAGCTGCAGCTACTGGCAGACCGCATTGCGGCGCTGGAGCTGCGAATGGATACATACTGGAGCATTCGTGATGCTGAGGATGTCGTGGATAGCAAGTTTAATGAGTTGGTCACACGGCAGGTAAAGGCTGCACAGGCAGGAAGGGAATGGGTGACCATCAGGCAGAGTAGTAGGCGCAGGCAGGTCGTGCAGGGGTCCCCTGTGGCCATCCCCCTCTCAAACAGATATACCGCTTTGGATATTGTTGAGGGAGATGGCTTATCGGGGGTAGGCAGCAGCAGCCAACTTCCTGGCACCATGGGTGGTTCTGCTGCACAGGACTGGAGGAAAAAGAGTGGGAGAGCTATAGTGATAGAGGATTCTATTGTAAGGGGAATAGATAGGCGTTTCTTCGGCCGCAAACGAGACTCCAGGATGGTATGTTGTCTCCCTGGTGCAAAGGTCAAGGATGTCTCGGAGTGGCTGCAGGGCATTCTGGAGGGGGAGGGTGAACAGCCAGTTGTCATGGTGCATATAGGTACCAACAATATAGGTAAAAAATGGGATGAGGTCCTAAAAGCTGAATATAGGGAGTTAGGAGGTAAATTTTAAAAAAGGACCTCAAAGGTAGCCATCTTAGGATTGCTACCAGTGCCACGTGCTAGTCAGAGTAGAAATAGAAGGATATTTCAGATGAATATGTGGCTAGAGGAATGTTGCAAGGGGGAGGGATTCAAATTCCTGGGACATTGGAACCGGTTCTGGGGGAGGTGGGACCAGTACAAACTGGATGGTTTGCACCTGGGCAGGACCGGGACCGATGTCCTAGGGGGAGTGTTTCCTAGTGCTGTTGGGGAGGGTTTAAACTAAAATGGCACGGGGTTGGGAACCTGTGCAGGGAGACAGAGGAAAGGGAAGCAAGGATAGAAGCAAAAGACAGGAAGGAGAAAAGCAAAAGTGGAAGTCAGAGAAATCAAGGGTGTAAATCAGACATAGCCACAGTAAACAATAATTCTAAAAGGACTAAGAGTGTTAAAAAAACAAGCCTGAAGGCTTTGTGTCTTAATGCAAGGAGCATTCATAATAAGGTGGATGAATTAGCTGCGCAAATAGATGTAAACGGATATGATATAATTGGGATTACGGAGACATGGCTCCAGGGTGACCAAGGCTGGGAATTCAACATCCAGGGGTATTCAATATTCAGGAAGGACAGGCAAAAAGGAAAAGGAGGTGGGGTAGCATTGCTGGTTAAAGAGATGATTAACACAATAGTAAGGAAGGATATTAGCTCTGATGATGTGGAATCTGTATGGGTTGAGCTGAGAAATACCAAGGGGCAGAAAACGTTAGTGGGAGTTGTATACAGATCCCCAAACAGTAATGCTGAGGTTGAGGATGGCATTAAACGGAAAATTAGAGATACGTGCAATAAGGGCACAGCAGTTATCATGGGTGACTTTAATCTACATATAGATTGGGCTAACCAAATTAGTAACAATACAGTGGAGGAGGAATTCCTAGAGTGTATACGGGATGGTTTCCTGGACCAATATGTTGAGGAACCAACTAGAGATCAGGCCATCTTAGACTGGGTATTATGTAATGAGAAAGGATTAATTAGCAATCTTGTTGTGCGAGGCCCCTTGGGGAGGAGCGATCATAATATGATAGAATTCTTCATTAAGATGGAGAGTGAAGTAGTTGACTCAGAGACTGCGGTCCTGAATTTAAATAAAAGAAACTACGATGGTATGAGGCGCGAGTTGGCTAGGATGGTGTTTGGGAAATTGACGGGATTGAAGGCTGATAAATCCCCAGGGACTGATAATCTACATCCTAGGGTAATTAAGGAAGTGGCCCTAGAAATAATAGATGCATTGCTGGTCATCTTCCAAAATTCTATAGACTCTGGAACAGTTCCCATGGATTGGAGGGTAGCTAATGTAACCCCACTATTTAAAAAAGGTGGTAGAGAGAAAACGGGGAATTATAGACCAGTAAGCCTGACATCAGTAGTGGGGAAAATGCTAGAGTCCATTATAAAAGATGTAATAGCAGAGCACTTGGAAAACAGTGACAGGATCGGACAAAGTCAACATGGATTACAAAAGGTAAATCATGCTTGAGTAATCTACTGGAATTTTTTGAGGATGTAACTGATAGTATAGATAAGGGAGAACCAGTGGATGTGGCGTATTTGGACTTTCAGAAGGCTTTCGATAAGGTCCTGCATAAGAGATTAGCGTGCAAAGTTAAAGCACATGGGATTGGGGGGTAAGGTACTGACTTGGATAGAGAACTGGTTGGCAGACAAGAAGCAAAGAGTTGGAATAAATGGGTCTTTTTCCGAGTGCCAGGCAGTGACTAGTGGGGTACCACAGGGATCGGTGCTAGGACCCCAGTTATTCACAATATATATTAATGATCTAGACGAGGGAACTAGATGTAATATCTCCAAGTTTGCAGACAACACAAAGCTGGGTGGGCGTGTGTGCTGTGAGGAGGATGCAGAGAAACTCCAGTATGATTTGAACAGGTTGGATGATTGGGCAGATCCATGGCAGATGCAGTATACTGTGGATTAATGCGAGGTTATCCACTTTGGTGGCAAAAACAGGAAGGCAGATTATTATCTGAATGGCAATAGATTGGGAAAAGGGGAAGTGCAACGAGACCTGGGTGTCCTTGTGCACTAGTCGCTGAAGGTAAGCATGCAGGTGCAGCAGGCGGTTAAGAAGGCAAATGGTATTTTGGCCTTCATAGCAAGAGGATTCAAGTACAGGAGCAAGGATGTCTTGCTGCAGTTGTACAGGGCCTTGGTGAGACCACACTTTGAGTATTGTGTGCAGTTTTGATCGCCTTATCTGAGGAAGGATGTTCTTGCCATGGAGGGAGTGCAGCGAAGTTTTACCAAACTGATACCTGGGATGGCAGGAATGACGTATGAAGAGAGATTGGGTCAATTAGGCTTATATTCGCTAGAGTTTAGAAGAATGAGAGGGGATCTCATTGAAACTTATAAAATTCTAACAGGACTAGACAGACTAGATGCAGGAAGGATGTTCCCGATGGCGGGGGAGTCCAAAACCAGGGGTCACAGTCTAAGGATAAGGGGTAAGCCATTTAGGACTGAGATGAGGAGGAATTTCTTCACTGAGACCTGTGAAATTCTCTACCACAGAAGGCAGTTGAGGCCAATTCAATAAATATATTCAAGAAGGAGTTAGATATATTTCTTAAGGCTAAAGGGATCAAGGGATATGGGGACAAAGCAGGGACAGGGTACTGAATTTGGATGATCAGCCATGATCTCATTAAATGGCGGAACAGGCTCGAGGGGCCGAATGGCCTACTCCTGCTCCTATTTTCTATGTTTCTATGTTTCTATGTCTAGTTGGGGTGTAATTAGAGGGCAATTAGGTGTAATTGAAAGCAGGTGCAGGTAGTAAGAGATCGAGAGAATCCATTTCCGCTGGTTGGAGAGTCTAGGACTAGGGGTCATCGTCTAAAAATTAGGGCCAGACCTTTCAGGAGTGAAATTAGGAAACACTTCCACACACAAAGGGCGGTAGAAGTTTGGAACTCTCTACCACAAATAGCAATTAATGCTAGATCAATTGTTAATTTTAAATCGGAGATTGATAGCTTTCTGTTAACCAAAGATATTAAGGGATATGGGCCAAAGGCAGGTATATGGAGTTAGGTCGCCGATCAGCCATGATCTCATTGAATGGCGGAGCAGGCTCGAGGGGCTAAATGGCCTACTCCTGTTCCTATGTTCATATGTTCAAGGGAGTAGTCAGGTAACCTAATTTTGAATTTGCTGGTGAGGATATAAAAGGTCTGGGCTGGTAGAGCATGGTAATCTGGGAGTTGTGACTGAGGGAGTTAGAACTGGACTGGTTGGGAGTACATTGTTCTACCTGTTTGTGTTTTTTCCCCCCCCCTCCCTTTCATTCAGATTTCCTCTAAGTAAGGATGGTGCACCCTGGGTCCCAAAGAATAGGAGAGTGACTTCAGTGCAAGGTGCACTCCATGTACACCTTAAAGATAATATTAGAGAGTGATGGCGTTGAAGTAAAGCACAGTGGGACTTTCACTTGCACTACATATGTTCAAGTTTTGCCAGGACCACTTGGTTCTTGACCTCATTACAGCCTTGGTCCAAACATGGACAAAGGACCTGAGAGTGACTGCCCTTGACATCAAGGCAGCATTTGACCGAGTGTGGCAGCAAGGAGCCCAAGTAAAATTGAAGTCAATGGGAATTAGGGGGAAAACTCTCCACTGGCTGGAGTCATACCTAGCACAAAGGAAGATGGTTGTGGTGGTTGGTGGTCAATCATCTCAACCCCAGAACATCGCTGCAGGAGTTCCTCAGGGCAGTTTCCTAGGCCCAACCATCTTCAGCTGCTTTATCATCAAGGACCTTCCCTCCATCATAAAGTCAGACGTGGGGATGTTCGCTGATGACTGCACAATGTTCAGTGCCATTTGCAACTCCTCAGATAATGAAGCAGTCCATGCCCACATGCAGCAAGACCTGGACGACACTCAACCTTGGGCTGATAAGTGGCAGGTAACATTCGCACCACACAAGTGCCAGGCAATGACTATCTCCAACAAGAGAGAGCCTAACCACCGCCCCTTGACATTCAACGGAACTACTATTGCTGAATCCCCCAACATCAACATCCTGGGCATCACTATTCACTGGACCAGCCACATAAATACTGTGGCAACAAGAGCAGGTCAGAGGCTGGGTATTCTGCGACGAGTGTCTCACCTCCTGACTCCCCAAAGCCTTTTCACCATCTACAAGGCACAAGTCAGTAGTGTGATGGAATACTCTCCACTTGCCTGGATGAGTGCAGCTCCAACAACACTCAGGAAGCTCGTCACCATCCAGGACAAAGCAGCCCGCTTGCTTGGCACCCCATCCACCACCTTAAACATTCACTCCCTCCACCACTGGTGTACCGTGGCTGCTGTGTGTACCATCTACAAGATGCACTGCAGCAACTCGCCAAGGCTTCTTTGACAGCACCTCCCAAACCCGCGACCTCTACCACCTAGAAGGACAAGGGCAGCAGACGCATGGGAACACCACCACCTGCAAGTTTCCCTCCAAGTCACACACCATCCTGACTTGGGAATATATCGGCCGTTCCTTCATCGTCACTGGGTCAAAATCCTGTCACTCGCTCCCTGACAGCACTGTGGGAGCACCTTCACCACACGGACTGCAGCGGTTCAAGAAGGCGGCTCACCACCACCTTCTCAAGGGCAATTAGGGATGGGCAATAAATGCTGACCTTGTCAGTGATGCCCACATCCCATGAATGAATTTTAAAAATCATCCGTTTAAAAGAGAAGATTGACCAATTAGCTTACTTGGTGGATTTTGATGACTGCCTGACTGGGATGAAAAGTAAGTCCTCATTATCTGGCATTGATATTATTGGATCCGACACCACTCTGGATTCCTTTGTTGCTCCGAATAGGTTTGCCCTGCTTTGTGATTTTGAGGACACAACAGCTTAGCAGCAGTGAGACTGATCAATCTTCATGCTCATATCGGGGCTATGGTAGCATCGTGCTTATGTTACTGGACCAGTAATCCCGTAGGCCTGGACTAATGGTCCGGAGAGAAGAGTTCAAATCCCACCATGGCAGCTGGGGAATTTCAATTCAGTTAATTAAATAAATCTGGAATAAAAAGCTGGTGACTGTGAAACCACCGGAAGGTTGTAAAAATCCATCCGGCTCAATAATGTCCTTTCGGGAAGGAAATCTGCCGTCCTTACCCGGTCTGGCCTATATGTGACTCCAGACCCACAGCAACGTGGTTGACTCTTAAATCTGCCCTCTGAAATAGCCGAGCGAGACACTCAGTTGTACCAAACCGGCTACAAAGAAATGGACTGCAGCGGTTCAAGAAGGTGGCTCACCACCACCACCGTCTCCAGGGCAATTGGGGATGGGCATTAAATGCTGGCCAGTGACACACACATCCCGTGAACTAATAAAAAAAGTTTAAGAGGATATTGTTGGGTGAACAGCCAAGGAAGAGTGAGGCAGCGTGCACGTGCAATTCTCATAGGGTACTCTATCATCAGGAGTACAGACAGCACCCTATGGAGGTAAGGCTTTGTCAAGAGCAGTCTTCTGTTTTCCAGGGGACAAGGTAGCTGATCTCCAGGATCGTGTGGATGATCTGATGAACTGTGGGTGCCAAGGTACTGTAGTAGGCTTACGTATTGGTGCTAATGATATAATGGATAGAAATCCATTTGTTTTGCATTGCAGGATTCCTACAAAGGCAAAGGGGTGCAAGGGTAGTAGTCTCCGGGCTATTACCATTCATGTCCTGATCGCTGGAGAGGAATAGCCGAATCGTAGGATTCAACATCTGGCATCGGGACCTTGGCAAAAAAAAAGAAGCTCCACTTCATTGATAATTGGGAGGTGTTTGCTGGACAAGGTCAGTTGTTTAGGAGGGATGGCCTCCATCTTGGCCTCACTATTCCCATCGTGTCAATCGCAGATAAGGCCATCTCTGACCACTTCCTTGCATCGCTCTCCACCCACAACCCTGCCCCCCACCCCCTATTTCTGTGTCTGCCCCTGGAAAAAACTTTCTCCCCAACTCTTACAATTATATAGAGAGAAATTGTTCCCATTGGCGGAAGGGTCGAGAAGCAGAGGACACAGATTTAAGGTGATTGGCAGAAGAACCAAAGGCGACATGAGGAAAAACTTTTTTACGCAGCGAGTGGTTATGATCTGGAATGCGCTGCCTGAAAGGGTGGTGGAGGCAGACTCAATTGTGGCTTTCAAAAGGGAATTGGATAAGTACCTGAAAGAAAAAAATTTGCAGGGCTAAGGGGAAAGGGCGGGGGAGTGGGACTAGCTGAAGTGCTCTTGCAGAGAGCCGGCACGGGCTCGACAGGCTAAAAGGCCTCCTTCTGTGCTGTAACCATTCTATGATTCTAACTGCACTTACAAAATCCCAACTGTTAAGCCTTTGGCCCTCCATTCACCACGACATTTCTGCAGCTACCGATCTGCTCAACCACACCCTCACCACCACTTTAGTCCCTATTAAAACAATTACTCTCTCTCCCTGGCCGTTCCCCCTGGTATGGCCCTCATCTTCGCTCCCTTAAGTCCAAGGGACGCAAACTTGAACGCATATGGCGGACAACTGGTTTAGCCATTCACCGCCAGATCTGGCTGGACCACATAAAGCATTATCGGGCCCCGCTCTCATCTGCCAAAATTGCTCACTATTCCAGAATCATTCTGGAATGCAAAGATAAATCCCGGTTTCTATTCTCTACTGTTAACCGTCTTCTTAAACCTTCGAGCCTGCTCCGCCATTCAGTAAGAGTATGGCTGATCATCTACCTCAACTCCACTTTCCTGCACTATCCCCATATCCCTTGACTCCCTTAATATCCAAAAATCTATCGATCTCTACCTTGAATATACTCAATGACTGAGCATCCACAGCCCTCTGGGGTAGAGAATTGCAAAGATTCACCACCCTTTGAGTGAAGAAATTTCTCCTCATCCGTTAACCAATCCTCAATCCATGCTAATATATTACCCCCAATCACATGAGCCCTAATTTTGTTTAATAACCTCTTGTGTGGCACCTTATCGAATGCCTTCAGAAAATCCAAATACCCCATATCCACTGGTTCCCCCTTATCTATCCTGTTAGTTGCAACCTCAAAAAAACTCTTAACAGATTTGTCAAACACGATTTCCCTTTCATAAATCTGTTTTGACTCTACCCAATCCTATTATTACTTTCTAAGTGCCCTGTTGCCACGTCCTTAATAATAGATTCAAGCATTTTCCCTACTACTGATGTCAGGTTAACTATAGTTCCCCGTTTTCTCTCTCCCTTCTTTCTTAAATAGTGGGGTTACATTTGCTACCTTCCAATCCGCGGGAACTGTTCCAGAATCTATGGAATTTTGGAAGATGACAACCAATGCATCCACTATCTCTATAGCCACCTCTTTTAAAACCTAGGATGTAGGCCATCAGGTCCAGGGGATTTATCGGCTTTCAGTCCCATTAATTTCTCCAGTACTATTTCCTTACTAATACTAATTTCTTTCAGTTCCTCATTCTTGCTAGACCCTTGGTTCTCCACTATTTCTGGAATGTTTCTTGCGCCTTTTTCTGTGAAGACAGACACAGAGGGCTGGATTTTACCAGCCCTGAGGAGGCGGGTTTGGAGGCGGGACTGCTGGGAAAATCCCAAATAATGGGAGCGGGTCACGAGCCCCCTCCCAACCCACCTCCAACCAATCTTCCCGGGAGTCGGGTCCCCGATTTGCGCAGGAACCCGACTCCAAGCAGAGGGAAGAGGATTATAGCCACTTAACTGCCTGTTAACACATAGTTAACAGGCATATAAGAAGCTTTTTCCAATTTTTCGACTGCTGCTGTGGGCTTACCAACTTCGGGGAACCCCGCCAGGGTAAGTGAGGCGTGCTGTGGGTCTGTTGTTATGTTGGTGTTTGGATGATAGCTGCAGAAGTGGTGCGAAGGATGCAATGGGACACTGGTTAGTATCAGAGCTAAGGACATGTTGTGAAAGTAATTTTTAATGTGGTTAGATATTTCTGCAGGTGACAAGCTGTGAAGTGTTTGTGTAGCCTCATCTCATCGGGAGAAGTGACAGATGGCTTCTGCAATCTCAGCTGCAGCTGCCATCTGTTTTATCCTAAGGAGAGAGTAATTGGAGAGCCTGGGTAAAAGGGCTCACCTTTGGACAGTGATTGTCAGTGTTTGACAGCACCTCAATGCTGTCAAACACTGTCAAATAATCTGTCAAACAAGTGTGGTGCATATGCCTTTAAGAAAACCGGCAGATGAAGCGTCATCAACTGACGTCATCTGACACCGGCTTTCCCTTAATTGGCCAGCAAGCCCGCAGGGCGGGCTTAACAAGGCCAATCAGGGCAAAATAGCGTCTGTTCGTCAGACATCGCTGGGGGCGGGACTAGAACCCGGAAGGCAGCATTCCCGCCCCTAACTTCTCTCGGTAAGTCAAATCCAGCCCAAAGTATTTGTTTAATTTCTCTGCCATTTCCTTATTCCCCATTATACCTTCTCCTGTCTCAGCCTGTAAGGGACCCATGTTTGCTTTTGTTAATCTTTTCCTTTTTACATACCTATAGAAGCTTTTACAGTCTGTTTTTATGTCTCTCACTATTCTATTTTAATTATCTTTATCAATTTCTTGGTCCTCTTTTGCTGAATTCTAAAATTCTCCCAATCCTCAGGCTTACTACTCTTTTTGACAACATTATAGGCCTCTTCCTTTAATCTAACACTATCTTTAATTTCTCTTGTTAGCCACGGGTGGGCCATTTTTCCCGTGGTGTTTTTAGTCCTTAAGGGAATGTATATTTGTTGCGAATTATGAGTAATTTCTTTAACTGTCATCCATCACCCCTGTGCTTGCTGACCTACATTGGCTCCTGGTTAATCAACGTCTCGACTTCAAAATTCCCAGTTTCCCCCCCCCCCCACCAAATTGGCCTCGGGTGGTGTGGGGAGTGTATATGTTGTGATACACAAGGTATGGCAATTGTGTGGGACAGGCTGGGTGGACCAGAGGGTCTTTACCTGTCCGTCTGTCTCTGTGAAGCGCCTTGGGACATTTTTCTACGTTAAAGGCGCTATATCAATGCAAGTCGTTGTTAAAAGTGCTGAGCTGTGTGATACTGTTATCAGAGACATGGCTTAGGCTAGGGCAGGGCTGGGAGCTGAAGATTCCTGGTTAGAAAATATTCAGGAACTTAAGATGAATGGTAGCAGTGTTAATGGTTACTGCACTAGAACATTGGGATAATATAGAGCATGGTGCAAAAAATGAATCCATTTGGCTAGAGTGCAGAAACAAGAAGGAGACTGTTTATTCTATTGGAAGTATATTAGCGGATACCGAAAGTGAAATGCGATGGAGAAAGATGTGTAGACAATTCCGCGAAAAATGGAGGAGCAACAGAGTTAAAATAATGGGTTACTTCAATTATGAAAAGATAAATTGATGTCAAAGTTTTGTACATGGAAAACATGGGCCGGGGTTTCTACAAAGTGTGCAGGACTGTTTTCTTATTTGGCACGGTTTCAGTCCAGCAAGGAATTGGGCAGTACGGGATCTAACATACATACGAACACACGAATTAGGAGCAGGAGTCGGCCACTCGGCCCCTCGAGCCCGCTCCGCCATTCAATAAGATCATGGCTGATCCGATTACTCCACATTCCCGCCTACCCCCGATAACCTTTCACCCCCCTTGCTTATCAAGAATCTATCTACCTCTGCCTTAAAAATATTCAAAAACTCTGCTTCCACCGCCCTCTGAGGAAGAGAGATCCAAAGACTCACGACCCTCTGTGAGAAAAAATTTCTCCTCATCTCTGTCTTAAATGGACGACCATCTAGTTCTGGGAATTGAAGTGCGGCAAGTAGGTAATGTAAAGGTGCAGAAAAAATTGCATTTATATAGCACCTTTCATGACCTCAGGATGCCCCAAAGTGCTTTACAGCCAATTAAGTACTTTTTGTCACTATCGGAATGCCGTAAGCGCGGCAGCTAATTTGCGCACAGCAAGCTCCCACAGACAACAATGTGATAATGACCAGATAATCTGTTTTTAGTGATGTTGGCTGAGGGATAAATATTGGCCCCAGGACACACCGGGGAGAACTCCCCTGCTCTTCTTCAAATAGTGGCCACGTGATCTTTTACGTCCGCCTGAGAGGGCAGACGGGGCCTCGGTTTAACGTCTCATCCGAAAGACGGGTCTGGGGAGCATCTAGGAAACTGCGAGCAGAACAATTAAAGGAGATGGAATAAAGATAAAGGGAATTCTTCTGGAAAAAATAGCTGATTCCAACAAGATGAAGAAACCAGCTCAGATAAATTGAAAAGAAAAATTGACAGATATACCTGTGGAGATATAACGTTCCCACGTGTAGGGAAATGCCAGATTAAAATAAGACTTAGAGGCGTACAACAAATCTGAGGCTAATAACAGAAGCAGAGTATAGAAAATATAGCTGGGCAACAAAATATATGTGGAGATGCCGGCGTTGGACTGGGGTGGACAAAAATGAGAAGTCGCACAACACCAGGTTATAGTCCAACAGATTTATTTAATTTTACAAGCTTTCGGAGCTTTCGTTCCTTCCTCAGGTAAGTTAGCAGTGAGAGAATCTCCCAGAATTCACAATTTAAACACAGACAAAATCTATTCAAATCTTTCCCTACATCAAAGACACACTAAGAGCACAGCCAAGACAATGAGATGTGTCCCAGGGGGTCCAACGTGTCAAACCACCTGCTGGCTGCATATCCTGTCAATTTGTGTTGGTTCTTGTGTTAGTCTTTTTAAAAAAAAACACCTGGGAAGACCGGCCATGATGTCAAGTCACGTTCTGTATCGTGACATGAACCCGATATCGCGATTGAGGCCAGGGTTAGAGCGAGCATGAAGAAGGGGAATTATTAAAGGATTTTATAAACACGTAAAATAAAAGAAAGGGTAGGGCAGATTAGAGATGAGAAAGTTAATCTCGTGGAGGATTAAGAAATGACAGAAGTAATTGAGTATTTTGCCTCTGTTTTCACAGAGTGGTAGTTGGAATGACAGTGTACAAAGCGGAGAATGTGGAGCAATTCGATAGGATAACCATGGATAACAACTTGCATTTATATAGCGCCTTTAACATTGTAAAACATCCCAAGGCGCTTCACAAGAGCGTTATCAAACAAAATTTGATACCAATCCACATAAGGAGATAGCGGGACAGCTGATCAAATACTTGGTCAAAGAGGTAGGTTTTAAGGAGCGTCTTAAAGGAGGAGAGAGAGCTAGAGAGGCGGAGAGGTTTAGGGAGGGAATTCCAGAGCTCAGGGCCCAGGCAGCTGAAGGCACGGCCGCCAATGGTGGAGCGATTAAAAGCGGATGCGTAAGAGTTGGAGGAGCGCAGAGATCTCGGACGGTTGTGGGGCTGGAGGAGGTTAGAGAGATAGGGAGGGGCGAGGCCATGGATGGATCTGAAAACCAGAATGAGAATTTTAAAATTGAGGCGTTGCCAGGAGCCAATGTAGGTCAGCGAGCACAGGGGCGATGTGTGAACAGGACTTGGTGTGAGTTTGGACACGGGCAGCAGAGTTTTGGATGAGCTCAAGTTTATGGAGGTATAAAGAAGCAATACTAGCAAGTTTTTGGAAATCTATGTGAAAAAGGCAGGGGGTCCTTGAGATGCTGAAAGATTGGCCCTAAAATGACCGTTGTCTCTCCAGGGGAATTTAGGGCCGATGATTTTCATCAGCAGCAACAGTAAAGAAATTCTAAATAATGAGCCAAATAAAAACAATAAAAAATAAGAAATAATAATCAATGCAAATTAAAAAAAAACAAGAAATTAAAATGAATAGAAAGATAAATAGCAAATCTGCAGATTATAAAATATAACAAATTGCCTGGGCCCTAAGCTCTGGAATTCCCACCCTAAACCTCTCCGCCTCTCTCTCCTACTTTAAGACGCTCCTTAAAACCTACCTCTTTGACCCAGCCTGCCCTAACAACTCCTCCTTTACCTGGCTCGGTGTCAATCTTTTTTTGATAACGCTCCTGTGAGGCGCCTTCGGCCATTTTATTACCTTACAAATATATGTTGTTGAAAATACTGCGGTTTCCAGTGACATTTAAAAAAATGCATCCATGGCCTCTCTGAAAATCAGCTAAATATTTCCCTACAATTGTAAATTCTACAATTTTAAGCTGTCTCTCAACTGCACATTTTATGCAAACGCATCAGGAATTTTTTTTTAAAATGATGGCTTTTGGCACCCATGACGGTGAGGAAATGAGCATCATTTGAAGGGCTGGCGCTATAGTCGATTGAATCGAAAGAAAAGCTACGCCCGATTTAGAGGACTTGATGTTCCAGTACTACAGGAGAGAGGTCTGCTTGAGTCCCAGTTGAGCATGTACATGTTTACTCTTCTTCTTCTTAGGCAGTCCCTCGGAACCGAGGATGACTTGCTTCCACACTAAAAATGAGTTCTCGGGTGACTGATGAGTCCGATTCGGGACCTACAGTCTCTGTCACAGGTGGGGCAGACGGTGGTTGAAGGGGCGGGTGGGTAGGGTGCTTGGGTTGACATGCGCTCCTTGCGCTGCTTGTTTTATACCCACTTTTACACCCACTTGTTTATACTTGTTTAGTTGCTGTTGACTAGCCCGTCCTTGCTCATTTGTTGAGGTTCACACGTGAACAATGTGGGCACTCTGGTGAGGTGTCGCTGGACACCTTGAGCATCAGGGAGGAGTTAGCACCTCTGGAGAGAAATGAAGAACAGGAAACGGACAAGAATATGAGAAACGTCAAGTTTAAAGAGAGGACTTGCATTTCTATAGCGCTTTTCACAACCTCAGGACGTCCCAAAGGGCTTTACAGCCAATTAATTACTTTTTGAAGTGCGGTCACTGATGCATTGTCGGGAAACGCGGCAGCCATTTTGTGCACAGCAAACAGAAAATCTGGTCATTTATTTAATTGCTGTTTTTAGTGCTGTTGATTGAGGAATAAATACTGACACTGGGGAGAACTCCCCTGCTCCGCTTCAAATAGTGCCGTGGGATCTTTTACACCCACCTGCGAGGGCAGACAGGGCCTCGGTTTAACATCTCTCATCTGGAGCTTTAAAAAGTTCCCAGGCAATTCCATGCATCACTGGGAACTCCTTAAAACAGTTAAAGTGGCTCCACACTAGACAACAGTTCTACTACAGCGTGAGGAGCCCAAGTGATGCAAGAATGGTTCCTGGAGGTGGCCTACGAACTCTTATCCCTAACGTAACTTGCAGTCAGATCGCTAATCTTCCAATCTTGCATCAACGTGTGAATGAAACTGCCTCCACTCCGACAACCACACCACAAGGGCCAACAACAAACATAGGAGAGTAGGCGCGAAATAAAAACTAGGGCAGATACAGCTTCAAAATGAAATGGTTAACTCCAGAACTCACATCTTCTCAAATCGAACCCATCCCCAGTTAACGTGAGGAGCTCCATTTCCTTCAGGCGGATGTCCAGCTCGCAGATCTCATCCAGCTCGCTCCAGGCAGAATCCCCTCCCGCCGGAGGGGAGAAGAATTTCAGGGGCTCGTAAGGGTTGTCCGCGAGTCCGCGTGGCCACAGGGAAGCCTTCGGGCTCTTGTTTTCCGTGATCTCTTGCGCTGGGAACAGGTTCTTCCAGATGTTGAAGCTGTTCAGGGACGACGCGCTGCTGTTGGTGTCGTAAAGCGACGGGAAATACTTGGGGGCCTTTTTGCTCATCTTTCCTGGGTGGCTCGAAGTTGGTCTTCGCAGATCTCCGACGCCCCTTATTCCACTTGCCCCATTCGCGTAATTATCTTTTTGCATCATTGCATTCCATTTGAAGTTATCTTTAAATTAAAAAGATGCACCTGGAGACTTTAGAACTCAGCGGTGGATCTCTGACCCTGCATTCCGGGAAACAATCACACCTCCTTCAGGACCTGGGCTCTGATTGGCTGGAGGCGCTTCAATACTATCACCTTGATTGTGTCATAAAGTTGTGGCACTCAGTTGATTAAAACTGAGCCGGGGGTGGGGAGAGGAAGAGTTTCGCCCAAACTTGGACATTGAATTCTGTATTGTGGCGGGGGGGGGGGGGGGGGGTGGGGGCGGGTACCTGTCTCGGGATGCTACCCATCAAATGTGGGTTGTGACTACAGACCTGAGTTATACTGCCAGCTCTCATTCTGTGCCCTCTTGAATACTGAAATGTCTCCATCTGTCTGTCAGTCATGCCCTACTGAGGGTCCTAAATGTGAATGCAGATCACCGGCGAAGTGCTCATGATGCCTTCGTCCTCCGGCACTCAAACTTGCATGGCGCCATCAGCACATTGCGTTCAGGATCTGCATTGATATTGGGCGACGAGGGCTACCCGCTAAAACAGTGGCTGACGGCACCGTACCGCAGGACAAATAATGAGGCACAGGAGAGATGTTAACCGTGCACACGTGTCCGCACGCCAAGTGGCGGAGGGTTCTAAAATCACGCTTCCGGTGCCTGGACAGGTCAGGGGGTGACTTTGCAGTACTCTCCTCTGAAAGTGTCAAGGATTGTGGTGGCCTGTTGCGCTTTGCACAACTTTGCCCTGCGGGAAGGATTGACCCTGCAGCCGAGATCCCCGTGGAAAGGGGAGGATGCCAACATTGCTGTCCCTGAGGCCAAGACTGATGGGGAGGAGCCACTTGCTGCAGAGAGCAGAGCTGCCAGAGAGCAGCTTGTAGCCAACACGTTTATGAGGTGATGATAGTGTCGCCTCCTACCTCCCCCCACCCCCATCAAGGCACAGAAAAGAACAGAGACGATTTAAAGTGACAGTGACCTTTTATTGCAGCAGCAAATACTCTTTGCAAGACTTTTGAGGTGGTTTTTTGATGTTCTTAGTCTTTAAATACGAATTGTTAGCGAGCTAGTTTCTACTTTGTAAACAGTTGTAATGCTAAATTGGTTGGGAATAAAAGGTTAAACACTTTAAAGTGACTACAGACTACACATCTGAAACAAAATGGGTAATTACAATTATTCACGATTATAAATTTCAAGAAATAACACAACACCAACACTTAAATAATAGCAAACATTAAAACATTAACAGAGATGCCCCCCTCGCATCTGTGCCGGAGGGTCGAAGGAGGTGGATTCTGCCCCGTGATCGCAAACTTCAGTTGTTGCTTCACCGTTAGCTGAGAGACCAGCTGGCTGCTTTGGAGACCGGCTATTGTTCACTGATTGAAATTTCACACCTCAAATCTGTGGAGTACAGATAAGATGTTTACAAGCACAATACCGTCTCCAAAGCAGTTGAATTTTACAACGTGCTGACATGCCTCCATAATTAAGTCACATCCCAGCTATAGTACAGTTACAGTTCACAAAATCTTG
Source organism: Squalus acanthias (assembly GCA_030390025.1). NCBI lineage: Eukaryota > Metazoa > Chordata > Chondrichthyes > Squaliformes > Squalidae > Squalus > Squalus acanthias. The sequence goes on along the minus strand of CM059434.1, from coordinate 8,056,675 downwards.
CATTTCCGTTAAATAAAGTTTTTTGCGACATTGTTCTGCTGTCCATGGGACAGTGGAGTTCACACGGACAGCCTGGGCAACTTCTGTCCAAGCTGCCAATTGTCCTTTGCGTGGGGCTCTGGACTTGGCAGTCCCGATGAGCTGCTGGCACTTCGCCTCAACCTCACTGAGGAGGTGTTCAGGAGGTCATCATTAAAGTTCCGAGCCCTCTTCATCGTCGCAAGTTTCTCTGTTGCTTCCGTTTCACATTGCTGTTTAATTAAAGGCGTTTCAAATTATTTAAAGGTTGCTCTCTTCAAAATGCTTTAAAACTCTCAGGCCGCGAAATTCCATATGTTATTGCCTCGCGTTCGCGCCTGGCGGGGGCGCTAAGGGGTTAGCGCCCGGGCGCGGCGAATGCAGTGACGCCCGCGAACTTCAGTGCCGGTTAACTCTTAGCGCCTGGGCCTCTAGCGCCTCGTAGATCGTGACGTCATAAAGTGCGCAGTGCCCCGTTATTGCCCCGGGTGGAAAATTGACTCTCGCCCGATGCTTTATTGGCTCACGCTGACAACGCCAGCAAGAGGAGGCGTTGTGAACTCGGCTGGCCGCTTCGGGAGCGGTAATTAACGGGAATGCTTTTCAGCTCGCGCTGCCTTTATTATTTGCACCAGTCTGGTGCCTGCTCCAAGTTTTTGATGTTTCATTGGTGCAAGATGTCCGAGCCCTCCACACTGCGAGAGTGTTTGGGGCTGTAATGGGAGTCGCCCAGATTGCCTTGCAAATCAGAACTGACAACAACGAGCTTGTGCAGCATCATTGGCCCCTCCCTTTAAGCGAGGGAAGCAGCCTCTGATGCCGTTTACAATGCGCTCCAACTTGTTCGGCGCTCTGCCGCTACCGCCCCGCTCTCAGACTTTAGCGCCCTAAGAGAAGTGGTTAGCGCTTGATTTAGCGCTCCACTTCCCTCGCGGAGCGCTAAAGCTGAATTTCGCGGGAGGCAAGAATGATCAGCGCCTGCCGCTAATTTTTCAACTTTTAAAGTTTTAGCGCCGCAAACGGGGCTAGACCGAATTTCTCCCCCTTAAAGTCAGTCCTAAATGGCTTCCCCTTAATCCTTAGACTGTGACCCCTGGTTCTAGTTTTCCCTACCATTGGGAACATTCTGCCCGCATCTAATTTGTCTAAACCAGTCAGGATTTTAAATGTCTCTATAAGATCCCCCCTCATTCTTCTGAACTCCAGAGGATACAAGTTCAGTTGACCCAATCTTTCTTGATATGTCAGTCCGGCCATCCCAGGAATCAATCTAGTGAACCTTCGCTGCACTCCCTCAATAGCAAGAATGTCCTTCCTTAAGTTAGGAGACCAAAACTGCGCACAATACTCCAGGTGTGGCCTCACCAAGGCCCTGTACAACTGTAGCATCACCTCCCTACTCCTGTACTCAAATCCCCTTGCTATGAAGGCCATCATTCCGTTTGCTTTCTTGACTGCCTGCTGCACTTGCATTCCCACCTTCAGTGACTGATGTACCATGACGCCCAGGTCTCATTGCACGTCCCCTTTCCCTAATCTGCCACCATTCAGGTAATAGTCCGCCTCTCTATTTTTACCACCAAAGTGGATAACCTCACATTTATCCACATTGTACTTCATCTGCCATACATTTGCCCATTCACCCAACCTGTCCAAGTCACTCTGTAGCCTCCTAGCATCCTCCTCATTGTTCACACTGCCTCCCAATTTAGTGTCATCCGCAAATTTGGAGATATTACATTTAATCCCTTCGTCCAAATCATTAATATATAATGTAAACAGCTGGGGTCCCAGCACCGAACCCTGCGGTACCCCGCTGGTCACTGCCTGCCATTCTGAAAAGTACCCATTTACTCCTACTCTTTGTTTCCTGTGTGCCAACCAGTTCTCAATCCACGTCAACACATTACCCCCAATCCCATGTGCTTTAACTTTGCTCACCAATCTCTTGTGTGGGACCTTGTCGAAGGCCTTCTGAAAGTCCAAATACACCACATCTACTGGTTCCCCCCTGTCCACCCTATTGGAAACATCCTCAAAAAATTCCAGAAGATTTGTCAAGCATGATTTCCCTTTCACAAATCCATGCTGACTTGGACCTATCATGTCGCCACTTTCCAAATGGTCTGTTATGACATCTTTAATAATTGCTTCCATCATTTTACCCACGACCGATGTCAGGCTGACCGGTCTATAATTCCCTGCTTTCTCCCTCCCTCCTTTTTTAAAAAGAGGGGTTACATTGGCCACCCTCCACTCCATCGGAACTGATCCAGAGTCTAAGGAATGTTGGAAAATGATCGTCAATGCATCCACTATTTCCAAGGCCACCTCCTTAAGTACTCTGGGATGCAGACCATCAGGCCCCGGGGATTTTTCAGCCTTCAGTCCCATCAATTTCCCCAATACCTTTTCCCGACTAATAAGGATTTCCCTCAGCTCCTCCCTCTTACCAGATCCTCTGACCCCTTTTATTTCCGGCAGGTTGTGTGTGTCCTCCACAGTAAACACCGAACCAAAGTACTTGTTCAATTGATCTGCCATTTCCTTGTTCCCCATTACGACTTGCCCTGTTTCCGACTGCAGGGGACCTACGTTTGTTTTTACTAACCTCTTTCTTTTTACATATTTATAGAAGCTTTTGCAGTCCATTTTAATGTTCTCTGCAAGCTTCCTTTCATATTTTATTTTCCCTGCCCTAATCAAACCCTTCGTCCTCCTCTGCTGAGTTTTGAAGTTCTCCCAGTCCCCGGGTTTGCTGCTACTTCTGGCCAATTTGTATGCAACTTCCTTGGTTTTAATACTATCCCTGATTTCCCTTGTTAGCCATGGTTGAGCCACCTTCCCTTTTTTATTTTTACGCCAGACCGGGATGTACAATTGTTGTAGTTCATCCATGCGATCTCTAAATGTCTGCCATTGCCCTTCCACTGATAGCCCCTTAAATATCGCTTGCCAATTTAACCTCGCCAATTCACGCCTCATACCCTCAAAGTTGCCCTTATTTAAGTTCTGGACCATGGTCTCTGACTTAACTGTTTCCTTCTCCATCCTAATGTAGAACTCCACCATACTATGGTCACTCTTCCCCAGGGGGCCTCGTACCACAAGATTGCTGATTAGTCCCTCCTCATTACACAACACCCAGTCCAGGATGGCCTCCCCTCGAGTTGGTTCCTCAACATATTGGTTTAGGAAACCATCCCTTAAACACTCCAGGAAATCCTCCTCCACCGTATTGCTTCCAGTTTGAGTAGCCCAATCTATATGCATATTAAAGTCACCCATGATAACTGCCGTGCCTTTTTTGCACGCACCTCTGATTTCCTGTTTCATACCCTCCCCCACCTCACTACTGCTGTTTGGAGGTCTGTACACAACTCCCACTAACGTTTTCTGATTAGAGTG
>CM059434.1:7696375-8053049 GCA_030390025.1 Squalus acanthias | reverse complement strand
AAGTGGCCTATAGTTTCCTGCTTTCTGTCTCCCTCCTTTCATAGAAACATAGAAACATAGAAAATAGGTACAGGAGTAGACCATTCGGTCCTTCGAGCCTGCACCGCCATTCAATGCGTTCATGGCTGAACATGCTACCTCAGTACCCCATTCCTGCTTTCTCGCCATACCCCTTGATCCCCTTAGTTGTGAGTGTTATATCTAACTCCCTTTTGAATATATTTAGCGAACTGGCCTCAACAACCTTCTGTGGAAGAGAATTCCATAGATTCACCACTCTCTGGGTGAAGAAGTTCCTCCTCAGCTCAGTCCTAAATGGCTTCCCCTTAATCCTTAGACTGTGACCCCTGGTTCTAGTTTTCCCTACCATTGGGAACATTCTGCCCGCATCTAATTTGTCTAAACCAGTCAGGATTTTAAATGTCTCTATAAGATCCCCCCTCATTCTTCTGAACTCCAGAGGATACAAGTTCAGTTGACCCAATCTTTCTTGATATGTCAGTCCGGCCATCCCAGGAATCAATCTAGTGAACCTTCGCTGCACTCCCTCAATAGCAAGAATGTCCTTCCTTAAGTTAGGAGACCAAAACTGCGCACAATACTCCAGGTGTGGCCTCACCAAGGCCCTGTACAACTGTAGCATCACCTCCCTACTCCTGTACTCAAATCCCCTTGCTATGAAGGCCATCATTCCGTTTGCTTTCTTGACTGCCTGCTGCACTTGCATTCCCACCTTCAGTGACTGATGTACCATGACGCCCAGGTCTCATTGCACGTCCCCTTTCCCTAATCTGCCACCATTCAGGTAATAGTCCGCCTCTCTATTTTTACCACCAAAGTGGATAACCTCACATTTATCCACATTGTACTTCATCTGCCATACATTTGCCCATTCACCCAATCTGTTCAAGTCACTCTGTAGCCTCCTAGCATCCTCCTCATTGTTCACACTGCCTCCCAATTTAGTGTCATCCGCAAATTTGGAGATATTACATTTAATCCCTTCGTCCAAATCATTAATATATAATGTAAACAGCTGGGGGTCCCAGCACCGAACCCTGCGGTACCCCGCTGGTCACTGCCTGCCATTCTGAAAAGTACCCATTTACTCCTACTCTTTGTTTCCTGTGTGCCAACCAGTTCTCAATCCACGTCAACACATTACCCCCAATCCCATGTGCTTTAACTTTGCTCACCAATCTCTTGTGTGGGACCTTGTCGAAGGCCTTCTGAAAGTCCAAATACACCACATCTACTGGTTCCCCCCTGTCCACCCTATTGGAAACATCCTCAAAAAATTCCAGAAGATTTGTCAAGCATGATTTCCCTTTCACAAATCCATGCTGACTTGGACCTATCATGTCGCCACTTTCCAAATGGTCTGTTATGACATCTTTAATAATTGCTTCCATCATTTTACCCACGACCGATGTCAGGCTGACCGGTCTATAATTCCCTGCTTTCTCCCTCCCTCCTTTTTTAAAAAGAGGGGTTACATTGGCCACCCTCCACTCCATCGGAACTGATCCAGAGTCTAAGGAATGTTGGAAAATGATCGTCAATGCATCCACTATTTCCAAGGCCACCTCCTTAAGTACTCTGGGATGCAGACCATCAGGCCCCGGGGATTTTTCAGCCTTCAGTCCCATCAATTTCCCCAATACCTTTTCCCGACTAATAAGGATTTCCCTCAGCTCCTCCCTCTTACCAGATCCTCTGACCCCTTTTATTTCCGGCAGGTTGTGTGTGTCCTCCACAGTAAACACCGAACCAAAGTACTTGTTCAATTGATCTGCCATTTCCTTGTTCCCCATTACGACTTGCCCTGTTTCCGACTGCAGGGGACCTACGTTTGTTTTTACTAACCTCTTTCTTTTTACATATTTATAGAAGCTTTTGCAGTCCATTTTAATGTTCTCTGCAAGCTTCCTTTCATATTTTATTTTCCCTGCCCTAATCAAACCCTTCGTCCTCCTCTGCTGAGTTTTGAAGTTCTCCCAGTCCCCGGGTTTGCTGCTACTTCTGGCCAATTTGTATGCAACTTCCTTGGTTTTAATACTATCCCTGATTTCCCTTGTTAGCCATGGTTGAGCCACCTTCCCTTTTTTATTTTTACGCCAGACCGGGATGTACAATTGTTGTAGTTCATCCATGCGATCTCTAAATGTCTGCCATTGCCCTTCCACTGATAGCCCCTTAAATATCGCTTGCCAATTTAACCTCGCCAATTCACGCCTCATACCCTCAAAGTTGCCCTTATTTAAGTTCTGGACCATGGTCTCTGACTTAACTGTTTCCTTCTCCATCCTAATGTAGAACTCCACCATACTATGGTCACTCTTCCCCAGGGGGCCTCGTACCACAAGATTGCTGATTAGTCCCTCCTCATTACACAACACCCAGTCCAGGATGGCCTCCCCTCGAGTTGGTTCCTCAACATATTGGTTTAGGAAACCATCCCTTAAACACTCCAGGAAATCCTCCTCCACCGTATTGCTTCCAGTTTGAGTAGCCCAATCTATATGCATATTAAAGTCACCCATGATAACTGCCGTGCCTTTTTTGCACGCACCTCTGATTTCCTGTTTCATACCCTCCCCCACCTCACTACTGCTGTTTGGAGGTCTGTACACAACTCCCACTAACGTTTTCTGATTAGAGTGCAGTTGACATGCTCAATTCTTTTTGTTAAATCTGTGGCTTGCCAGCATTTTTAGTTCTATTGCATAACGTTCCATCTGTTTGATTTTGCTCGTGTTTGCTTTAAACTTTGTCCCTTTTTAAGAACCAATTTAAGACTTGCCGTGAATCACTGCACTGTTAGAAAGTCTGCATTCGCTTTGTGTCTATCAAGAGCTAAATCGTGGAGAGATCACATTGCATGTGGCAGGGGAGTTGAATGGGCTGGACAATGACAATGAACTGGCGATGGGCAGAACAAAGACATCACCCAAATCACAAGGGCAGTTACCAAGGCAATGGGATCCTAAACTGGATCAGTCGTGAACGGTAAAAGCAAACCACTTTGTTCCATCCTCTTAATAATTTTCCACTGGAATCTGAAAGCAAACTGGGAAAAGAACTTGAGATTGCAATCACTGCCCACTTGCTAATTGGTGTTAAATCTCCGCCGGGAGCAGGTCTTGTCCTGAATCTCACCCCACGCGGAGCAGGTAGGATTAGTTGGAGATGGAGTTTTTGCAGGTAGGATTAGTTGGAGATGCAGTTTTGGCAGAATGCGTTAATTAGATCAATGCAATTAAATAATTACCAGTTTATTGAGGATTCAAAACAATGATGGATTCAACTAAATCTGAAATAGATGCATGTTTGGTGAAATTACAATGGCTTTAATGTGTATTTTAACAGATCCATGGTGTATTTTACTGAGGTTGGAATGCGGTCCTACGTAGCCGGATTGTGCGGCAACACTTGGGGACAGTTTCTGTTTGCAGTTTAAGGCTGACTCTCACAAGACGCTCCAGTGGTCTCCATGGCGAGGGATCAGTGAGGAAAATGTTAACACTGAGACTGCTGTTCCTTTCTGTATCATTGGCTTTCGGCGACTGTGAGCAGATCCCTCGGCAAGGTATGTTTTATCTATCGATCTTGTGTGAACGATTAAATGCTGATTTTTGTTTTTAAATGGAAAAAGTGAGATTCAGGACGGGTTGAAACAGTCAAAGGTGGCGTTCGATCTCCATGTGTTATAGCAAGACTGCAACTTACATTGATGTAACGCCTTTTGATGTTGTAAAATGTCCCACTTCACAGGAGCTTAATTTTTTTAATTCATTCGCAGGATGCAGGCGTCACTGGCAAGGCCAGCATTTATTGCCCATCCCTAATTGCCCTTGAGAAGGTGGTGGTGATACCCTTAATATCCAAAAATCTATCATTCTCAGTCTAGAATATACTCAACGACTGAGCATCCACAGCCCTCTGGGGCAGAGAATTCCAAAGATTCGCCACCCTCTGAGTGAAGAAATTCCTCCTCATCTCAGTCCTAAATGGCCGACCCCTTATCCTGAGACTGTAACCCCTAGTTCTAGATTCCCCAGCCAGGAGAAACAGCCTGGAAACAGCACCTACCCTGTCAATCCCCTTAAGAATTTTATATGTTTCAATGAGATCACCTCTCATTCTTCTAAACTCTAGGGAATATAGGCCTAGTCTACTCAATTTTTTTCCTTTTTTTATCTTAATGCGAGCTCCTTTTTTATTTGTTTGCAATAGCAAGCTGATTGTTTGTTTGTGGGTTTCTCATGAGCTCTCTGGAGGATGCTTGTGATGGTTAGCTTTAAACCTGACCTGAACCTTTTTAAGGCATCCGCTTGTGGGATTGGTTCAAATAGGTCTGAGGGTCATCCAGAGTATAACTGCTGTTTGTTGAGGGACTTTTTTTTAAGATTGCTCGGTGCTTGTCAAACCTGGAACCCAAAATTTACAAGATTCAGTTGGTAGCATTCACATCTCCAAGTCCAAAGATGCCTGAGATGTTAAACCGGAGCCATCTAGAATAATTGTTTGCAAATTGTCGGCTGCGTTTGAGCAACAGTGACTGCACTTCAAAAATAATTAATGTACTGTGGAACACTTTAGGACATTTTGCGGATATGATGGGTGTTTTATAAATGCAGGTTCTGTTTTCTTTCTTAACTGGCATTCTCTCTTTATTGACATCTAGAAATATGAGGAGTTTTTTTAACCCCACCACTGCCATCTTACTCCCAGGGGAATGGTGGGCTTTAAGATGGTGGTGGTGGGAGGTGTTTCCTTTGCCTTCCTGCCTCCCACAATCTTAACTTGCCTGAATTCGGGCAAAGGGAAGGCCACTCGCTCAAGATCCGGGGGGGCCTAATTTAAATGGCAGTGCCGCATTCTGATGATGTCATCATGACGCGCACGCCATTTTAACTGTAGGTGGCATCCTGGCCACAGGAGGCCCGGGTAAGTTTTTATCGTATTTAGATCTTACTTTTATATAGGTTTCCTTGTGGTTCTCCCGATCCCACAAGGATAACTTGGTCCTCCTGCCCCAGGTTTCCCACACAGCACCACCCCCTTCCTGATCACGAGTGTTGCTGGTTTCCTACGGCCCTCTTCCCTTTGTCACACATTGCCAGACATTATTTACCCGAGTCCCAGCTCCGGTCAGACCACCTCCCCCCAACTCTAATATTCGCTCACAACCACTAGCAGTGTAGGTAGGGTTTTATTTAACTCTATCAGAGGTCAGAAGGAACCAAGATTTAAAACTTTTCTATCAATTGGTTTTGTTAACATTAAAGCGCAGCAGTTTTAGAGATACTTAGGGGGTTAGTTCGTAGAATCTTAGGGCTGGATTTTGCCAATGGGGAGCTTTTGGAGGCGGGACTCCCACTTGTCGGGTTTTAGTCCCGCCTCCATCGATTTGTGGCCCACCCATTTTCCCTTGATTGACCTTGTTAAGCCCGCCCATGACAGATGAATTGTCATCGTTTGACAGCTCTGTGAAGCTGTCAAACAATGACATTCTCTGTAGTTTGATAAGTCCTTGTATTCAAGACTCATCAAACCTATTTTGTGAGCAGAAAGCAGATGGCTGTTGCATCGGAGAATGCAGCAGCCATTCTGTCATCTCTGCCGGTGAGATGCCGGAGCCTTCGGATCCCCAAGGGTTGAAGCCTGCAGGAAGAAACAAAGGTAAGTAAACATTTTCTAACACTTTACACTCACCTCTCACACTTACCTCTCCACACTTGCACCCATCACTCACCTCCACAGCGCACTTTTCGATCCCTCTCACCCCCGCAGACCCACTGCTCGCCTCGCTGACCCTGGCGGGGTTTCCCGACGTCGGGAAGCCCGCACTTGTGTGGGTAAAATGGGGATAATCCTCTTAACTGCCTGTTAACGACATGTTAACAGGCAGTTAAATGGCTGTAATCCCCTTCCCGCCTCGAGGAGACGGGTCCCAGCGCGAGTTGGGGACCCGCCTCCTGGGAAGATGGCACGGAGGCGGGTTGGGGGCGGGGTCGGTACCCGCTCCCAGTTTCTGCCATTTTCCCGGCAGTCCCGCCTCCATACCCGCCTCCCCAGGGCTGGGAAAATTCCCCCCTTTCAGCACAGAAGGAGGCCATTCGGCCCGTCGTGCCTGTGCCGGCTCTCTGAAAAAGCTGTCCAATTTAGACCCACACGCCAACATTTTCCCAGAAGAAGTGCACGTCGTAACTCCTTCCAGTTCGGCAGTCTGAGGGGGTTAATCCTCTATTGACATCCTTCTTGGTGCTTTTCTGGTCTGTCTCCCAATTAGTCTCCTGGTCTGTCCCGTAAAGACAGAGATCGATAGGTTTTTGAATATTAAGGGAATCAAGGGATATGGGGATAGTGCAGGAAAGTGGAGTTGAGGTAGAAGATCAGCCCTGATCATATTGAATGGCGGAGCAGGCTCGAAGGGCCAAATGGCCCACTCCTGCTCCTATTTCTTATGTTCTTGTGTAGCCTGTCTCCTTGCAACTACTAAAAATGGTTGTTTTTATGCCCTTCTTGCTGGTTGATAAAAAAAGCTGTCCAGTAATTTTCCATTCTCGCTCTCTGATGCACAAACAGTTTGTTGACAGTTTCCCCACAGTCTCTCAAGGCCCCAGGGTATCTTTAGCCTCCTCCCTTATCCGCAAAAGTACATCGTCTTCTCAACCGTAACCGTTCTGTGTTCTATCCTGTGTTAATACTTTTAACCATATTCTGCTCTTTTACCAAGTAATTAATCTAGGGTTTCCAGCCCATCCTTTTTTAATTTCCTTAAAGCTGGTATTGTGGTTTCATGTTGAAGTCCAGAATCCTTCAGCAGTGACGTCATTCCCATCAGCTTCTGGCACAAGACGGTTGCACAGAAATGTAAAAGAAGGCCCGGGATTTAAAACGGCCCGCACCCAGAGTTAAAATCGCAGCTGTGATGTCTGAAATATATGGCTGACACATTTTAAAAACTTTTTATTAAAAATAAATAGCTAAAAAGTAGCTGCCACAACAGCCGTTATTTTTCTAACAATATTCGACAAAGAGCAGGGGGAGTTCTCCCCGGTGTCCTGGGGCCAATATTTATCTCTCAACCAACATCACTTTAAAAAAAAAAGGTTATCTGGTCATTTATCACGTTGCTAATTGTGGGATCTTGCTGTGCGTATATCGGCTGCCGCGTTTCTTACATTACATTGGCTGTAAAGCACTTTGTGATGTCCTGAGGCCGTGGAAGGCGCTATATAAATGCAAGTTTTTTCTTTCTTTCTTTAACAGAATATTAGAACTGAGATGAGGAGGAATTTCTTCTCTCAGAGGGTCGTAAATCTGTGGAATTCTCTGCCCCAGAGAGCTGTGGAGGCTGGGTCATTAAATACATTTAAGGTGGAGATAGACAGATTTTTGCAAGATAAGGGAGTGAAGGGTTATGGGGAGCGGGCGGGGAAGTGGCTTTGAGCCCCAAGATCAGCCATGATCTTATTGAATGGCGGAGCAGGCTCGAGGGGCCAAGTGGCCTATTCCTGCTCCTATTTCTTATGTTCTTATGAATTGTACTATTTGTGTATCCGTTTATAAACAGTAGCACCAATGGTCTTTTAAAAAAAAATCTTTGTTCCACATTCAAATCAAACAGGAGGAATCTGCTGCCACTGTGAACACTTTCCAAGACGAGGTATCTTCAATCCCAGATGTCTGTTGAAGAAAGCTTCAGTCACGATGTATTGTGGAGATGCAAATGTTTACTGCATCTCCATTAGTTACCAAGGCATCAAAGCGGGTAAGAAATCCCAATCAACAAGACCGAACAATGCACATCTGATTACTGCCTCATGTAAAACGAATCGAGTGCAGGATGGTGATAAGCACATGTGTGCCCTGCAAATTCATTGAGAAAACAGACCGTTAATAAAATGACTAGTCACAAAGGGAAGGAAAGCAGCGATTTTAATATGGATCGGGTATGTTGTTGATTTAGATAATCTATACCCTCGGTAACCTCTTCCAGCCCTACAAACCCCCCCGAGATCTCTGCATTCCTCCAACCCTGGCTTCTTGAACATCCCCCCACTTCCTTCGCTCCACCATTGGCGGCCGTGCCTTCAGCTGCCGAGGCCCTAAGCTCTGGAATTCCCTCGCTAAACCTCTCCACCTCTCTACCTCTCTCTCCTCCTTTAAGACGCTCCTTAAAACCCACCTCATTGACCACCAGTCCTGTTATCTCCTTCTGTGGGTCGTGTCGAATTTTGTTTGATAATCGCTCCTGTGAAGCGCCTTGGGACGTTTTACTACATTAAAGGCGCTGTATAAATACAAGCTGTTGCTGGAGATCAATAAGCAATTTTACGTTTTTCTGATCTTCACACACACGCTCCATTAAACTTCAACCCTCTTAATGGGTTTTGGGGGGACTTCCCGCTAACAGGCTATGGTAACTGGTTTGGTCGGAGCTAAAAGGACGTCTGAGCATGCTCGAGGTCAGTGGCTGCTTTTGTTAAGAGACTGAGGCTCACTCAAACCCCAAATAAACAACAATACAAAAGCATAATACTGCGGGATGCTGGAAATCTGAAATAACAACAGAAAATGCTGGAAATGATCAGCAGGTCAGGCAGCATCTGTGGGGAGAGAGAAACAGAGTCAACGTTTCAGGTCGATGACCTTTTGTCAGAACTGGAAAAGGTTCGAGATGTGACAGGTTTGAAGCAAGTGCGGAGGCAGGGAAAGGGGGGAGGGGAGGAAAGAACAAAAGGGAAGGTCTGTGATAGGGTGGAAGGCAGGAGAGATTAAGAGACAAAAGGGATAATGGTGCACAGAAGGAGGCCATTCGGCCCGTCGAGCCCGTGCCGGCTCTCTGCAAGAGCACTTCAGCTAGTCCCACTCCCCCGCCCTTTCCCCGTAGCCTAGTAATTTTTTTTCCTTCAGGTACTTATCCAATTTCCTTTTGAAAGCCACGATTGAGTCTGCCTCCACCCTCCATTCAGGCAGTGCATTCCCGATCCAAACCACTCGCTGCTTAAAAAAGCTTTTCCTCATGTCACCTTTGGTTCTTCTGCCAATCACCTTAAATCTGTGCCCTCTGGTTCTTGACCCTTCCGCCAATGGGAACAGTTTCTCTCTATCTACTCTGTCTAGACCCCTCATGCTTTTGAACACCTCTATCAAATCTCCTCTCAACCTTCTCTGCTCCAAGGAGAACAACCCCAGCTTCTCCAGTCTATCCATGTAACTGAAGTCCCTCATTGACCTGAAATGCTGGGGGAGAAATTCAGTACCTTAGCGCCTCCAGTTAGCGCCTGCCGGGGGCACTAACGGGGCACTGAGGCAGTAGCGCCGCGGCAAGGCGAATCCAGCACCGCACACCAAATTCGGCCCCCCCCCCCGTAGCGCCGCCAGTACGAGTTAGCGCTGGGGACTTTAGCGCCAAGCTGATCGTGACATCTGTGAGCGCGCAACGCTCACTGGGCGCCTGATCTGCTAAATTGAGTATCCCCCCCTGCCTTAGCGCCTCGTCCCGACAGCAACAGGGAGAGGAGGTGTGAAGCAGTCGGTAGCCGGCTCCAGGGGCGCTATTGAAAGGGATCGCGAGTAATGAGTCACAGCTCTCAGGTTAGTGCTGCTTCACTGCTTCCTCGTCAGTTTGACATTGTGCAACAGTTTAATTCAGTCATTTAAAGGTTGTTTATTCTCTGGAGTGTTGTGGCTACTAAAAATTAGTTACATTTATTCTCACAACATATCAAAGTGCTGCACATTGTTACATTAATGGGGGCTGTACTGGCAGTCGACCTCACCCTCCAGGATCTACTGTGGAGGGAGCGCAGGCAGCGAGAAAGACTGGAACATGAGGCCAGAGGGAGGAGGAGGGCCATCAGGGCTCTCAACAGGAGGCCTTACCCTCCGAGGATATTCCGACAGCAATTCTCCTACCTCCAATTAAGCGAGGAGCAGTGTATTAGAAGGTTCCGCTTCAGCAAGGATGTGGTCACAAAACTCTGCCACCTCCTGCAACCAGACCTTGAGCCTCAGATCAGGGCGACCATGGCTCTCTCAGTGGCAGTCAAGGTCACCGTCGCCCTCAATTTCTTTGCCAGCGGATCCTTCTAGTCTGCAACAGGAGACATAGTTAACATCTAGCAGTTCGCCATCCATCGCTGCATCCGGGAGGTCACAGAGACTCTCTATATAGTAGGAGAAGGGACTACATATCCTTCCCCATCATCAGGGCTATCCGTTCTCCACCTGGCTTATGACTCCCCTCCACAACCCCAACACACCTGCCCAGCAGTCATATAATGAGAGCCATGCTGCCGCCAGGAACATCATCGAGCAGACCGTCAGGGTGCTCAAGCAACGGTTCTGCTGCCTTGACCGCTTGGGAGGAGCCTTCCAGTACTCGCTGGAGTGGGTGTCCCATTTCATCATGTTGTGCTGCATGCTCCACAATCTGGCCATCATGAGGGCCCAGCACTCGCTAGCAGGGATTGTGGGACCACCTCAGGAGGAGGAAGAGGGAGAGGAGGAGGAGGAGGAGGAGGAAGAAGAGGAAGACGAGGAGGAGGAGGAGGAGGTGGAGGAACCAGGAGCGAGGGAGGAAGCAGCCACTCAGTTGGCCTTCCGGAAGGGCGGCCCGTGACGGCCTCATCAGACTGCGGTTCCAGTAAATTAAACCCCAGATCCCCGTTGCTCACCACATCTCCATCATTCCATCCATCTCGCAGGCCATATCACAGCGCAAAGCTGAAATGAGAGACACCACAAAATAATCCAAAGTGAATTAATACGTTTTTCAATAAACAGTGAACACATCTTTACAACAACAATATTATCTATTCACCCTTGTGCAATCCCTTAGTGCCTCTCATTACTGTGCCTTTGCCTACTCTAGTGCTCCTATGAAGTGTTGGCCCAGTGGCTGCAGCAGGGCTGGTGGAAGGCTGCTGAGTGTCCGTGTGGGAGACTTCAGGTGGCCTTGCAGGACATCCTCGACCAGCTCTGGACCTGGAAGGCCCGGCTGTAGACTGCACCACCTCAGCATGGGCGGCAGCAGTCTGGGCTGGCTGGATGACAGGCAGCGACAAGGGTAATGGTAGAGTGGCAGTGGTGGGAGCAGGAATGCTGTCATCCTGAGAGAGGACAGCAGCTTCCTGCTTGACTGACACACTGCCACTCCTCCGGGGCAGCACCTCAGCATCCCTAGTAATCTGTTGCAGTACAGATTGCTGGCCTGCTGCGACACCGTGAAAGCCCCGGTTTACGGTGGTAGACCCAGCCACGATGGCAGCAGTCAGAGCTTGCGTGGCATCAAGCTGAGACTGCATGAGAGCAGTCTGAGATTGAATGGCACCAAGCATAGACTGCATTACAGCAGTAAGATGTTGCGTCGCTTCCACCTGTGCTGCAATGGAAGCTGCCAGATCGCCCATCACATGCGGCATCAGGTCTGGGTCGCCACAATCTCTCTGGGAGTCTACCAGCCTTTCCAGACTGCAAATGATGGGCTCCATGGTGTGCTCAGAGCTTTGTGCAATGTTGGAGGTGGACTCCTCCACACTCCTAACCATTGCTGACAGGCTCTCACGCACCCTTGCCATTGCACCTATCATGTCCGTGTGCATGCCCATCACTTTTCTTCTAAAGGCCTCCCCATCGAGGTCCTCATCTGAGTCCTGTGCAGCAGAACTCTCGCGTGAACTCAGCATCTGGGGAGCTGGCCCCCGAGCTACCCTTTCCCCCCTGGCCTTGCTGCAGCCCGCTCGTCCCCGGTGTATCACCCTATGCAGATCCCACTACTATACTAGCCTCTGAAGACTGCATAGTGCCAGTATCTGAGCTGGTGCCTGCGGGTGAAACATGCAGTGATGCGGTGTGTTCTTCCTCCTTCTCTTCTCCCTCATCGCTCTCTATGATATCCTCAGGGACAGGCTGCTCAGGTGCTTGTTCATTATCTGTAAGCATAACGGCACAAGAGATGGGTTAAGGTGAGTGGAGGGGGGCAGGAAGGGAGAAATACATGCATACAGCATGATTAGCTGGAAAGTGCAAAAGGCTTGTGGGGTTCTGCAGCATCAATGAACCTCCCCTTTAAGAACTGGAACGAGCCTGTGGTAATGATGACTAGCGATGAGACTGCACCTGATATTGCTTAGCTCTTTGAGTGTAACGCCACTGAGCGAGGTCGTTAGCGCTTGATTTAGCGCTCTCATCCTTTCTTTGAGTGATGTCAATGAATTTTGCGTGCAGCCTGGCGCTAAATCTCAAACTTTTCCAAATTAGCGCCCACTCCTGGGCGACAATGAATTTCTCACCCGTTAACTCTGTTTCTCTCTCCACAGATGCTGCCTGACCTGCTGAGTGTTTCCAGCATTTTCTGTTTTCATCCCAAATAACCAACCATTTGCTTTGTGTATGGGGTACAAAGGTGTAGGTTCTTTAACCTACAGAATTTCAACCAGATCAATATGTGTGAGAAGCATAAATGAAAATATGTGGGTGTTTACTTACCGAGAATTGTACTTGGAAGATGAATGTTTACGATTACAAGCTTTCGACCAGCCGGCGATGCCTTGCCTGTTTGGTTCCCATGGAAATTGGATTTTAGAGATTGAGTGTGGCTGACCTTGCCTCGTGAATAGCCTCCGCTGTCTGGTTCCTTGTAAATTCCTTTTTTGTCGGTGTGTGATGTCGGAGAGAGTTGGCGCTGCACGGCGTGTGTTCCTGACTGCCGCGCTGAATACAGGTGGAAAAGAAATTGAAGCTGGTTTTCAGGAACGAACTGGTGACATTTTCCAATTATTCTTTCTTTTAACGTCAAAAAATCCATCGAGGCCTCGTACCTGGCGAGGGTGCCAACTCTGACTGGACGCGTTCTTGGCGGTTTCACCGCGTGACCTCCCGCCTTCACGCTCCCGCCATTGGTCCATCCAAGCAACGCCACGCCTTCCCATGGCCAATTGGAAAGCAATCGGAGCTGCCATTACCCGATTGGTTGATTCTTGACAGTCAGTCAAACAGCCTTTTCCACCCGCCCCCCCCCCGGCCATCTTCAATATTTTTATAAGTGTTCAAAGAAAATGGGGGGAAAAACCAACCCTTTTTAATGCCCCTATGATTTTTCTCTCTGTGTGTCTGGCAGCAGTGTCCTAGGGGATTGATCTTTAATTCCTGGGGACTCCAGGGCAATGCTGGAGGATTGGCAATGCTATACCCAGTCCCTTTTTCAATAGGACCTCCAGGCAACCTCTTTCCTCGATGGATTCTACTTTGCAGCCATTTTGTTGGGACATGCTCAAGGACTGTCCTGGTTAACCTGTCCTCTGCTTTTACTGAAGGGAAATATCTCGCCTCTCCTTGCTGCCTGTGTTGGACTATGGTTGGCTAACACTCAATGTGGGGAGCAGCATGACTTAAATACCGCGCATGCGCAGTCTTTACATCGAAAAACCCCCTGCACGGGTTCCCCGGAGCGCAGCTGTGCAGCTTGAAGTGTGTCTACTTTAATGCAAGGAGCATCCGGAATAAGGTAGGAGAACTTGGAGAGTGGATTGGTACTTGGGACTACGATGTGGTGGCCATTACGGAGACATGGTTAGAACAGGGACAGGAATGGTTGTTGGAAGTTCCGGGGTATAGATGTTTCAGTAAGAGTAGGGAAGGTGGTAAGAAAGGTGGAGGAGTAGCATTGTTAATCAAGGATAGTTTAACAGCGGCAGAAAGGCAGTTCGAGGGGGATCTGCCGTCTGAGGTAATATGGGCTGAAGTTAGAAATAGGAAAGGAGCGGTCACGTTGTTAGGAGTTTTCTACAGGCCCCCAAATAGTAATAGAGATGTGGAGGAAGAAATTGCAAAGCAGATTATGAATAGGTGTGGCGGTCACAGAGTAGTTGTCATGGGTGACTTCAACTTTCCAAATATTGATTGGAACCTTTATAGGTCAAACAGTTCGGATGGGATAGTTTTTGCACAGTGTGTGCAGGAGGGTTTCCTGACACAATATGTGGATAGGCCGACAAGAGGTGGGGCCACATTGGATTTGGTACTGGGTAATGAACCGGGCCAAGTGTTTGATTTGTATGTGGGAGAGCACTTTGGAGATAGCGACCACAATTCGGTGACTTTCACTATTGCAATGGAGAGGGATAGGGCCATACGGCAGGTCAGGGTTTATAATTGGGGGAGGGGTAATTATGATGCGATTAGGCAAGAATTAGGGAGCATAAGATGGGAACAGAAACTATCAGGGAAAGGCACAAATGAAAAGTGGAGCTTTTTCATGGAGCAATTACTGCGTGTCCTTGATAGGTATGTCCCTGTCAGGCAGGGAGGAAATGGCCGAGTGAGAGAACCATGGTTCACAAAAGAGGTTGAATGTCTAGTCAAGAGGAAAAAGGAAGCGTATGTAAGGATGAGAAAACAAGGTTCAGTTGGGTCGATTGAGGGGTACAAGGTAGCAAGGAATGAGCTAAAAAAAGAGCTTAGGAGAGCTAGGAGGGGGCATGAGAAGTCCTTGGCGGGTCGGATCAAGAAAATCCCAAGGCTTTTTACTCTTATGTGAGAAATAAAAGAATGACCAGGGTGAGGGTAGGGCCAGTCAAGGACAGTAGTGGGAACTTGTGCATGGAGTCAGAAGAGATAGGAGAGGTGATGAATGAATACTTTTCGTCAGTGTTCACCGAGGAGAGGGGCCATGTTTTTGAGGATGAGAGTGTGATAAAGGTGAATAGGCTGGAGGAGGTAGATGTTCTGAGGGAAGATGTTTTAGCAATTTTGAAGAACCTGAGGGTCGATAAGTCCCCTGGGCCAGATGGGATATATCCTAGGATTCTTTGGGAGGCAAGGGAGGAGATTGCAGAGCCTTTGGCTTTGATCTTTGGGTCCTCACTGTCCACGGGGATGGTGCCAGAGGACTGGAGAGTGGCGAATGTTGTTCCTCTCTTCAAGAAAGGAAATAGGAATGACCCTGGTAATTATAGGCCGGTTAGTCTCACTTCGGTGGTTGGTAAGATAATGGAAAAGGTCCTGAGGGATAGGATTTATGACCATTTGGAAAGAGGCAACTTAATCAGGGATAGTCAACACGGATTCGTGAAGGGTAGGTCTTGCCTAACAAATTTGATTGAATTCTTTGAGGAGGTAACTAAGTGTGTAGATGAAGGTAGAGCAGTTGATGTCGTATACATGGATTTTAGTAAGGCGTTTGATAAGGTTCCCCATGGTCGGCTCATGAAGAAAGTAAGGAGTTGTGGGATAGAGGGAAATTTGGCCGATTGGATAAGTAACTGGCTATCTCATAGAAGGCAGAGGGTGGTGGTGGATGGAAAATTTTCGGACTGGAGACCAGTTACCAGCGGTGTGCCACAGGGGTCGGTGCTGGGTCCTCTGCTGTTTGTGATTTTTATCAATGACTTGGAGGAGGGGACTGAAGGGTGGATCAGTAAATTTGCTGATGACACCAAGATTGGTGGAGTAATGGATGAGGTGGAGGGCTGTTGTAAGCTGCAAAGAGACATTGATAGGATGCAGAGCTGGGCCGAAAAATGGCAGATGGAATTTAACCCTGATAAGTGCGAGGTGATTCATTTTGGTAGGGCAAATTTGAAGAAGGATTACAGGATCAACGGCAGGGTTCTGAGGAACGTGGAGGAGCAGAGGGATCTGGGGGTTCATATCCACAGATCTCTGAAGGTTGCCACTCAAGTGGATAGAGCAGTAAAGAAGGCCTATGGTGTGTTGGCGTTTATTAACAGAGGGTTTGAGTTTAAGAACCGTGAGGTTATGCTACAACTGTACAGGACCTTGGTGAGACCATATTTGGAATATTGTGTGCAGTTCTGGTCACCTCACTATAGGAAGGACGTGGAAGCATCGGAAAGAGTGCAAAGGAGATTTACCAGGATGCTGCCTGGTTTGGGGGGGAGGTCTTATGAGGAAAGATTGAGGGAGTTGGGGCTTTTCTCTTTAGAGCGGAGGAGGATGAGAGGCGACTTAATAGAGGTTTATAAGATGATGAGGGGGATAGATAGAGTGGATGTTCAGAGACTATTTCCTCGGGTGGAGGTAGCTGTTACAAGGGGGCATAACTATAAGGTGCATGGGGGGAGATATAGAAGGGATGTCCGAGGTAGATTCTTTACTCAGAGAGTGGTTGGGGTGTGGAATGGACTGCCTGCTGTGATAGTGGAGTCGGACACTTTAGGAACTTTCAAGCGGTTATTGGATAAGCACATGGAGCACACCAGAGTGATAGGGAGTGTGATAGCTTGATCTTGGTTTCGGACAATGCTCGGCACAACATCGAGGGCTGAAGGGCCTGTACTGTGCTGTACTGTTCTATGTTCTATGTTCTACAGGGACCATTGGTCCTAAGGCCCCAGCTCAGTTTGACGCCACTGGGCTCAGTTTGAGATGAACTCCGAAGCTGCTGGGTGTTGTGTCCGCATAAACACTCGTATCGGTAATAACCAGCTACTTTTATTTCTGGACCCACTAGAATATTCCGCCAAAGAATAAACAAAGCGATACAAGACATACTGATGTATAATTGCTACAACATGCTTACTCCCATCAGGAGCCCATCTCGTGTTTAGTTACCATAACCATGCATGTTATTCGGGTGGAATGGGTAATTAGAGTGGGAGGAGGCTCGTATGGAGTATAAACACTAACGTAGGCCAGTTGGGCCGAGTGGTCTGGTTCTGTGCTGTCCTTCTCTTCTTAGGCAGTCCCTCGGAACCGAAGATGACTTGCTTCCACATTAAAAATGAGTTTGCAGGTGACTGATGAGTCCAATGTGGGACCTACAGTCTCTGTCACAGGTGGGGCAGATGGTGGTTGAAGGGGCGGGTGGGTGGTGTGCTTGATTTGACGTGCGCTCCTTGCGCTGCCTGCGCTTGACTGCCACTTGCTCCCGGCGAAGAGATTCAAGGTGTTCGGCGCCTTCCCGGATGCTTCTCCTCCACTTTGTGCGGTCTTGGGCCAGGGATTCCCAGGTGTCGGTGGGGATGTTACACTTTTTCAAGGAGGCTTTGAGGGTGTCCTTGAAGCGTTTCCTCTGCCCACCTGGGGCTCTCTTGCCGTGCCAGAGCTCCGAGTAGAGCGCTTGTTTTGGGAGTCTCGTATCGGGCATGCGGACAATGTGACCTGTCCATCGGAGCTGATCGAGCGTGGTCAAAGCTTCGATGCTGGGGATGTTGGCCTGAGCAAGAACACTGACATTGGTGCGCCTATCCTGCCAATGGATTTGCAGGATCTTGCGGAGGCAGCGTTGGTGGTACCTCTCCAGTGCTTTGAGGTGCCTGCTGTAAATGGTCCATGTCTCTGAGGCATACAGCAGGGCGGGTATCACTGCTGCTCTGTAGACCATGAGCTTACATTCTATGTAAGAGCTTGATTCAAGATGTAGAAGCAGTGCATGTGTTCAAACCCGATTTTTTGGTAACTAACTACAGTGTTGTTCTGTTGTATTTATAGGGGATTTTTATGGGCGTGCAGTGAAGTGTACCACCCGTGGTATGAAGAGTAGCCGTGTGTGGCCGCGGGAGCTCTGTACTGTGATTCAGAGCCAAACCGGGCGAACTGCCTTATTAGTGCAGAAGTGCGTGACCTTCTGTATTGGACAAGGATGCAGTTCCCTGGGATACCTGCAGGTAGGCGGCTGTTCCATAGACTGTTGCAATAAACAGGGGCGACACGAGGTGGAAGGAACTCTTTTAGCGCTTGTATTTATTTTGGTTTTATGTTATTCCCATTTTATGGTTTTCTGTCTGACGCGAATGGTTTGTGAGTTGCGCCCAGCCCGTTTGTCTGACTTGGAAGTTTGTCACTTGCATCATCAGCTGTTCCTTTCTTCCCTTACTAAGAAAAAATCACAGCGGCTTTCACGATCTCGGGACGCCCCAAAGCGCTTCACAGCCAATGCAGTACTTTTGCAGTGTAGTCACTGTTGCAATGCATGAATCAGCCATTTAGGACTGAGATGCCTTCTGTTGCCTGGGCCCTAAGCTCTGGAATTCCCTGCCTAAACCTGTCTGCCTCGCTACCTCTCTTTCCTCCTTTAAGCTGCTCCCTAAAACCTA
Source organism: Squalus acanthias (assembly GCA_030390025.1). NCBI lineage: Eukaryota > Metazoa > Chordata > Chondrichthyes > Squaliformes > Squalidae > Squalus > Squalus acanthias. Next base: position 8,034,975 of record CM059434.1, on the reverse strand, counting down.
CCTCTTTGACCAAGCTTTTGGTCATCTGCCCTAATTTATCCTCATGTGGATCGGTGTCAAATTTTTTGTCTTAAAATACTACTGTACAGCGCCTTGGGACGTTTTGCTACGTTAAAGGCGCTATATAAATACAAGTTGTTGTTGTTGTTGTTGTTGAGATGAGGAGAAATTTCTTCACTCGGAGGGTTGTGAATCTTTGGAATTCTCTGCCCCAGAGGGCTGTGGATGCTGAGTCGTTGAGTATATTCAAGACTGAGATTGAGAGATTTTTAGACAGTACGGGAATCAAGGGATATATGGGCTACGGTAGCATAGTGGCTATGTTACTGGGCTACTAATTCAGAGGCCTGGACTAATGATCCAGAGACACGAGTTCAGATCCCACCACAGCAGCTGGTGAATTTAAATTCTGTTAATTAAATAAATTTGGAATAAAAAGCTTGTCTCAGTAATGGTGACCATGAAACTCCTGGATTGGCGTAAAAACCCATCTGGTTCACTGATGTCAGGGAAGGAAATCTGCCGTCCTTGCCCGGTCTGGCCTATATGTGACTCTAGACCCACAGTAATGTGGTTGATTCTTAACTGCCTCTCTGAAATGGCCTAGCCAGCCACTCAGTTGTCAAGAAGGTGGCTCACCACCACCTTCTCAAGGGCAATTAAGGATGGGCAATAAATGCTGGCCTTGCCAGCGAGGTCCACATCCTGTGAATGAATAAAAAAAATGGGGATCGGGCCGGGCCGGAAAGTAGAGTTGAGGTGGAAGTTCAGCCGTGATATTATTGAATGGCGGAGCAGGCTCGAGGGGCCGTGTGGCCGACTCCTGCTCCTATTTATTATGTTCTTGTGAATCATGGCAGCTAATTTGCACTTAGCAAGCTCCCACAATCGGCGATAATGACCAGATAGTGGCCCAAAAATTAGTGCCTCTACGCGAGAGTACGCACTGTGTACTCTCGCGTATTCTGTCTCCAATTGCCGGTTTTCTGCATGCACTGCGCATGCGCTGAAAACCGGCACTTGGTGATTTCAAAAGGGGGCGGTTCCTAAGTGAACCGCGTGCGCGCTACAGGCTGCGCGCACGCAGTGCACTTAGTGCTTTGAACGCGCAGGTAAGCATGGAAGATTTTGCACATAAAGAAAGGAGGCGTAAGACCCTCTTTTAACAAGGTAAGTAGTTAATTAAGTATTATTTTGAATTTTTTTCAACAGCTATATCTTTTTTAGAGACTTTAAAGAAAGGTAAGTTTATTTTTATAACTTTTTAAAAGATTTTAAATTTTTTCAAAAATTTAATTTTTTGTTTAAAGTGGTTAATTTATTTAACTATACTTATTTTATTAATGTGATGGTTTTTTAAAAAAATTTAATTGAGGTTTAGCTGTTCTTTTTGGGGGGTATAGATTCATAGCTTTCACAGCACTTGAGGTGAAAACTATGAATGAAAGATGGTGTGCTGCCATTGGCTCTAACTGAATCACGTGATCCCACAGCTCGCACGAATTAACTGCGCCTGTGGGATACGCAAGCACTGCCCAGCTGCTGTCTAGAAAATCAAGTTCGTGCGAGCTGGGAATGAAAAAGCCGGCGCGCAGTGAGATATCGCGGGGAAGCCTTACCCCAGCACGAAGGCTCCCTCACTAATTTTTGGGCCATTCTATTTTAGCGATGTTGGTTTAGGGATAAATATTGGCCAGGACACCGGGGATAACTCCCCTGCTCTTCTTCGAAATAGTGCCATGGGAGCTTTTCCATCCACCTGAGAGAGCAGACGGGGCCTCGGTTTAACATCTCATCCGAAAGATGGCACCTCTGACAGTGCAGCACACCCTTAGTACTGCGCTGGTTGTGTCAGCCTAGATTATGCCCCCCCCCCCCCCCAGTCTCTGGAGTGGGACTTTGAACCCGCAACCTTCTGACTCCGAGACGGGAGTGCTACCACTGAGCCACGACTGACAAGTGGCAGACATTATTCGTACCACAAGTGCTAGGCAAAGACCACCTCAAAAAGGCACTGCCCAACAACAGCGCCCTGATCTTCAATGGCACCGCAATCACCCAAGTTCCCCAACATAAACGTCCTGAGGTTTGCCATAGATGAGAAGATTAAATGGACCAGCCGTATCAACAGCAGGGTTACAATAGCATGGCAGGTGCTGGGTGACATGTGATTGACTCACCTCCTAGAAACTAGGAACTAGGAGCAGGAGTAGGCCATTTGTCCCGTCGAGCCTGCTCCACCATTTAATATGATCATGGCTGATCATCCAAATCCAGCACCCTGTCCCTGCCCTCTCACACAGAATCCCCATCGAGCCTGCACCGACACATATCCCACCCTATCCCCGTAACCCCACGTATTTAATTCCCCCTAACATATCCCATCCTATCCCCGTAACCCCACATATTTAATCCCCCCCTAACACTAAGGGTCAATTTATCATAGCCAAATCAACCTAACCCACACATTTTTGGACTGTGGGAGGAAACCGGAGCACCCGGAGGAAACCCACGCAGACACGGGGAGAATGTGCAAACTCCACACAGACAGTCACCCGAGGCCAGATTCGAACCTGATCCCTCAAAGCCTCTACCATCCACAAGGCTTGGATCAGGAGTGCGCTGAGGTACTCGTCACTCACTTGGACAGGTGCAAGAGAAACTACACGCTCGCAAAGCTCGGCACCGTCCAGGACAAAGCTTGACTCGTGCCTCCATCACTGGACTCACGATCCACCCCCTCCATTCCTGCACGCTGTGGTTCCAGTCCGTACGATCTGCAGAATGAAAACTTATGGCCGTCCATATCAGGGAGCTTTGACACGCAGATTATGATTTTCTCTCCGTTGGTGGCCAGAAAACCTTGGGCGGCGCTCCTGAGACTTCCTGACTGATGGCCGAGGCTTCCTGGTAGAGTAAAACTAGTCCTTTAGTGTTGGAGCACTGATTGTTAGTGTGGGATTGGGATAATGTCATCTCAGTTACCGCTACATTAAAAACACATGGGGAATTTATTGCCTTAAACAGGTTAACCCCTCCCATTAAAATAGCAAGCAGAGGAATGTCACCGATATGGGTTGAGTGTTCATTCAATGTCATTGTAAAATTTACCCCAGTGTTACCGGCTGGCTTGTAAAAATACCACTCGGCGCTCTGTAAAAGTTGGTTATATTTTCCTTTTAACATAGGAAGGAAGAACTCCGTTATGGAAATGGCGTCGGATGTGGCTGACGGACCTTCTCTCCAAAGAACTGGCATCCTCCTATAAGCAAGGTAAGGAAAAATGCACGTGGAATGTGGTTAGTTCCATTCAACTACCACAAGGTACAGCAAGCCATTAGGAAGGCAAATGGTATGTTGGCCTTTGTTGCAAGTGCTTGGAGTATAAGAGTAAGGAAGACTTGCTGCAATTATATAGGGCTTTGGTGAGATCACACCTGGAGTACTGTGTACAGTTTTGGTCTCCTTACCTAAGGAAGGATATACTTGCCTTAGAGGGGGATGCAATGAAGGTTCACTAGACCGATTCCTGGGATGAGGGGATTGTCCGATGAGGAGAGATTGAGTGGAATGGGCCTATATTCTCTGGACGTTAGAAGAATGAGAGGTGATCTCACTGGAATGTATAAAATTCTGAGCGGGCTTGACAGGGTAGATTCTGAGAGGCTGTTTCCCCTGGCCGGGGAGTCTAGAACCAGGGGTCACAGTCTCAGGTTAAAGGGTCAGCCATTAAGGACTGAGATGAGGAAAAATGTCTTCACTCAGAGGGTTGTGAATCTTTGGAATTCTCTACCCCAGAGGGCTGTGGATGCTCAGTCGTTGAGTATATTCAAGGCTGAGATCGATACATTTTTGGACACTAAGGGAATCAAGGGACATGGGGATAAGGCAGGAAAGTGGAGTTGATGTAACCCCGCTATTTAAGAAAGGAGGGAGAGAGAAAATGGGGAACTACAGACCTATTAGCCTCACATCAGTAGTTGGGAAAATGCTGGAATCTATTATAAAGGATGCAATAACTGGACACTTAGGGGGAGAAATTCAGTATCGCCCCATTTGGGGCGCAATTATCGGCCGGGCACAAAGATTAGCGCCTGGCGCTAATTATCGCCACCGACTGCAAACTTGACTTTTATCGCCCCTGGAGGTGATTGGAGTGCTAAATCAGGCGCTTCACACCTGTCTTAAGGCGCAAAGGCCGAGGAGCGAGGCGCTACCTCAGAGCACTGGCGAAGCTCATGTAATGTCAGTCAGCAATGGAACACACACACAATGGCACGGGCCAGTTCTTAAAGGGGATGGTTAATCTAGCTTTCCATCCACATCCTGCTCATTGCAGCCTTGAATCTCGGCCTGGAGACACCTGCACATCAAATCTGCTGGAAAGAACAATGGAGAGTACCAGGCAAAGAGCTCAGAGTGCAGCCCCCACAATCTCTTCTAAATCGATACAAGGAATGGCAAATCAAAATGAACCTGCAAAGTGCTGCTCAGTACCCAAAACTCCTTCACACAACGTTGAATCTCTCCAGAAGTCTCTCTCTCTCTCTCTCTCTCTCAGAATGCGTAGTTCAAAAATGGCACCAACAATAAAAGGCAGGAAGCGGTCACCTTTAAATAGCGCTCCCCCTTTCCCTTCATGACTGGAGAACGCTCCCCTCAACCTGTCGTTGCTAGCGTCAGGCGGTAAGGCAGGGGGCGCCACTCAATATCCGCTCCGGGGCGATACCGGGGCGTTGCGCACTCGACTGACGTCACGATCTGCCGTCGCAGGAGATCGTGGCGGTAGTGTTTAGCGCCGCCGCAAAATGTCTAGTTAATTTCGCGAGCGGCGCAAACTTCGCCGCCCCTGGGCGCTAGATGCTTTGCACCCCATTAGCGCCCTCTTAAGGCGCTAACGGGAGGCACAACCAACTGAATTTTTCCCCCTTAGAAACTAATAGTAAGATTGGGCAGAGTCAACATGGATTTATGAAAGGGAAATCCTGTTTAACAAACCTATTTGAGTTCTTTGAGGATGTAACTCGTGGACTTTCAGAAGGCCTTTGATAAGATCCCACACAAGAGGTTGGTGAACAAAATTAGTGCACATGGAATTGGGGGTAATATACTCGCATGGATTGAGAATTGGTTAACAGACAGAAAACAAAGAGTAGGGATAAATGGGTCTTTTTCAGGATGGCAGGCTGTGACTAGTGGGGTACCACAAAGATCGGTGCTTGGGCCCCAGCTATTCACAATCTATATCAATGATTTGGATGAGGGGACTAAATGTAACATTTCCAAATTTGCTGATGACACAAAGCTAGGTGGCAGTGTTAGTTGCGAAGAGGATGTGAAGAGGCTTCAAGGGGATCTCGACAGGCTCAGTGAGTGGGCGAGAACATGGCAGATGGAATATAACGTGGATAAATGTGAAGTTATCCACTTTGGTAGAAAAAACAGAAAGGCAGAGTATTTCCTAAATGGTGAAAGATTGGGGAATGCAGATGCTCAAAGGGACCTGGGTGTCCTTGTAGATGAGTCATTGAAAGTGAATGTACAGGTGCAGCAAGCCATTAGGAAGGCAAATGGTATGCTGGCTTTCATTACAAGTGGATTTGAGTACAGGAGTAAAGAAGTCTTACTCCAATTATATAGGGCCTTGGTGAGACCACACCTGGAGTACTGTGTACAATTTTGGTCTCCTTACCTAAGGAAACATGGAAACATAGAAGATAGGAGCAGGAGTAGGCCATTCAGCCTCTCGAGCCTGTTCCGTCATTTAATGAGATCATGGCTGATCATCCAAATTCAGTACCCTGTCCCTGCTTTCTCCCCATATCCCTTGATCCCTTTAGCCTTAAGAAATATATCTAACTCCTTCTTGAATATATTTAATGAGTTAGCCTGAACTGCCTTCTGTGGTAGAGAATTCCACAGGTTCACCAGTCTCTGTGTGAAGAAATTCCTCCTCATCTCAGTCCTAAATGGCTTACCCCTTATCCTTAGACTGTGACCCCTGGTTCTGGACTCCCCTGCCATTGGGAACATCCTTCCTGCATCTAGTCTGTCTAGTCCTGTTAGAATTTTATAAGTTTCAATGAGATCCCCTCTCATTCTTCTAAACTCTAGCGAATATAAGCCTATCGACCCAATCTCTCTTCATACGTCATTCCTGCCATCCCAGGTATCAGTCTGGTGAATCTTCGCTGCACTCCCTCCATGGCAAGAACATCCTTCCTCAGATAAGGCGACCAAAACTGCACACAATACTCAAGGTGTGGTCTCACCAAGGCCCTGTACAACTGCAGCAAGACATCCTTGCTCCTGTACTCGAATCCTCTCGTTATGAAGGCCAACATACCATTTGGCTTCTTAACCGCCTGCTGCATCTGCATGCTTACCTTCAGCGACTGGTGCACAAGGACACCCAGGTCTCGTTGCACTTCCCCTTTTCCCAATCTATTGCTGTTCAGATAATAATCTGTCTTCCTGTTTTTGCCACCAAAGTGGATAACGTCGCATTTATCCACATTATACTGCATCTGCCATGCATCTGCCCAATCACCCAACCTGTCCAAATCATACTGGAGTTGAAGGGATAATTACTAGTCCTAGTGCCCTTTGGCCTACCCCGGATCAGGCGTATTCCCCAGACGTTCACCTTCAACTAAAGTTAGAGGTAGCCGAATCCTAAAGACGCTTAATTGGGTCTAAAGGTCCAGACTATCTCTCTCTAAAGGAAAGGAACAGCCTGAAGATGTTACCGTCCTCCAGATAGCACTTTTAATAAGTTTAGCTAGACTGTAACCTTCCGGATATTATGAGGGTCCGGAAAACTCCCTCAGAATTCTGCAACTTCTCACCAAAGAGTGTACAGAGATTGAGTTTGCGAGTTTGATACAGAAGTGCTATGTGAGATAATTCTAAAAATATATAGATTTATTAAAGAACCGACATGTAATTACAGTTGGTGTTTCAATCGCAACTTTAAAAATTCCAAATACAAAAATCTTGCAATTCCAATATCAGAGATCCTTATTCTCAAATCTTAACTTCGTTATATTTTTACATTTCTTAGTCTTATTCCAGGATATCCACCAAAATCAAATACAAGTACATTGATCCCCGAGATACAAAGAATTGTAGACTTGCAGAGCTTGCCTCTGAAGCCGAGAATCGCTTTGCCCCTTTACAGCGAATCTATCTTCCCATTTGAAAGTCCAATTTTTATACCCTTTCTCATTGGTATTTCCTTTGAAGTTTTCAGCTGATGTAAGCTAATTATCTCTAGTCATTTTTCTGTTGACCCCTGCTATTTTTACAGTCAGTTCAGCTGGTAGCATTGCAGACTCGTGTCTCTAACCGAGGTGTTCGAATGTAACAGCACAAAAACAATGTGATGACTGGTGCCTCCCCCACTTGATGCCATTCCCACCAAGGTCTTCTGTTTGTATCTTTGCATTTAGCACACCTCAACCGGGTGCACCATTGTCTTCTTAGCTACCTCAACTGGTTGCATTAAGAATTATGTCTCTACCCTAGGTGTTCGAAGCTCATCATAAAAAACAGTGTAACAGCAGTGGTTCTATTTGATGTCATTTTTACGAAGGCATATGTTTCTTTAATTTTCTGTGTTTCATTTCAAAGTGTTGGTTTCAGACACCTTAACGGGATATACCATTATGTTCTTTCCAAGCTGCAGACTTTAGGAACCTCCAACCTCCTGTTTCAATAAGGCTATTGTTTCAGTGTCAACAACTTATCTTATCTCAAAAGCCTGTATGCTGTTTACAGCTTCTCCATTGTTGAGGCTTCTAGATTTTCAAACCTAGTTTGTCATGTTTTAATAAAGTCAGAATTCTTTTATAGGATGGTGTCTTTTTCTAAATAGGTATATTGCTTATTCCTTCACAGAGTTTCTCTGCAACCACCTCACAGCACACACGCCCACCCAGCTTTGTGTCGTCTGCAAACTTGGAGATATTACATCTAGTTCCCTCGTCTAGATCATTAATATATATTGTGAATAGCTGGGGTCCTAGCAGCGATCACTGCGGTACCCCACTGACACTGCCTGCCACTCGGAAAAAGACCCGTTTATTCCAACTCTTTGCTTCCTGTCTGCCAACCAGTTCTCTATCCAAGTCAGTACCTTACCCCCAATCCCATGTGCTTTAACTTTGCACGCTAATCTCTTATGCGGGACCTCATCGAAAACCTTCTGAAAGTCCAAATAGACCACATCCACTGGTTCTCCCTTGTCTATTCTACTAGTTACATCCTCAAAAAATTCCAGTAGATTAGTCAAGCATGAATAACCTTTTGTAAATCCATGTTGACTTTGTCCGATCCTGCCACTGTTTTCCAAGTGCTCTGCTATTACATCTTTTAGAATGGACTCTAGCATTTTCCCCACTACCGATGTCAGGCTTACCGGTCTATAATTCCCCATTTTCTCTCTACCACCTTTTTTAAATAGTGGGGTACATTAGCCACCCTCCAATCCATGGGAACTGTTCCAGAGCCTATAGAATTTTGGAAGATGACCAGCAATGCATCTACTATTTCTAGGGCCACTTCCTTAAGTACCCTAGGATGTAGATTATCAGGCCTTGGGGATTTATTGGCCTTCAATCCCGTCAATTTCCCTAACACCATTTCCCTACAAATACTGATTTCATTCAATTCCTCCCTCTCATTAGACTGTATGTTCCCCGACATCTCTGGGAGGTTATCTGTGTCCTCCTTTGTGAAGACAGAACCAAAGTATGTATTTAATTGGTCAGCCATTTCTTTGTTCCCCATTATAAATTCCCCTGATTCTGACTGCAAGGGACCTACGCTTGACTTCACCAATCTTTTTCTCTTCACATATCTATAGAAGCTTTTACAGTCAGTTTTTATGTTCCCTGAAAGCTTACTCTCATACTCTATTTTCCCCCTCTTAATTAATCCCTTCGTCCTCCTTTGCTGAATCCTAAACTGCTCCCAATCCTCAGGTTTGCTGCTTTTTCTGGCCAATTTATATGTCCTCTCCTTGGATCTTATGCTATCCCTAATTTCCCTTGTTACTCACGGTTGAGTCATCTTTTTTGTTTTATTTTTATGCCAAACAGGGATGAACAAATTCTGTAGTTCATCCATGCGATTTTTTAATGTTTTTCATTTACTATCCACCGTCAACCCTTTAAGTGACGCTCCCCAATCCATCCTAGCCAACTCGCGCCTCATACCATCGTAGTTTCCTTAATTTAAATTCAGGACCCTAGTCTCTGAGTCAACTACTTCACTCTCCATCTTAATGAAGAATTCTATCATATTATGATCGCTCCTCCACAAGGGGCCTCGCACATGATTGCTAATTAATCCTTTCTCATTACATAATACCCAGTCTAAGATGGCCTGATCTCTAGTTGGTTCCTCGACATATTGGTCCAGGAAACCATCCCGTATACACTCTAGGAATTCCTCCTCCACAGTATTGTTACTAATTTGGTTAGCCCAATCTATATGTAGATTAAAGTCAACCATGATAACTGCAGTGCCCTTACTGCACGCGTCTCTAATTTCCTGTTTAATGCCATCCCCAACATCAGCATTAATGTTTGGGGATCTGTATACAACTCCCACTAACGTTTTCTGCCCCTTGGTATTTCTCAAGGTTTCTCCATACAGATTCCACATCATCAGAGCTAATATCCTTCCTTACTATTGTGTTAATCTCCTCTTTAACCAGCAATGCTACCCCACCTCCTTTTCCTTTTTGCCTGTCCTTCCTGAATATTGAATACCCCTGGATGCTGAATTCCCAGCTTGGTCACCCTGGAGCCATGTCTCCGTAATCCCAATTATATCATATCCGTTTACATCTATTTGCACAGCTAATTCATCCACCTTATTACGAACGCTCCTCGCATTAAGACACAAAGCCTTCTGGCTTGTTTTTTTTAACACTCTTAGTTCTTTTAGAATTATTATTTACTGTAGCCCTGTTTGATTTACACCCTTGATTTCTCTGACTTCCACTTTTGCTTTTCCCCTTCCTGTCTTTTGCTTCTATCCTTGCTTCCCTTTCCTCTGTTTCCCTGCACAGGTTCCCAACCCCCTGCCATTTTAGTTTAAATCCTCCCCAACAGCACTAGCAAACACTCCCCTTAGGATATCGGTCCCGGTCCTGCCCAGGTGCAAACAATCCAGTTTGTACTGGTCCCACCTCCCCCAGAACCGGTTCCAATATCCCAGGAATTTGAATCCCTCCCCCTTGCACCATTCCTCTAGCCACGTATTCATCTGAAATATCCTTCTATTTTTACTCTGACTAGCACGTGGCACTGGTAGCAATCCTGAGATTACTACCTTTGAGGTCCTGTTTTTAAATTTACCTCCTAACTCCCTATATTCAGCTTTTAGGACCTCATCCTGTTTTTTTATCTATATCGTTGCTACCTATATGCACCACGACAACTGGCTGTTCACCCTCCCCCTCCAGAATGCCCTGCATAGAGGAAGTGCAACGAAGGTTCAAGAGATTGATTCCTGGGATGGCGGGACTGTCGTATGAGAAGAGATTGAGTAAACTAGGCCTGTATTCTCTTGAATTCAGAAGAATGAGAGGGGATCTCATTGAAGCATACACAATTATTACAGGGCTTGATAGGGTGGATGCTGGGAGAATGTTTCCCTTGGCTGGGGAGTCTTGATCCAGGGGCCGCAGCCTCAGGATAAAGGGTAGGCCATTCAGGACTGAGATGAGAAGAAATTTCTTCCCACAGAGGGTGGTGAATCTTTGGAATTCTCTACCCCAGAGGGCTGTGGAGGCTCAGTCATTGGGTATATTCAAAACAGAAGTCGATAGATTTCTGACTAGTAAGGGCATCAAGGGATATGGCGATAGGGCCGGTGAATGGAGTTGAGGCAGAAGATCAACATTCAGAAAGGATAGAATAAAAGGAAAAGGGGGTGGGGTAGCATTGCTGGTTAAAGAGGAGATTAATGCAATAGCTAGGAAGGACATCAGCTTGGAGGATGTGGAATCAATATGGGTTGAGCTGCAGAACACCAAAGGGCAGAAAACGTTAGTGGGAGTTGTGTACAGACCTCCAAACAGCAGTAGTGAGGTGGGGGAGGGTATGAAACAGGAAATCAGAGGTGCGTGCAAAAAAGGCACGGCAGTTATCATGGGTGACTTTAATATGCATATAGATTGGGCTACTCAAACTGGAAGCAATACGGTGGAGGAGGATTTCCTGGAGTGTTTAAGGGATGGTTTCCTAAACCAATATGTTGAGGAACCAACTCGAGGGGAGGCCATCCTGGACTGGGTGTTGTGTAATGAGGAGGGACTAATCAGCAATCTTGTGGTACGAGGCCCCCTGGGGAAGAGTGACCATAGTATGGTGGAGTTCTACATTAGGATGGAGAAGGAAACAGTTAAGTCAGAGACCATGGTCCAGAACTTAAATAAGGGCAACTTTGAGGGTATGAGGCGTGAATTGGCGAGGTTAAATTGGCAAGCGATATTTAAGGGGCTATCAGTGGAAGGGCAATGGCAGACATTTAGAGATCGCATGGATGAACTACAACAATTGTACATCCCGGTCTGGCATAAAAATAAAAAAGGGAAGGTGGCTCAACCATGGCTAACAAGGGAAATCAGGGATAGTATTAAAACCAAGGAAGTTGCATACAAATTGGCCAGAAGTAGCAGCAAACCCGGGGACTGGGAGAACTTCAAAACTCAGCAGAGGAGGACGAAGGGTTTGATTAGGGCAGGGAAAATAAAATATGAAAGGAAGCTTGCAGAGAACATTAAAATGGACTGCAAAAGCTTCTATAAATATGTAAAAAGAAAGAGGTTAGTAAAAACAAACGTAGGTCCCCTGCAGTCGGAAACAGGGGAAGTCGTAATGGGGAACAAGGAAATGGCAGATCAATTGAACAAGTACTTTGGTTCGGTGTTCACTGTGGAGGACACACACAACCTGCCGGAAATAAAAGGGGTCAGAGGATCTGGTAAGAGGGAGGAGCTAAGGGAAATCCTTATTAGTCGGGAAAAGGTATTGGGGAAATTGATGGGACTGAAGGCTGAAAAATCCCCGGGGCCTGATGGTCTGCATCCCAGAGTACTTAAGGAGGTGGCCTTGGAAATAGTGGATGCATTGACGATCATTTTCCAACATTCCTTAGACTCTGGATCAGTTCCGATGGAGTGGAGGGTGGCCAATGTAACCCCTCTTTTTAAAAAAGGAGGGAGGGAGAAAGCAGGGAATTATAGACCGGTCAGCCTGACATCGGTCGTGGGTAAAATGATGGAAGCAATTATTAAAGATGTCATAACAGACCATTTGGAAAGTGGCGACATGATAGGTCCAAGTCAGCATGGATTTGTGAAAGGGAAATCATGCTTGACAAATCTTCTGGAATTTTTTGAGGATGTTTCCAATAGGGTGGACAGGGGGGAACCAGTAGATGTGGTGTATTTGGACTTTCAGAAGGCCTTCGACAAGGTCCCACACAAGAGATTGGTGAGCAAAGTTAAAGCACATGGGATTGGGGGTAATGTGTTGACGTGGATTGAGAACTGGTTGGCACACAGGAAACAAAGAGTAGGAGTAAATGGGTACTTTTCAGAATGGCAGGCAGTGACCAGCGGGGTACCGCAGGGTTCGGTGCTGGGACCCCAGCTGTTTACATTATATATTAATGATTTGGACGAAGGGATTAAATGTAATATCTCCAAATTTGCGGATGACACTAAATTGGGAGGCAGTGTGAACAATGAGGAGGATGCTAGGAGGCTACAGAGTGACTTGGACAGGTTGGGTGAATGGGCAAATGTATGGCAGATGAAGTACAATGTGGATAAATGTGAGGTTATCCACTTTGGTGGTAAAAATAGAGAGGCGGACTATTACCTGAATGGTGGCAGATTAGGGAAAGGGGACGTGCAACGAGACCTGGGCGTCATGGTACATCAGTCACTGAAGGTGGGAATGCAAGTGCAGCAGGCAGTCAAGAAAGCAAACGGAATGATGGCCTTCATAGCAAGGGGATTTGAGTACAGGAGTAGGGAGGTGATGCTGCAGTTGTACAGGGCCTTGGTGAGGCCACACCTGGAGTATTGTGCGCAGTTTTGGTCTCCTAACTTAAGGAAGGACATTCTTGCTATTGAGGGAGTGCAGCGAAGGTTCACTAGATTGATTCCTGGGATGGCCGGACTGACATATCAAGAAAGATTGGGTCAACTGAACTTGTATCCTCTGGAGTTCAGAAGAATGAGGGGGGATCTTATAGAGACATTTAAAATCCTGACTGGTTTAGACAAATTAGATGCGGGCAGAATGTTCCCAATGGTAGGGAAAACTAGAACCAGGGGTCACAGTCTAAGGATTAAGGGGAAGCCATTTAAGACTGAGCTGAGGAGGAACTTCTTCACCCAGAGAGTGGTGAATCTATGGAATTCTCTTCCACAGAAGGTTGTTGAGGCCAGTTCGCTAAATATATTCAAAAGGGAGTTAGATATAACACTCACAACTAAGGGGATCAAGGGGTATGGCGAAAAAGCAGGAATGGGGTACTGAGGTAGCATGTTCAGCCATGAACGCATTGAATGGCGGTGCAGGCTCGAAGGACCGAATGGTCTACTCCTGTACCTATTTTCTATGTTTCTATGTTTCTATGAATGGCGGAGCAGGCTCGAATGGCCTACTCCTGCTCCTATTTCTTTTGTTCTTATGTTCTTATGTCAAAGATCAGCCATGATCTCATTGAATGGCGGAGCAGGCTCGAATGGCCTACTCCTGCTCCTATTTCTTATGTTCTTATGTCGAAGATCAGCCATGATCTTATTGAATGGCTGAGCAAGCTCGGGGCTGTATGGCCTACTCCTGCTCCTATTATGTCTTGTGGGGGTAGGATATGGCTGCTGTAAGCTTGCAGCAGTGGAGTGGTGCTGGCTGCAGTATTCATTGTCCAGCCTAGTTGCCCTGTGTGTCAAACACGTAGTGTGGGAGAGAGTAGGGGAATGGCAGGTCACTCCCTGAAGGACATTTTGTAATAATTCGACTTTCATGGTCATTTTGCTGGGACCACCTCAACTTCATTCGATTCAATTTCACAACTTTGACATGGTGAGATTGCAAACTCCTAAAACATTGGATGCCAGGGGTCGCCTTTGAAAGCTCTTCTGCCTATAGGTACCAAAACACTTGAGGTCAGGTCTTCCCACTTCTGACTGAAATGAACCAGAAATAGCACAGTTCACGGCCTGGAGCAATCTCGATGTAGAATTTCAGAACTGACCTGGACTTCCTGTCAACACGGTGTTCATTTCCCATGGTGAATTTGTAGTTCTTGAAGCTGTTGTTATGCCTCGGGAGTTTGCTTTCTCTCTCGCCATCTCTCAACCATGGATCAGAGGGTTCAAGTCCCACTCCAGGAACTTTATAGGGCATAATCCAGGCAGACACTCCCAGTGCAGTCCTGAGGGAGCGCCGCACTGTCGGAGGTGCCGTCTTTCAGATGCGACATTAAACCGAGGTCCCGTCTGCCCTCTCGAGTGGACGGAAAAGTTCCCACTGTACTATTTGATGAAGAGCAGTGGAAGGTGTCCCCGGTGTCCTGGCCTACGTTTATCCCTCAATCAAAACCTAAAACACCTGGTAATTTATCTCATTGCTGTTTGTGGGAGCTTGCTGTGCGCAAATTGGCTGCTGCGTTTCCTACATTACAACAGTGACTACACTTTGAAAAATGCTTCATTGGCTGTAAAGAGCTTTGGGATGTCCTGAGGTCATGAAAGGCGCTATACATATGCAAGACTGTCCTTTTCTCATCCCCTCTCCCCCGGTTGACTCAGTGACTGTGGCCATTGGCGAAATCTTGATCTCGAGACACGTTCTTCAGACATGAGGGCCTCCCCTTGTGATGTAGACCGGATTGTCTCGTCTTTCCCACATGTATTTCTTCAATCTCTCCAAAGGCAGGCCAAGCCAGCACAGAGAGCGAGAGACATGCATTTATATAGCACCTTTCATGACCTCGGGACATAAGAACATAAGAAATAGGAGCAGGAGTAGGCCATTTGGCCCTTCGAGCCTGCTCCGCCATTCAATAAGATCATGGCTGATCTTTTACCTCAACTTCACTTTCCCCCCGATCCCCATATCCCTTGATACCCTTAATATTCAAAAATCTATCGATCTCTGTCTTGAATGTACTCAACGACTGAGCCTCCACAGCCCTCTGGGGTAGAGAATTCCAAAGATTCACCACCCTCTGAGTGAAGAAATTTCTCCTCATCTCAGTCCTAAATGGCCGACCACTAAATGGACGTCCCAAAGCATTTTACAGCCAATGAAGTACTTTTTGAAGTGTAGTCACTGTTGTAATGTAGGAACTGCGGCAGCCAATTCGAGCACAGCAAAATCCGACTTGATGTCAATCATTTAATCTGCTTTATTTCCCATCAGTTGAACATACAGAACAACGGGTTATGATCGGTTTCACTCATCACCCTCACCATAACGCATCTTTGTGTGATGATTTGAAAATAAATAACACACTACCCTACCCTAGGTCAGCGGGGGTTCCCCTTGCTAGGATTAAAGCTATCTTTCTAACTCCTCTCTCCTGTATTCCATGCTTCACGTAGCCCGCTCCTACCCAACTCCCTCTTTCCTCACTGCTCTTTTTCTGTAAAAAGCCGAGCTCTAGGGGGAGATTTTGCCAGCCCTGGGGAGACGGGTTTGGAGGCGGGACTGCCCGCCTCCATGCCATCTTCCTAGGAGGCGGGTAGCCGTCCCGCGCCAGGTCCCATCTCCTTGGAGGCGGGAGGATTAAAGCCTATTAACTGCCTGTTAACAGGTAGTTAACAGGCAGAAAATAGGATTATCCCCTTTTTTCCCTCACAAGTGCGGGTTTCCCGAAAATTCCGAAACCCGCCAGGTCAGCGAGGCGAGTAATGGGTCTGCGGGGGTCGGGGGGGTGCAAAAGTGTGCTGCGAAGGTAAGTGATGGGTGCAAGAGTGTAGAGGTGAGTATCTGAGGTAAGTGCAAAGTGTTTTTAAAAGTATACTTACCTTTGTTTCTTCCTGCAGGCTTCAGTCGGTGGGTATGCGGCAAGTCTCGCACCTCCGCGGTAGAGATGACAGATGGCCGCTGCATTCTCCAATGTAACAACCATCTCATTTCTGCAAAAGAAAGATGTTTGCTGAGGTCTTGAATTAAAGACCTCATCAAACTACAGAGAATGTCAGTGTTTGACAGCTTCACAGAGCTGTCAAACGATGACAATTCATCTGTCAAAAATTTTTGACAGATGAAACGTCATACGCTGACATTCTCTGTAACCGACTTTCCCTTAATTGGCCTGCGAAGCCCGCTGGGCGGGATTAACAAGGTCAATCAAGGGAAAATAGCGTGGGTTGGCCAGAAGTTGTTGGAGGCGGGACTGAAACCCGACAAGTGGGAGTCCCGCCTCCAAAAGCTCCCCATTGACAAAATCACCCCCCTAGTGTTGACTTTTAGTCAAACTGACTACCCCTGTATCAGAGCGGAATCTGCCAGCCTAGTTTGGCAATGATCTCTGCTGAATTCAGATGAATGGAGTTATTGATGAAATGAGTGAACGATCACTGGAATTTGTTTTATGTCTTCAGCATGAAGGTACAGACACCTGGTCTGAAACCTAATCTATCCATGCCAGTGCTGGTGTCCTGTGAATTTAACCCCTGGAGTGCTATGTTTAGGTTAGTAGTAGCATGTTTAACATGTAGTACAGCAAAGTCCCTCCCCCCCTCCGCACAGCAGCATCGACTGAAATCTGTAAACATGACGCCATTTTTTTCAACCAAACCTGTGGCCATCCCTCCTAATCTGTCCCTCTGTGGCTCTATCCATTCCCTTACTCTGCAAAAAGCCACCGTGGGAGCAACATTAAAGCTGCTATATAAATACTGGTGGTGGTGGTTGTTGGCACTAGGGAGTGGAACATAATGGCCCTGAAATTTGCCTCTCCGGCTTGCCGCGGGGGTAAGGATCGCGTGTGCACTTACCTACCGCGCCTGCCGTTGACCTCTGGGCCCACGGGAACTTCAGCTCCTGGGCCTGCTCCAAGTGCCGGCGCGCAGTGCTTGCGTGTCCCAGGGGCGCAGTTAGTGCGATGCGTCCCCTGGGATCACGTGGGCCATGGAGAGCCAATGGCAGCAGACCATCTTTCATTCATAGATTTGACAGGAAGACCTGTCAAATCTATGAATTGAAATCGGCCCCAAAAGAACAGCTAAACTTAAAATAAATTTTTAAAAAACCATCACATTTATAAATTAACTACTTTAAACAAAAATTCAAATTTTTGAAAAAATTCAAATACTTTTTAACAGTGCTAAAAATAAACTTACCTTTCTTTAAAGTATCTAAAAAAGATAAACCTGTTGAAAATTTTTTAAATTGTAATTAATTAACCACTTACCTTGTTGAAAACAGGTCCTGCGCCTCCTTTTTAAAAGCGCAGGTTCTTCAATACTTACCCTCCCGGAGAAACCTGAAAAAAAACCTAAGTTTGCTGCGTGCGCGCAGCCTCTACCGCGCACGCGGTTCACCTATGAACCGCTCCCTTCACCAGACCGGAAGTTCCGGTTTCCCGCGCATGTGCAGTGCATGCAGGAAACCGGCACTTCAGGACGTCTTACGGGTGAGTACACAGTGCGTACTCACCCGGCAAGGGCCGAATTTTTGGCCCATTGTCGCTCATTATCGGCACCGTGCCAGAAGCCTGCAATCTGGAAAGATGTACAACCAACAAGTGAAGATTAAGATACTTTTTATTGGATTTGCTTGAATTCTGCTGAACTAGTTGCATCATTCAATATATAGAGAGAAGAAGGCATCTAGTGGGAGAACTTTAGTCTAGAACCAGGAGCCACAGTCTCAGGATAAGGGGCCGGCCATTTAGGACTGAGATGAGGAGGAATTTCTTCGCTCAGAGGGTGGTGAATCTTTGGAATTCTCTACCCCAAAGGGCTGTGGATGCTCAGTCGTTGAGTATATTCAAGACTGAGATCGATAGATTTTTGAATATTAAGGGACTCAAGGGATATGGGGATAGTGCAGGAAAGTGGAGTTGAGGTCGAAGATCAGCCATGATCTTATTGAATGGCAGAGCAGGCTCGAAGGGTCGTATGGCCTACTCCTGCTCCTAATTATATTCTTAGGTTTATCCCTTTGATCTTTTAAGCATTGAGCGCTACAATGAATGTGCTCTACCCCTGCAGAATTGGTTGTGTTTGCCTGTGTAGAAGTGACTCTGTGGGATGTTCTGAGGACTTGAAAGGTGCTTTATAAACTCAAGTCTTCCTCTCTTCGTCATTCAGTTTCATGAGTCAGTCAGTTTCCAGTCTCTGCGTGGCGACCAATCCCACCGCTGCCAGAGTTCGTGTTATGTCTCAGCCATGGCTCAGTGGGTAGCACTCGTGCCTCTGAGTCAGAAGGTTGTGGGTTTACAGTCCCATGCCAAGAGACTTGAGCACAGAATCTAGGTTGGCACTCCCAGTGCAGTACTGAATGTTGCAGCAGGGCATTGTAGCTGACACTGTAGTGTGTATTTATTGACAAAGTCCAACAAGTAACACAGTCCACTCAACAGTTGGAGAACCCTCATTGCATCCTCATGATGATAACTTTATAATGCTTGTCCTGTAGGGTTAATAGTTTAACTTACACCGGACATTTAACGTGTTTTAACTTCTGTCTGCAATCAATACCTAGTAATTACTGCATTGAGCAGTTTCTGCC
Source organism: Squalus acanthias (assembly GCA_030390025.1). Lineage (NCBI taxonomy): Eukaryota > Metazoa > Chordata > Chondrichthyes > Squaliformes > Squalidae > Squalus > Squalus acanthias. Next base: position 8,016,199 of record CM059434.1, on the reverse strand, counting down.
AAGTTTCTTGCATCAATCATGATGACTATTACCAGCCCAACTGGTTCGTGCCGGTGTTTATGCTCCACATGAGCCTCCTCTCACCCCTCTTCATCTCACCCTATCGACATATCCTTCTATTCCCCTCCCCCTCATGTGCTTATCCAGCTTCCCCTTGAATGCATCCCTGCTATTCACCTCAACCACTCCCTGTGGTAGCGAGTTCCACATTCTCACCACTCTCTGGATGAAGAAGTCTCTCCTGAATTTTTTACTGGATTTATTAGTGACTACCTTATATTCACGACCCCCTTGTTTAGATCTTCCCCACAACTGGAAATACTTTGTCTATGCCTACCCTATCGAACCCCTTCATAACGTTAAAGACCTCTATCGGGTCTTCCCTCAGCCTTCTCTTTTAAGAGGCCCAGCTTGTTCAATCTTTCCTTGACGGTATAATAGTAATTCATTTACAGTGATCAAGCATTAGTTAACCATTAAAATGATACTATTTGCATAACCAGGAGATAAACGCACATTAATCGATCAGCTGGTAGTTCTGACACTTTCCCTTGCCATTTGAATGCATTCTGTTCTTAGTTTGCCCAATGAAAGGGACTGGATCACAGCAGTGATTGGATAACCACTGATGGCCGGGGTACCGTGAGAACTCGGGGTCTTGATTTCGTCAATTTGGCCCCGCTTCACTGCGCAATTGTTCTACTATTGAAACTTACCTGACGTGGACTCTGAGAAAAGCTCTGGACTCACTTGGTACTAGTGGTGCCTTTTTCGCTTGACAGATGGATTTCACTCCAAATGTGCACGAGTTATTTTTAAGCAAATAGTTGACATTGCTCCATCTATGAGGCTTTGTTTCCAAATGAAACTTTTCCAGTTTTTCTTCCTCTTTTTTTTAGAATCTTGGAAGCGGGTTGATGGAGGGGAAATTACATCAGGAGCGATGACAAAGAGGCACAATGTTTCCAATCTCCCTCATTCACATTCTTTCTCATGATGAACTAAAGAGCGAAAGGACTTGCATTTCTGTAGCGCCTTTCACAAGCTCAGGATGTCCCAAAGCGCTTTACAGCCAATGAAGCACTTTTGAAGTGTAGTCACTGCTGTAGTGTAGGAAACGTGGCAGCCATTTTGCGCACAGCAAGCTCCCACAAACAGCAATGAGATGATGATCAGATAATGTGTTTTTAGTGATGTTAGTTGAGGGATAAATATTGGCCAGGACACCGGGGAGAACTCCCCTGCTCTTCTTTGAATAGTGCCATCGGATCTTTTACATCCACCTGAGAGGACCGATGGGGGCTCAGTTTACGTCTCATCCGAAAGATGGCACCTCTGGCAGTGCAGCACTCCCTCAGCAATGCGCTGGAGAGACAGCCTAGATTTTGTGCTCAAGTCTCTGGAGTGAAGATTGAACCCACAACCTTCTGACTCAGAGGTGAGAGTGCTACCCAGTGATCCACATAACACAAATTCTGGCAATGGTGGGATTTGAATGCACGCAGAGACTGGAGACTGAATCCAGTCCAACTGAAACATGAAATTAAATGAGATAGAAAGACTAGTTTATAAAGTGCCTTTCACGTCCTCAGAACATCCCACGTGTAGGCAAAATGGCACAACCAATTTTGCACACAGCAAGGTCCCAGAAACAGTAAGTGAAATAAATGACTAGGTAATGGTGTTGGCCAAAGCATTAAGAACACCTCCCCTGTTCTCCGAATAGTGTAGTGGGATGTTTTACGTCACCCAAACAGGCAGACAGGGCCTCAGTTTAATGTTGTCGTCCAAAAGGCAGCACCGCTGACAATGCAGCACTCCCTCAGTGATCAAGTGAATTGTGAACTTGGATTATGTGTGCTCTTGTCCATAGTTCAGCTTGACACCATGACCTTCTGACTGACACAAATGCTTCAAACCGATCCAAACACGCGCATACTGATTTCTTAATGTATCCACAGTACATCTCTGAGCCTCACATACATTGCAGGTTTGATCGCCACTTCACGTTGAGTTTTCAGTGTCAGCCATGGCTCAATGGGTAGCACTGTCTCGCCTCTGCATCAGAAGGTCGTGGGTTCAAGTCCCACTCCAGAGACTTGAGCACATAATCTAGGCCAACACTCGAGGGAGTGCTGAGGTGCCATCTTTCGGATGAAATTTTAAATCAGGGCTCTGTCTTCCCTCTCAGGTGGACATAAAAGATCCCATGGCACTATTTTCCGGCGCGGACACGATGGGCTGAAATGGCCTCCTTCCGTGCTGTAACTTTCTATGATTCTATGATTTCAAAGAAGCGCAGGGGAGATCTTCCCGGTGTCCTGTCCAATATTTATCCCTCAACCAACATCACTAATGTAGATGATCTGCTTGTTATCACATTGCTGTTTGTGGGAGCTTGCTGTGCGCAAATTGGCTGCCGTGTTTCCTATATTACTACAGTTCGAAAAGTATTTAAAGCGCTTTGGGACGTCCCGAAGTCGTGAAAGGCGCTATATAAATGCAAGTCTTTATTCTTTCTTTCTGATCTTTGCTGGGCAGTGGTAATGACAGAACAAATTGGTTGCCGTGCAATCTTCAGGGTTCCTGCTCCTGATCTCTGTATTCACTAGAGTTTAGAAGAATGAGAGGGGTCCTCATTGAAACGTATAAAATTCTGACAGGGCTAGACAGACTGGATGCAGGGAGGATGTTTCCCCTGGCTGTGGGGGTTCTAGAACGAGGGGTCACAGTCTCAGGATACGGGGTACGACATTTAGGACTGAGATGAGGAGAAATTTCTTCACTCAGAGGGTGGTGAACCTGTGGAATTCTCTACCACAGAAGGCTGTGGAGGCCAAGTCACTGAATATATTTAAGAAGGAGATAGATAGATTTCTAGACACAAAAGGCATCAAAGAGTATGGGGAGAGAGCGGGAATATGGTATTGAGATAGAGGATCAGCCATGATCATATTGAATGGTGGAGCAGGCTCGAAGGGCCGAATGGCCTACTCCTACTCCTATTTTTCTATGTTTCTATGGGGGAAAAATTCAGTTGGTTGCGCCTCCCGTTAGCGCCTTAAGAGGGTGCTAATGGGGCACAAAGCAACTAGTGCCCGGGCACGGCGATGTTTGCGCCGCTCGCGAAATTGACCAGACATTTTGCATGGCCGCTAAACACTACCGCCACCATCTCCTGCGCCGGCAGATCGTGACGTCAGTCGAGTGCGCAACGCCCCGGTAGCGCCCCGGAGCGGATATTGAGTGGCGCCCCCTGCCTTACCGCCTGCCGCTAGCAACGACAGGTTGAGGGGAACATTTTGCAGTCAGGAAGGGACTGGGGGAGCACTATTTAAAGGCGAACGCTTCCTGACTTTTTTTGTTGATGACATTTTTGAACCATGCATTCTGAGAGAGAGAGAGAGAGACTTCTGGAGAGATTCAATGCTGTGTGAAGGAGTTTTGCTTATTGAGCAGCACTTTGCAGATTCATTTTGATTTGCCCTTCCTTGTATCGATTTAGAAGAGACTGTGGGGGCTGCACTCTGAGCTCTTTCCCTGGGACTCTCCATTGTTCTTTCCAGCAGATTTGATGTACAGGTCTCTCCAGGCCAAGATTCAAGGCTGCAATGAGCAGGATGTGGATGGAGAGCAAGATCAACCCTCCCCTTTAAGAACTGGCCGGTGCCATTGTGTGTGTGTTCCATTGCTGACTGACATCACATGAGCTTCGCCAGCGCTCTGAGTTAGCGCCTCGCTCCTTGGCCTTTGCGCCTTAAGACAGATGTGTAGCGCCTGATTTAGCGCTCCAATCACCTCCAGGGGCGATAAAAGTCAAGTTTGCAGTCGGAGGCGATAATTAGCGCCAGGCGCTAATCTTTGCGCCCAGCCGATAATTGCGCCCCAAACGGGGCGATACTGGATTTCTCCCCCTATGTTTCTATGTGACATCTATTGGAAAATGGGGGGGGTGAGGATTAGATCAGGTTGGACTGTGGAGTCCTCCGTATTTTGATAGCCGGTCGAGGCTCACACGTGAACAATGGCCACTTGCTTGAGGTACTAATGGGTTCCTGGCGCTGGTGGAGCCCTAACCCAGCGAGGGAGAAAGACCGGAAGAGAAAAATTAGATAAAAACCTGTCCTGCAAGAGTGACACTAATTAGATTTACTAAACCGTGCACCTTCCACAATACTTTGCAAACTGTTCATTATATTTTTAATTAGTAGAGCAGGTTTGTTGACTTTTGTTTGCATGCCAAAGGCTCCTCTTTAAAATTAACCTGAGGTAAATCTAGTATATTTTTCTCTCTCTCGGCTATATAACTGCGATAATTACCCTCCTTAAAATAGTAAAATAACAAGCCAGTGTGGGAAATGGACAGTGCTGCAGTCAAAGGGGCCCATCTAGTGGTGCAGACTAAAATGGAAACTAGGCTGTACAGAGCTGATCTCTTATATGCCTTCAATGTGAAAACATCCCAAGTCACTTTATGGTGGGGGTGTGGTGGGGGGGGGGGGGGGGTGGGGGTGGGGGTGTGGTGGTGGAAGGGAAGAGGAGAGAGGAGAAAATACACACAAAGGAATGGATAAAGAAGATAATTGGTCCTTTCCTAGCATTCTTCATGTTGAGTAGATAATTCAGATACAATACTGTAATGTCTTTGCAAGATTGTGAGAAATCAGTAACCTTTTTAAAATTCATTCACGGGGTATGGGCGTCACTGGCCAGCCAGAATTTAATGCCCATCCCTCATTGCCTCTCCTAGAAAACCTCCCATCTGCCACCCTACATAAACTTAAGCTCATCCAAAACTCTGCTGCCCGTGTCCTAACGCGCACCAAGTCCTGTTCACCCATCACACCCTGCGCTCGCCGACCTACATTGGCTCCCGGTCCGGTAACGCCTCGATTCTAAAATTCTTATCCTTGTTTTCAAATCCCTCCATGGCCTCACCCCTCCCTATCTCTGTAACCTCCTCAACCCTACAACCCTCCGAGATCTCTGCACACCTCCAATTCTGGCCTCTTGCGCATCCCCGATTTTAATTGCTCCACCATTGGTGGCCGTGCCTTCAGCTGCCGAGGCCCTAAGCTCTGCAATTCCCCCCCTAAACCTCTCCGCCTCTCTAACTCTCCTCCTCTTTAAGACACTGCCTAAATCCTACCTCTTTGACCAAGCTTTTGGTCGCCTGTCCTAATATCTCCTTATGTGGCTCAATGTCCAATTTTGTTTGATTATGCTCCTGTGAAGCACCTTGGGATATTTTACAATGTTAAAGGCACTGTATAAATACAAGTTATTGTTGAGAAAGTGATGGTGAGCTGCCACCTTTGCTGCAGTTCATGTGGTGAAGATGCTCCCACAGTGCTGTTAGAGAGGGAGTTTCAGGATTTTGACCCAGCGACGATGAAGGAATGGCGAACCTATGTCCAAGTCAGGATGGTGTGTGTGACTTGGAGGGGAACTTGGAGGTGGTGGTGTTCCCATGCGCCTGCTGCCCTTGTCGTTCTAGGTGGAAGAGGTCGGGGTTTGGGAGGCGCTGCCGAAGAAGCCTTGGCGAGTTGCTGCAGTGCATCTTGTGGATGATTTCCTATTGTTTGAGGTGGTTTCGTTACAAGAAGCCATTTTGTAATGCTTAAGGTGGTCCTGTGGGGCTTAAGATGGTTGAGGTGGTCACTGGAGCTTGAGGTGGTCTCAATGTTTGAAGAGTTCTTGCACCACGAATGTAAATTCAATTCAGACACCTTCAAATTTGATTATGCCACACACTTCATTAATGCGAAGTTGAGAAGAAACGATAATTCTCGTTAAGAAAGTTCACGGGGCTCGCATTCCCAGGAAGGAGCAATTTTTCAAGGGAGCACAGATCGAAGAATTGGGCTGAAGTATCATAGGCCAATCACTGACCGTTCAATTGCTGGGAGTCTGCACATTGGTGAGCCACTGTGCCGACAGTGCTTTTGAATGCACATCACCATGACAGTGGAAAGCATTGTAAGACATGCGGAGTTACCCCTCGCCCCGTCCAACAGGTTATACAGTTTCGGACTTGAGACTTATGAGAAATTACACCAGACACACGGGTTCTGTCTTTAACCTTTTATTGTTCCTGAGAAAGATTGAAAACCCCAACCACTATTCGAGCAGTCCACCAATAATGTTACAAGAAATCATACATGCAACCACCCGCCGATGATCAGTCCAGCGTTGATTGTAGGTCCTCGTAAGTGAAAAGACTGGCCAGGCCCCTCCTTCCCACTGCAGCCTGATTCTCGTAGGCGAGATGACCGGCCAAACCACCTTCTTCTGACTGCAGTGCCGATATTCTTTAGCCATTGTGTTTTATGCAGCTTTCCTGGCCTTTTACTCTTATGTGAGAAATAAAAGAATAACCTAGGGTGAGGGTAGGGCCGGTCAAGGACAGTAGTGGGAACTTGTGCATGGAGTCAGAAGAGATAGGAGAGGTGATGAATGAATACTTTTCGTCAGTGTTCACCGAGGAGAGGGGCCATGTTCTTGAGGATGAGAGTGTGATAAAAGTGGATAGGCTGGAGGTGGTAGATGTTCTGAGGGAAGATGTTTTAGCAATTTTGAAGAACCTGAGGGTCGATAAGTCCCCTGGGCCAGATGGGATATATCCTAGGATTCTTTGGGAGGCAAGGGAGGAGATTGCAGAGCCTCTGGCTTTGATCTTTGGGTCCTCACTGTTCACGGGAATGGTGCCAGAGGACTGGAGAGTGGCGAATGTTGTTCCTCTCTTCAAGAAGGAAATAGGAATGACCCTGGTAATTATAGGCCGGTTAGTCTTACTTCGGTGGTTGGTAAGATAATGGAAAAGGTCCTGAGGGATAGGATTTATGACCATTTGGAAAGGGGCAACTTAATCAGGGATAGTCAACACGGATTCGTGAAGGGTAAGTCTTGCCTAACAAATTTGATTGAATTCTTTGAGGAGGTAACTAAGTGTGTAGATGAAGGTAGAGCAGTTGATGTCGTATACATGGATTTTAGTAAGGCGTTTGATAAGGTTCCCCATGGTCGGCTCATGAAGAAAGTAAGGAGTTGTGGGATAGAGGGAAATTTGGCCGATTGGATAAGTAACTGGCTATCTCATAGAAGGCAGAGGGTGGTGGTGGATGGAACATTTTCGGACTGGCGACCAGTTACCAGCAGTGTGCCACAGGGGTCGGTGCTGGGTCCTCTGCTGTTTGTGATTTTTATCAATGACTTGGAGGAGGAGACAGAAGGGTGGATCAGTAAATTTGCTGATGACACCAAGATTGGTGGAGTAGTGGATGAGGTGGAGGGCTGTTGTAGGCTGCAAAGAGACATTGATAGGATGCAGAGCTGGGCCGAAAAATGGCAGATGGAATTTAACCCTGATAAGTGCGAGGTGATTCATTTTGGTAGGGCAAATTTGAATAAGGATTACAGGGTCAACGGCAGGGTTCTGAGGAACGTGGAGGAGCAGAGGGATCTGGGGGTTCATATCCACAGATCTCTGAAGGTTGCCACTCAAGTGGATAGAGCAGTAAAGAAGGCCTATGGTGTGTTGGCGTTTATTAACAGAGGGTTTGAGTTTAAGAACCGTGAGGTTATGCTGCAACTGTACAGGACCTTGGTGAGACCACATTTGGAATATTGTGTGCAGTTCTGGTCACCTCACTATAGGAAGGACGTGGAAGCATTGGAAAGAGTGCAAAGGAGATTTACCAGGATGCTGCCTGGTTTGGGGGGGAGGTCTTATGAGGAAAGATTGAGGGAGTTGGGGCTTTTCTCTTTAGAGCGGAGGAGGATGAGAGGCGACTTAATAGAGGTTTATAAGATGATGAGGCGGATAGATAGAGTGGATGTTCAGAGACTATTTCCTCGGGTAGAGGCAGCTGTTACAAGGGGGCATAACTATAAGGTGCATGGGGGGAGATATAGAAGGGATGTCCGAGGTAGATTCTTTACTCAGAGAGTGGTTGGGGTGTGGAATGGACTGCCTGCTGTGATAGTGGAGTCGGACACTTTAGGAACTTTCAAGCGGTTATTGGATAAGCACATGGAGCACACCAGAGTGATAGGGAGTGTGATAGCTTGATCTTGGTCTCGGACAATGCTCGGCACAACATCGAGGGCCGAAGGGCCTGTACTGTGCTGTACTGTTCTATGTTTCTATGTTTCTATGTTTCCTTACCTTTTGCAGTAAATCAATCCTTCAGAGATAGTGAAATGTTCCTTTAATGTTGGTCTGAGCTGTTTGAGCAGTCAAACGTTCACACTCACATACCCTGTGTGGCTATCCATTAGTTGTCCTCATCACAGCCCAAAATTGTTCATTCACTCCTAAAGTTTACAAAAGTGGCAGAAAACCACTGGGTTCGGTTCATGGGTTACGTCGTATTCTGCATTTCAAAACTTCAAAGGTTTGACTTCTCCCCTTTAACCTCCGAAAAGTCATCAGAGACACGATGGGCTGGATTTTGCCAGCCCTGGGGAGGCAGGACTGCTGGGAAAATGGCAGAATTTGGGGGCGAGTGCCCAATCCGCCTCCCTGCCATCTTGCCAGGAGGCAGGTAGACGTCCCGTGCTGGGTCCTGTCTCCTTGAAGGCAGGAAGGGATTACAGGGAGTTAACAGGCAGAAAATAGGATTATCCCCTTTTTGCCCACACAAGTGCGGGCTACCCAAAGGCTCCAAAACTCGCTAGGGTCACCGAGGTGAGTAGTGGATCTGCGGGGATCTGCGGGGTCCAAAAGTGTGAGTGATGGGTGCAAGTGTGGAGAGGTAAGTATCTGAGGTAAGTGCAAAGTGTTAGAAAAAGTGTTCTTACCTTTGTTTCTTCCTGCAGGCTTCAATCGGTGGGAATGCAGAGAGTCTCGCACCTCTGCGGTAGAGATGACAGATGGCCGTTGCATTCTCCAATGCAGCAACCATCTAATTTCTACAAAAGAAAGAGGTTTGATGAGGTCTTGAATTCAAGAACTCATCAAACTACAGAGAATGTCAGTGTTTGACAGCTTCACAGAGCTGTCAAACGATGACAATTCATCCGTCAAAAATTTTTGACAGATGAAACATCATACGTTGACGTTCTCTATAACTGGCTTTCCCTTAATTGGCCTGCGAAGCCCGCTGGCCGGGATTAACAAGGTCAATCAAGAGAAAATAGCGTGGGTTGGCCAGAAGTTGATGGAGGCGGGACTGAAACCCGACAAGTGGGAGTCCCGCCTCCAAAAGCTCCCCATTGGCAAAATCCAGCCCCATGTCTGCAAAACATAAGGCGGTTTGTTTATCTCTGTTGTCTATCAAAGCAAATCCCATGTCCCTTATCAGTGACAACTCCATATTTCACTTTGAAAAAAACCTTTTGGCCTGGCAAAGCGTTTCAATATATATCGAAATTAAAAATTAAGAATTAAGGGTTTGTGTATGCCTACAGCATAATCAGGAGTCAGATCACAATATCCCGAGTACACGAAAACCAGGACACCCTCCAGGACTCCATCTCAGACTGGTTTGAACTTTAACCTGACGCAGTATAACTCCAGTTTGATCTGCATTTTAGGAGATATCCCAAACTTGGCATGGAATCTTTTTTTATCATGGGGAGAACCTGGATGGTCTCACCCAATGTCTCCTAATACTAATACAAAAAGAAAATACTGCAGATGCTGGAAATCTGAAATAAAAACAGAAAATGCTGGAGATACTCAGCAGCTCAGGCAGCATCTGTGGGGAGAGAAACAGAGTTAACGTTTCAGGTCGATGACCTTTTGTCAGAACTGGAAAAAAGCAGGAAATGGAACAGATTTTTAAGCAAGTGCAGGGGCTGGGAAAGGGGGGAGGGGATGAAAGAACTTTACAGCCTTCTGGACTCAACATAGAGTTCAACAATTTCAGATCATAACCTCGGCCCCTATCATATATATAGTTTTCATCCACACTTTTTGTCTGTGTCTTTTTTTCTTCTCTCCCACCTGGCAGCTGTCTTTCATTCTGCCAGCGCAATTCACACTTCATCTAGAGCCATCCTTTGTTTCTTAACCTGTCCCATTACCATCTCCTTTTGCCTTGAATATCTCTTAATGTCTCTTAATCTCTCCTGCCTTCTATCCTATCACAGACCTTCCCTTTTGTTCTTTCATCCCCTCCCCTCTTTCCCAGCCCCTACACTTGCTTAAAAATCTGTTCCATTTCCTGCTTTTTTCCAGTTCTGACGAAAGGTCATCGACCTGAAACGTTAACTCTGTTTCTCTCTCCTAATACTAAGTTGGCCGTCCGGGAAGTCGAACGCTGCATGTGACTAAGCATGTTCCCTTTTCACTGACCTAAGCACGTCCTGGAGAGATATACAGCTGGCAGTATAACTCTGATCGCTCAACTACTCATCACCAAGCACAGATATTTGTATAATGTCTGTATATGTACAAAAGCAAGGCAGTTATGCTAAACCTTTATAAATCACTGGTTAGGCCTCAGCTAGAGTATATTTTCCAATTCCGGGCACCACACTTTAGGAAAGATGTTGAGGCCTTGGTGAGGGTGCAGAGGAGATTTACTAGAATGGTACCAGTGATGAGGGACTTCAGTTATGTGGAGAGACTGGAGAAGCTGGGATTGTTCTCCTTTAGAGCAGAGAAGGTTAAGGGGAGATTTAATCGAGGCATTCAAAATCATGAAGGGTTTTCATAGAGTAGATAGGGAGAAACTGTTTCCACTGTCAGGAGGGTCGGTAAGCAGAGGACACAGAAAGAAAGACTTGCATTTATATAGCGCCTTTCACGACCACCAGACTCCCAAAGTGCTTTACAGCCAATGAATTACTGTTGTAATGTAGAAAATGCGGCAGCCAATTTGCACACAGCAAGCTCCCACAAACATCAATGTGATAATGACCAGATAATGGCCCAGAAATTTGACTCGGAGGCTTGCCACGGGGGTAAGGATCGCGCGCAATATCACACTCCGCACCGGCCGTTGTGTTTTGGGCCCACAGGAACTTCGGGTCCTGGGCCTCTCCCTAGTGCCAGCGCGCAGTGTGTGCGTGTCCAGGGGCGCAGTTAGTGCGATGCGACCTCTGGGATCACGTGGGCCATGGAGAGCCAATAGCAGCAGACTATCTTTCATTCATAGATTTGACAGGAGACATGTCAAATCTGTGAATTGAAAGAGACCCCAAAAGAACAGCTAAACCTCAAATAAATTAAAAAAAACCATTACATTAATAAAATAACTATAGTTAAATAAATTAACCACTTCAAACAAAAATTAAAATTTTTGAAAAAATTAATTTTTAAAAAAAAAGTTATAAAAATAAACTTACCTTTCTTTAAAGTCTCTAAAAAAGATAAACTGGTTGAAAAAAATTAAAAATTATACTTAATTAACTACTTACCTTGTTCAAAAGGGGTCTTACGCCTCCTTTTTACATGTGTATAATCTTCCATACTTACCCTCGCGTTGAAACCTGAAAAAAAAACTAAGTGTGCTGCGTGCGCACAGCCTGTAGTGCCGGTTTCCCGCGCATGCGCAGTGCATGCAGGAAACCGGCACTTCGGGATCTAATACGGGTGAGTACACAGTGCGTACTCTCCCGTATTAGGCCGAATTTTTGGGCCAATCTGTTTTTGAGTGATGATGATTGAGGGATAAATATTGGCCCCAGGACACAGGGGAGAACGCATCTGCTGTTCTTCAAAATATTGCCGTGGGATCTTTTACATCCACCCGAGAGGGCAGACAGGGCCTCAGTTTAATGTCTCATCTGAAAGACGGCACCTCTGACAGTGCAGCGCTCCCTCAGTACCGCACTGGGAGTGTCAGCCTGGATTTCTGTGCTCAAGTTTCTGGAGTGGGACTTGAACCTACAACCTTCTGACTCAGAGGCGAGAGTGCTACTCACTGAGTCACAGATTTAAGATAATTAGCAAAAGAACCAAATGCGATTTTTTACTCAGCGAGTTGTGGTGATCTGGAATGCGCTGCCTGAAAGGGCGGTGGAATCAAATTCAATAGTAACTTTCAAAAGGGAATTGGATATATTCTTGAAAAGGAACAATTTTAAGGGCTATGGGGAAAGAGCAGGGGGGAGTGGGACTAATTGGAGAGCTCTTTCAAAGAGCCGGCACAGGCACGATGGGCCGAATGGCGACCTCCTGTGGTGCATCATTCTATGACCTGCATTTCATGCTGAATCATGACTATAAATAATTACTTTGCTAAATGCAACAATGAAAGTTAAATTTCATGTGGAAAACTATTAATGTGCAATTTTATTTCTCTAATTTGCATTCTTATGGTTGAAATCTCTTCATGTTGTTTCAGAAGTAGGCAAGCCTTCCAGAAGATCTCGTCGAAGCGCCAACATTGGTGGCGTATCTCGGCTCTCCCAAGATGTACCGGCCTCCCTTTCGCAGAATTCCTCGGCCTTGTTTAATTGGACAGAACAATCGGATGAACAGATCTTCCAGGCTTCAGAGGGGATTGCGGAGCCAAGCACATTCTCCCAGCAGGATGCCCGGACGATGGACAGTGTTCTCTTCATCCCAGTTGTCAGCAGTTCCCGGTTACTTATCCCTGACACATCCCATGAATCGTTGCATCATGTAGCTAACTCTGAGATGGCAGAAGGTGGACTCTTTGAAGATACAAAAGCCCAACCAGGGCCAATTAGTGTGGGACAACACACAGATTTTACACCGTCTGTTAACCTTCCCACTACGCATCTTTTTGAGAATGCGGCCCCTACCGATCTTGAAGATCCCAAGCAGTCAACAAATTCTCGAAGTCTAACATACATAACGGGGTCACCAGGATCCTCTTCAGTGAGAGTGACAGGTTCGCAGCATATTGGAGTAAGTCTTCCCGATGAAACCCATTTATCTCTTTCCTTTAACCAACAAAATGCAGTCACGCCTTGTGTAAAAGCTTTGTTGGAGTTGGATGGTTCTCAGACTGCAGTGCACAGCCAGCGAGGGAATGTAAATATTCCAATGGTCTCCAATCATGTGCACAATTTAATCAGAACAGCTCCACTCCGAGTGCCAACGGATGCCTTGCCCTCCTCCGTTTTTCATTTTACCGAGTATTCAGTGAGAACGGACTCTCCGATTGCGAGTAGCCTCAGCCCTGTGAAGGAGGTCCCTGTGCCTGTTTTATCGACATCAGTGAAGACGTTTTCAAATATAACCTCTGTTACTCAGAGTGGCTCTAAGAGGACATTGCAACCCTTTGATAACCAGGTCCAAGAGCGTCCAACGCCCAGCGCTGCCCCTCGCATGGAGAAACTGTCAACAGAGTTAACCGGTTTTCTTCATGCCTTTAACACCCAGACTGTGGCAATCAAGCATCTCGGCAGCTTCTTTACTGGTGCTCCTTTGCTTGTAGAAATTATGGCTTCAGCTGGCCATCAGCCTTTGGGTGTCGCCTCAGGATCAAGGGAGATCCATTTTGGGTCCACTGATGATATTGCCTTGACAGCCAGCATGCTTGCTCCGACTGCTGTGAGTGAGAACTTCGAGACTGCAGAGGACTCGGGGACTGTGTGTCGTCTTGCAAACAGTGGAAGCCCATCAGGAGATGGAGTGGGGCGCACGGAGACACTTTCCATAAAAATTGCTACTTCATCCTTGGCCAGCAGTGCAGACCAGTTGGTGCACTCAAGTCAACTCGATCCAGCAATGCTTGACGCTTGGATTCGTCCCTCAGTCATCCAAAGTCAACGTGACGACATGTTCTCAATGGCAGTGCTCGGAACACCTGATTCCATTGCGGCATCACCTTCGACTGCTTCTGAATGCGAGTTTGGGAAGATTTTAAAGGAAGAAGAGGGGGTTGGAAGCCAAAGCTCTGATGGACTGGAGACTCCGGGCCGGGCTACCAAAGCGAGTGCTACAAGATTGCACCTGGAAAATACCGGCAGGTTTGAGACCAGTGCTGTGAATAATCGGATGATGGTTAATGGCCACCGTGTATCTCAAAAAGAATCCGCGAAGCAGAAGAACATTTTACAACCAGTCTATCCGATGATTTTCATCCTTTTTTTGCTGAGACTGGTGGATCGTATTTACCAGAGACCAGCAGAAAGCAAAAAGAGATCACTGAGACACGAGCTGTAATTCCACCAGCACCTGTGGTACCCAATGTGTCTGCCTTCCAGGCCATGAATCCGCCACTTGGAGATTTACCTCGTTCTATACGACTTAACAGAACCAGTTCTGTTCTTTTTAGGAAAAGATATTTTGATGTCCATTCATCAAACACTTTGCCAGTCGATGAGGCAGCAACCATGAATCCGAGTTGGGACATGGATCTGAAATCTGTATCTCATACCATGGGTTTTCGTTCAGCGATATCTTCATCTGCTGACCTTGGGGATCGCCGATCTGTTTCCGAACCGTACTCGCTATTTCTGTCCCCTGACGTCGATGGGAGCACGCACCAGTTGCCCATAGCACCCAAAACAGTTGGGATGCTGCCCCTTCTGGGCACGTCGCTGGAGTCCGAGTCAATGCCCCATAGTCTAACACAGAGTGAGCGGTCTTTAGCTACACTCCAAACAGGGACTGATCTATCCGGCACCGTACAGGAAACCAGCACAGTGCCAAGCCAATCTCCGCTGGAGTCTGACTCATTATTGGTTATAAAACCAACAGTTGACATTTCAGTTCACCCAGATGACCCTGAAACTGAGTTAGTTAGACACATCGCAAGAGACTCATTTGTGAGTCCCAGTTTTTACCAGAGGACTTCTCAATTGAGTACAGCTAAAGTTACCACATGGAGCTCAACATTGAATCGCGCACAAGTATCTACAGTCAACCCTGAGCTTACTTTCAAACTTCACAATGATTCCTCTTAAATTCTCGGACCAGCGCAAAGACCGCTGCCCCTTCTATTCTTGCGGAGCGAGCGGCAATGCTCAACCACGCCCCCAATTCCGTTTTTAGTTCGACTGATGATAGGGTCGTGTCTGTCCCGGGCACCACTCTGCTAGTTAGGTGGCCTGTGGGTAGACACTTGCGTTCTGCTGCCAACACACGTTCACCTGGAATGATCCCGACTGGACTACTTCCAGGTTCCGCATTGAAGTCGCAGCGTTCGAGGTCACTCCCGAGCTCTCTGTGCTGTCAACAGCGTCTTTGCTAGATTCTGCTGGAAACCCACATGCCGTTCGTGCTCCTGCCCAAGGACGCTTTCAGCCTGTCCGTTTCAGCAGCACACTGAGCCCGCGCGTAACGACAACAAGCATGCATGGAGTTGAAGCGAACGACGATTTTGTCAGTTCATTCAGTTTCGAGCACCGGCTTTCTGACAAGTCTGAATGGACGCAAGGTCCTGAGTTCTTCCGATCCAATATCAATGGAAGCTTTGGTACTTATTCTGTATCTTCAGAGTCCTCTTTCGGAGCAAAATGCTGATGTGTCTTCGCATCTGAAGGTTGATCCAGACAGTGAAGATTTGCTTCGAGGTTTGGTTGTGACACAGATTACTGCAATTGCCGCTCTTCCGGCTCCAGATCTAATGCATTTAGAAAGTTCAATGGTGCCTACTACACATCTGAAATCCTGCGCTGCTTCAGTGCTTGATGTGTTAGCAACATCATTCTATTCAGAGGCTAATCTCCCTGGTGATTATCTTGAATCTAACTCTTTTCCTCCTGTACCTGATGTATCCAGCGAGACCATTCAATCCCTCCCTCGGCCCACGCCTCTCTTGAATATCTCTGCATTTAGCTCCCTTGAAGAGACCTCCGACATGAACAGTGACGAATCTCCATCTTCCGGGGCAGAGGAATCCCCACTCTACGTAACTCCGTCAATAGTCCAACCATCTGCGAATATTTTACAGGCTGAAGTGAATTCAGCAATTGTACCAGGATATATTTGGGATGATGCTGGATATCAAAGAGTTGCCTCTGAATCTGCCGACACTTCCTACTCGGATACATCTGGTTCAGTAGTGCAACCTTCGTTCCTTTTTGAGACTAATGGACTGAATTCTGTGCTTGCGAGCTCTCCAGGCACGTTGCCAGAGGAATCGGGCAGCTGTGCCAACTCTGCATTGGCACCGCCCGAATTCGGAATAGTTTCGCCATCCACGGACATGAGGTTTCCAATGCTGCCCTCGCTGATTCTGGGGAGTGATAGGTTTACAAGCTCTGCTTTGGAATCTGGTGTGCTTTTCAATTCACCGTGTCTATCTGCAGTTCAACAGGAGGAAGTCAAATCTACTGAAGTGTCCTTGGGTTTAGAATCGGAAGCTAATTCATTAATTCAGTCAACCAGTCCCCACGATGCAAATACAAATCAACCCTCTGCCATTTTGGGGGGAACAGAGGTGGTTTTACCTCCATTAGACAGCTCGACAAAACATTCTTCACAGGATCGAGTGAACGACGATCTTCCTACACCATTGAGCATTGGATACCCGTCGCTATATGCAATGACATCATTCTTTCGGCCGACACGCACTCTGGATGCGAAGGAATCACTTAGACTTCCAGTAGAATCTATGGCTTTCTCCCTCTCCGGAGATCAGGGCTACTCAATAGCACAGTCTTCATTCCATTCCAGTAATGACGGACTATCTCCAATGGGTGCGGAATTCGGAAAGAGTTTCTCCTCGTGGAACACCAGCGGCCTAAAGCTACGCTCCTCAACCATACACTTGGCAGCAGATGCTGCCATGCCATCCTTGAATTTTATCAGCTCAGTCTTACGGCCATCATTTATGGAAGATAAGAGGATTACTTTCAAATCCAGTAGTATTTTACTTTGGAAAACATCATCTTCGTTTACCTTGGATGTTGTTGGACGAAAGAAAAGATTACTGGAATCTGACTTTGTTCCATTGAGCTTATCTGGCTCATTAACATGGCCAACAGATATTGTGGAGGTGACCGCTTTCCTGGAGTCTCCTTGGAACTCAAGGTAATTGTCTCGTCACTACACATCGTCAGTTCAATTGGACATCCCTTATTAGATAACAACGAAAATACAGCAGCGCACTTGGATTTAGAACGTTTTTCTACAGATGGGTCTACGTCCTTAGAACGTCCAACAGAGACCCTGGACCTGGCTAAAACTGATGTGGCCTCAATAAAACCCCAAATGTTTCCAGTGGAGATAAGTTCACACATACGTCCAACATCTGTTTCAGCACCTGAAGCGGATACAAAACCTCTGCCGCAATCTAACACGGCTTTCTCCAGTTTACATGTGACTGTTCACCCAACAAGACTTCCGTTGTTCCAGTCTGTTGAAGAAGAACTTTCTACAACCCTATTGGAATCCAGTTCACGCGAAATGGCTGCGCCAACAGCATATCTGTCATCCCATCGTGGAGATGCCACACTGCCGACAGTTTCTATTCAATCTGAATTTGTGTTTCCTTCAAAAGACATTACCCAGTCAGCACTGATATCTTCAGTTCTTCTGTATCCCCATAGAGAAACACCGTGCTTAGAACCTCAATGTATTCTTTCAACAATACAGCATTCACACTTGGGGTTTGACAAATTCAGTTTGGTGTCTGAATCTCCCTGCCCTTTGGTAGATCGAACAGATGTACTTCATTTGGATAACGATGAGTCGACTAAAGCATCAGTGGAGGCTTCAGAAGAAGCCACCAGTTCTACGTCGCTGTCCTCTATTGATCTGAATGCTGATGGACATTCTAGCATTGTTGTGGCTTCTGAAGCTGCTTTCCCTTCGACAGATTTATACGAGTTGGTAACACGAACAGTGCTGAATAGTGGATGGTTCTTTACTGCCATTGAAAGAATACCTCGTACATCACTGGATGTGACTGGCTCAGAGGACTCCTCAAGCAGCATTTCAGACTCGGCCCTTCAATCAACAAGCTCTGTGGAAGCACTTAGCACAGCGACCATAAATAAACATGTCCTAGCTGATGTGTCCAACACATTACTGGAAACGGAAAACATTCCTTCCTCGCTTGTTGAATCAAATGCCTTCATGCAATCCCCGGGTGTGGTCAAATTCGGTGCCATGTCTTCGGAATATTTTACACCCGGGAAAGAAAACATACCCTGGTTTTCGGATGTCTCGAATTCAGTTAAAGACTCGATCCATCTTCTAACTCCGGAGGTCTTTAGCATTTCAGTCTCAGGTTCCAGGACACCGCCAATGATGACGGTCTCGTTAAATGATCTGGTTTCTCTGTCAGACAGGAACCTAAATATAGATAGTTCCACACGTGAAACTTCACCTCAGCTGCAGCCTGAATCCCTGTGGCGCTCAGAGGCGAGTATTTTAAAACAGACATCCCAACAATCTGAATTAGATTCTCTTCCACTAGAGACCGAGATCACCAGTGCCCCAGTGTTGGTAACTGTCTCTTCTGGCATGCCCGCTCATTTGTCGGAGAATACATTTCTGTCAGTAGCAGCCACGCCTTGTTCCCTTGCTTCTGGCAGCAGTGTTCCTGGTTCAGGCTCAGCAGTAGATATGGCTTTGCCTCTCCCAACTTCACCTCCATCAGAGGTAAAGGTGACAATCCCAACCTCGGGCAGCGGCTCCGTTTCCAGTGATCCAAAGTTGACGGAGGCTTTTGCAGAGTTCTCGATGCAGTTGGGGGATAGTGCACTCGGCTTCAGCAGAGTGCTGCAAGGAAATCCATCATCGACTGAGTTTCTGAGCGCTGCCCCAAGAAGTCTTGTAGACAGGATGGTCAGCCTCCAGATACTGTGATGGTGACTCCTTCACCAGAATCACTCTTGCATGTGAAAAGTTCAATACCGATTACCATTGTTCCTGCACTCACAGAACCAGATTTGGTGCCAATACCAAGTCTAGGTGCACAATCTTTTTTTGTTGGTTCAAAATCCACACAGATATCAGAGGAAACTTCTGCCTTCTCAAACTCCACGTTACTCCTTCCTTCATCTCAAACGCTGAACCAGTCTAAAGCGTCTTTAATTGACTTCCCCTCTCTTGCACCAAGTGCTCTTACACCATTGGAAGGCAGATCCTGTGCAAATTCGCCCACACCTTGCGACTTATCGAAGGTCACCCGTACAGTATCCAGCTCTGAAGAGCCATCCTTCGTGCCCGGGGAAACTCTTCCATCTTCCTCCACACCTATTTTGACTTCAAATATTGAGCCGTCTATTCAAGGAAAGACTTCTTCACCTCGGCTTAAAACCATGTCATCATCCGCAGGCGGCGTGCCACCTACTGCTCAGAGGGAGATGCTGAAGCCCACCTTGCAGTTGACCGGCCGCCCAACGGGTGCGGCCCCTTGGACTCCCACGGTCCCTTCTCCGCACCCAACGTCCAGCTCGGGAAGCAACAGGACAGAGTTCGATTTGATAAAGGATGGAAACTTGTTAGAAGTGACTCTGCAAGTCAACGGCTCTGTCCCGATTTTTGAGGACTCTTTCCGGCAGTTGGTCAGCGAAGGGCTACAGGAAACCTATCGTCAGGCATTACGGTATACAGGGGAATCCAATGAAACTAGCAGAAGAGGAGAGGCTTCAGAAAGCGTTCAAGTGAGTGCATTATTATGTTTTTTTTTATTTGTTCAAGGGTTGTGGGCATCGCCGGCAAGGCCAGCATTTATTGCCCATTCCTAACTGCCCTTGAGAAGGTGGTGGTGAGCCGCCATTTCAGAGGGGCAGTTAAGAGTCAACCGCATTGCTGTGGGTCTGGAGTCACATATAGGCCAGACCGGGTAAGGACGGCAGATTTCCTTCCCTAAAGGACATCAGTGAACCAGCTGGGTTTTTCCCACAATCTGGGAGTTTCATGGTTCCCATTACTGATACTAGCTTTTTATTCCAGATTTATTTATTAACTAAAGTCTAAATTCCCCAGCTGCTGTGATGGGATTTGAACGTCACGTCTACCAGATCATTAGTCCAGGCCTCTGGATTACTGGCCCATTGACATAACCACTATGCTACCGTACCCGTATCTGCAGCCCCCATCGCTTGCAGCTGGTGCGTTTGTGCCTACGCGGTTTGCCCGCTATACGCGCTGGCCGGCGTAGCGCGGTAGCGTTATATGTTGTCGTCGCTCATCAGGCTCTGCAGCTCCCTGAACCGCTACCTGAACGAACCTCCTTACTACCTGACCCTCGACCCTTGACCTCCGCAGCACCTGGTTGGGGTCGTCAGGAGACTGGAGGAGCAGGGCAGACATTTAAACAACCCACACACCTCCATTAGGGCACCGACCTTCGGCCACGGGGATTACTGTGCAGGAAGTGTTATTCTTGTTGAATACAAATATTTTTTAAAAAATGCATCAGTTTTTCAAGTATACTTCACTCCTACAATTTCACAGGCGAGTAGACCAGGCCTATATTCTCTAGAATTTAGAAGAATGAGAGGTGATCTCATTAAAACATACAAAATTCTACAGGGCTTGACAGGGTAGATGCAGGGAGGATGTTTCCCCCGGCTGGGGAGTCCAGAACCAGGGGCCACAGTCTCAGAATAAGGGGTCGGCCATTTAGGACTGAGATGAGGAGAAATTTCTTCACTCAGAGGGTGGTGAATCTTTGGAATTCTCTGCCCCAGAGGGCTGTGGAGGCTCAGTCATTGAGTATATTCAAGACAGAGATCGATAGATTTTTGAATATTAAGGGTATCAAGGGATACGGGGATTGGGCAGGAAAGTGGCGATCAGCCATGATCTTACTCATAAGAACATAAGAATTAGGAGCAGGAGTTGGCCATACGGCCCCTTGAGCCTGCTCCGCCATTCAATAAGATCAGGGCTGATCTTCTACCTCATCTCCACTTTCCTGTACTATCCCCATATCCCTCGATTCCCTTAATATTCAAAAATCTATCGATCTCTGTCTTGAATATACTCAACGACTGAGCCTCCACAGCCCTCTGGGGTAGAGAATTCCAAAGATTCACCACCCTCTGAGTGAAGAAATTTCTCCTCATCTCAGTCCTAAATGGCCGACTCCTTATTCTGAGACTGTGACCCCTGGTTCTAGACTCCCCAGCCAGGGGAAACATCCTCCCTGCATCTACCCTGTCAAGCCCTGTAAGAATTTTGTATGTTTTAATGAGATCACCCCTCATTCTTCTAAACTCTAGGGAATATAGGCCTAGTCTACTCGCCTGTGAAATTGTAGGAGTGAAGTATACTTTAAAAACTGATGCATTTTAAAAAAAAATTTGTATTCAACAAGAATAACACTTCCTGCACAGTAATCCCCGTGGCCGAAGGTCGGTGCCCTAATGGAGGTGTGTGGGTTGTTTAAATGGCTGCCCTGCTCCTCCAGTCTCCTGACGACCCCAACCAGGTGCTGCGGAGGTCAAGGGTCGAGGGTCAGGTAGTAAGGAGGTTCGTTCAGGTAGCGGTTCAGGGAGCTGCAGAGCCTGATGAGCGACGACAACCTGGCAGCACCTACCCTGTCAAACCCCTTAAGATTTTTATAGGTTACCATTACCCCTCCCTTCTTTTCCCTGTCCCTTCCCTTCCCTTCTCTTCTGCCCAGACACCAGAGAGAAAAAGTTACCGCAGTCTTTCCTGGTTGATGCAGCGGGTTTATGATCGGTTGGCTTTATTATTTCTGCCTCTATTGGAAACTCCGCACGTAAGCCACAGCACACGCCTTTCTCATCAATTTGTTATCGCTGTTTACAGTTGCGTGTTCACCGCTTGCTCTCCTTTGCAGGTGGTGATAGAGTCCGTGAGGCAGCAGAATTCTGATACCGTTGTCGTTCAGTTTGTCGTATTAAGTAACGGCCAACTTCTAAAAGCTGCAGATGTCACTGTGACCTTTGAAAGACTTCCAAAGCTCATTGATGTTCTCAGTGAAAAGCTTCCTTACCAGGTACGGCACGATCACTGCCTCGAGTACATTGAGCCACTCCTCCAGGATGTTCTGTGCCATCTAATCCATGACCTGTAATTTGTTTTCCAATTATGTGTGGTTTGACAAGGTAGGCTTCTGGTGGGAATATAACCATTGTGAAATTCACAATTTTGATAAAAAGAAAGAGAAAGAAGGAACTTGCATTTCTACCGCGCCTTTCACAACCTCAGGACGCCCCAAAGCGCTTTACAGCCAATGAAGTACTTTTTGAAGTGTAGTCACTGTTGTAATGTAGGAAACACGGCAGCCAATTTGCGCACAGCAAGCTCCCACAAACAGCAATATGATAATGACCAGATAATCTGTCTTTCAGTGATGTTGGTTGAGGGATAAATATTGGCCCCAGGACACTGGGGTAACTCCCCTGCTCTTCTTCGAAATAGAGCCTTGGGATCTTTTATGTCCACCTGAGAGAGCAGATGGGGCCTAGGCTTAATGCCTCATCCAAAAGACGGCACCTCCGACAGCGCAGCTGTCGATATTTCTGCCACGTTCATCAGTAACCCTTGTAGGTGCTGAGCTCTGCTTCCTCCTGCAGAGCACCATTTATTTACCCTTCATCACTGTCAATAAAAATCAAATTACAACGCCAGTTATATTGTTGTCACAATTTTACAATAGCGTTTTCTCTGGGGTTCAGCATCTTTGGTCAGTCCAATAAATGGACCTCGTGTCCCCCTACAATGCGGAGAGCACCTTTTGCTGCCAAGTATCTAGTTAACTGATAATGGCCCAGAAATTCGCCTCTCCGGCTTGCCGCGGGGGTAAGAATCGCGCGCGCACTTACCTACCGCGCCTGCCATTGTGTTTTGGGCCCACGGGAACTTCAGCTCCTGGGCCTCTCCCAACTGCCGGCGCGCAGTGCGTGCGTGTCCCAGGGGCGCAGTTAGTGCGATGCGTCCCCTGGGATCACGTGGACCATGGAGAGCCAATGGCAGCAGACCATCTTTCATTCATAGATTTGACAGGAGACCTGTCAAATCTGTGAATTGAAATCGGCCCCAAAAGAACAGCTAAACTTAAAATAAATTAAAAAACACCATCACATTTATAAAATAACTATAGTTAAATAAATTAACCACTTTAAACAAAAATTAAAATTTTTGAAAAAATTAAAATACTTTTTAAAAGTGATAAAAATAAACTTACCTTTCTTTAAAGTATCTAAAAAAGATAAACCTGTTGAAAATTTTTTTAAATTATACTTAATTAACTACTTGTTGAAAACGGGTCTTGCGCCTCCTTTTCACAAGCGTAGTTTCTTCAATACTTACCCTCGCGTAGAAACCTGAAAAAAAATCTAAGTTTGCTGCGTGTGCGCAGCCTCTACCGCGCACGTGGTTCACCTAGGAACCGCCCCCTTCACCAGACCGGAAGTTCCGGTTTCCCGCGCATGCGCAGTGCATGCAGGAAACCGGCACTTCGGGACGTCTTACGGGTGAGTACGCACTGTGTACTCACCCGGGAAGGGCCGAATTTTTGGCCCAATGTAACCGATGAATCGTAACACAGAACCCTTACTGTGTACGCCACGAGTGATGCATCGCATGTTGATTCACTCCCTTTTCTGGAAGATGGACTGAAAAGCATTGTTATCAAGGCAAGGCACAACTGCAAAGCAACAAATTGATTAATTTTTCATAAAGTACATGAATAAACAGAATACAGTTCTCCCAGTGAGAACGGTCAATCATCGACGCTCCCTGTCTCATGAAAATGAGCCAAGTCGCAACAGATGCTCGATGCACGAGCCCATTTTCAAGCTAGTTATTCCAAAGCTAACAGGCCCTGCCGTCTAGCATCGGTTGATCAGATTCATTCGTCCATTTTGCATTTCAGGGTAGGAGAGAAGCCAGTCTCTCAAGACCATAAGGGTGAAGAGTTTCCATCAGAATCACCAGCCTCATTGAAACACCTCCTCTTTGAGTTGGGGGTGTGCCCCCAAGATCTACTGGAGCTAAGCCCCCCCTGCTGGGCATCTAGCATAAGACAACACCTAGACAACTTGGGTGTCGTAAGAGAACCATTTCATTGCAAGGCGGGGCAGGTGGGGGAGGAAGGTGGCGACTAGTGGCATGGTGGCAGCTGTGGCTCGGTGGGCAGCCTTTACTGGCGACTGATCAGGATATACGTGTATAATTTTGCGTTGACTTGATTGCACAGGTTGTGAAGGCTCCGTGTCCAGTAGCCGCTCCCCTCCCACAGCCACCGACACACAGCGGGGCCGGTTGGATGGTTGCCGTATCCGTGCTGGGGTCTTTCTGTCTGGTGCTACTGGTCCTTCTCGTTTACTGCAAGAAGAAGGGATGGAGAGGCGGAGAAGACATTTCCGTCAGACAGCAAGGGACTTTCAGGAGGGTAAGTATTCTTACTGAATTGCTTTGGAGGGGGGAACTTAATCAAAACTAGAGCAAATATACTGCTGGATATCTGAAATCAAAACAGAAAATGCTGTTAAACACTCAGCAGGCCAGGCAGCATCTGTGAAGGCCTCCAACTCTGGCCTCTTGCGCATCCCCGATTTTCATCGCTCCACCATTGGTGGCTGTGCCTTCAGCCGCCTGGGCCCTAAGCTCTGGAATTCTCTCCCTACCTAAACCTCTCCGCCTCCTTACCTCTCTCTCCTCCTTTAAGACACTCCTTAAAACCGACCTCTTTGACCAAGCTTTTGGTCACCTGCCCTAATATCTCCTTCTGAGGCTCGGTGTCAAATTTTGTTTGATAATCGCTCCCGTGAAGCGCCTTGGGACGTTTTACTACGTTAAAGGCGCTATATAAATACAAGTTGTTGTTAATAATGCCAGAATTGTGTCTTCTCTCTGTTGAATGCTCCGTTTCATCCAGTATCTTTTTATTGATTACAAGACAGCAACATGTTGCGTTCCGAAGCTGTGATCTCTCGGGCTAATGTTTGAGTGGTTGCTCATAGAATTACAATGGCCCAGAAATTAAAGACTGAGTGTTGACGCGGGGGTAAGGCTTCCCCGCGATATCTCACTCTGCGCCTACCTTTTTCCTCCGGGCCCACACGAACTTTAGTTTCAAGGCTGCAGCTGTGCAGTGCTTGCGTGACCCAGAGACGCAATTAATTCGTGCGAGCTCTGGGATCACGTGATTCAGTTAGAGCCAATGGCAGCGCACCATCTTTCATTCATAGTTTTGACAGGAAGACCTGTCAAAGCTATGAATAATATACCCCCCCAAAAGAACAGCTAAACCTCAATTAAATTTTTAAAAAAAGCCATCACATTAATAAAATAAGTAATGTTAAATAAATTAACCACTTTAAACAAAAATTTAAATTTTTGAAAATTTTTAAATCTTTTTAAAAGTTATAAAAATAAACTTACCTGTCTTTAAAGTCTCTAAAAAAGATAAACCTGTTGAAAAATTTTAAAATAATACTTAATTAACTACTTACCTTGTTAAAGAGGGTCTTACGCCTCCTTTCTTTATGTGTAAAATCTTCCATGCTTACCTGCGCGTTCAAAGCACTAAGTGCACTGCGTGCGCGCAGCCTGTAGCGCGCACGCGGTTCACCTAGGAACCGCCCCCTTTTGAATTCACGAAGTGCCGGTTTCCCGCGCATGCGCAGTGCATGCTGGAAACCGGCAATTGGAGACCTAAAACACGAGAGTACACAGTGCGTACTCTCGCGTATTAGGTCTAATTTTCGGGCCATTGAGTGTACTGTACAGAAACAGGCCATTCGGCCCAACTGGTCTATGCCGGTGTTTATGCTCCACACGAGCCTCCTCCCACCCCTCTTCCCCTCACCCTATCAGCCTATCCTTCTATTCCTTTCTCCCTCATGTGTTTATCTAGCTTCTCCTTAAATACATCCATACTATTCGCCTCAACCACTCCCCGTGGCAGCGAGTTCACATTCTCACCACTCTCTGGGTAAAGAAGTTTCTCCTGAATTCCTCACTGGATTTATTAATGACTAGCTTATATTTATGACCCTAGTTTTGGTCTCCCCCACAAGTGGAAACATCTCTACGTCTACCCTATCGAAACCCTTTCGTAATTTTAAAGACCTCTATCAGGTCGCCCCTCAGCCTTCTCTTTTCTAGAGAAAAGAGCCGCAGCCTGTTCAGTCTCTCATGATAGCTATAACCTCCTATGTTGTGGTATTATTCTAGTAAATCTTTTCTGCTCCTTCTCCAGCGCCTCGAGATCACAGAGCAATAACCCCAAGAATGGAATTCAACCCACAGCGAAACAAAAAGCAATCATTTATTAAAACCAGAAATTTGCCACAAAAGCCAGTTCTGCGGACAAGCAGATAAATCCCCTCCGATTACAATGCAGCTAAAATTCACGGGTGGGAATGTGAAGGAAGGACATGTTTACTGGGCTGCTGCATCTCATCACCAGCAGGTGGCACCATTGGACCATCCTGAAATTCTTTTTCACTCAAGCTGCCAATTCAAGTTAAAATGTGATTAATTTGTGTGGAGTTTATTTACTTGATCATCTGAATTTTTTCCTTTCCTTCTCTCTTCTTTCATTCTCTCCTCTTTCCTTCTCTCTTTCCATCTCTCTTTCTTTCTCCCTTTCCTTCTCTCTTTCCTTCTCTCCTCTTTCCTCTCTCCTCTTTCCTCTCTCCTCTTTCCTTCTCTCTTTCCTTCTCTCCTCTTTCCTCTCTCCTCTTTCCTCTCTCCTCTTTCCTTCTCTCTTTCCATCTCTCTTTCTTTCTCTCTTTCCTTCTCTCTTTCCTTCTCTCTTCTTTCCTTCTCTCCTCTTTCCTTCTCTCCTCTTTCCTTCTCTCTTTCCTTCTCTCTTTCCATCTCTCTTTCTTTCTCTCTTTCCTTCTCTCTTTCCTTCTCTCCTCTTTCCTCTCTCCTCTTTCCTTCTCTCTTTCCTTCTCTGCTCTTTCCTTCTCTCTTTCCTTCTCTCCTCTTTCCTTCTCTCTTTCCTTCTCTGCTCTTTCCTTCTCTCTTTCCCTCTCTCTTCTTTCCTTATCTCCTTTTCTTTTGTTTCCTTCTTTCCTCCTTTTCTTTCCTCCTTTCCTTCTTTTCTTTCTCCTTCCCTCATTCCTTCCCACTTTCTTTTCCTTCCACCTTCAGCCATATTGACCCTAATCTCTGTAACTCCCTCGCTAAACCCCTTCCCTTCGATAGTTCGCTCCCGGCCTTTAAAAGCTTCCTCCACCATGTTTTTGGCCTTCTCCCCTAATCTCCCAGTTGCTGCTGTGAATCCGTTTCTCCTCCGGGAGCTACCTTCTGTTATTTACTTTCTCGAAGGCGCTATATAAATGCAAGTTGCTGTTGGGATGGTCTTGACGGTATTGACTCATCATACCTCCGGGGTAACGATGCTATGTGTAGATTATGTAAAAAGGTGCCGATCAGTCTCGATTTACGGGCTTTGGTCCTTTGCCGAGGCCTCTCAATAATGACACATCACTACGGTGTACTTGGTCAGTTATTTGGTTTGGGATTTGGAAAATGCACTCCCTGAAAAGGGAATTGGAGAAATACTTGAGGAGGTAAAACTTCCGGGGCGATGGGGGAAAGAGCAGTGGGGAGAGTGGGACTAATCGGAGAGCGCTCTCAAAGAGCCGGCACGGGCACGATGGGCCGAGTGGCCTCCTGCTGTGCCGCATCGTTCCACGATCGGGTCGCTCTTTCTGGTGAATGCGCTCCACGGTTAACGGGAACATGTTCCCATTCACCGTCACCCGGGCTGGGCGTCCCACGTAATGCTTCTGCATTTTTATAAAAAAGAAAAGGTGAAGTGGTTTCCCGAAAGCAGTGAAGGAAACCAGATGAGTTAATTCTCCGATCCCACGCTCCCAGAGGGAGAGGCACTCGGAGGGAGCGTGGGTGGGGCTGCGTTACCGCAGTCCCAGTTTTCAGACCTGCGCCCGGATCCCCGCTGGGAGCACTGAATTTATCCTTTGATACAGGATTACTAGTGGTCCTCCCGTGACGTTGCTCACGGGTGAGGAGGCGGAGACAATGGAAGGCTCCGTGTATTATTCTGCTGCTAAGGCCACGCGGTCTAACTGCTGGTAGATACGTCCTAGACTGTGGCCAACACGCAGTAGGCACAAGATTAATTTTTCTTCACTCCATACTGGAGACTCTCCCAGGGCATTGCTCATGGTCAGCGGGAGGCTCCACTGTCTGATAACACTGGGCCAGAAATTCGGCTCTCCGGCTTCCCGCGGGTGCAAGAATCGCGCGCGTACTTCCATACCGCGCCTGCCGTTGTGCTTCGGGCCCGCGTGGAATTCGGCTCCTGGGCCTCCTCCAGCTGCCGGCGCGCAGTGCTCGCGTATCCCAGGGGCACAGTTAGTTCGAAGCGTCCCCTGGGATCACATGGGCCATGGGGAGCCAATTGGAGCAGGGCATTTTCATTCATAGATTTGACAGGAAGACCTGTCAAATCTATGAATAGAGATCGGCCCCAAAACCTCACTAAAACTTCAAATAAATTTTTTAAAAACATCACATTTTTAAAATAACTATAAATTACATAAATTAACTACTTTAAACAAAAATTTAAATTTTTGAAAAAATTAATTGCACTTTTTAACGGTGCTAAAAATAAACTTACCTTTCTTTAAAGTATGTAAAAACGATAAACCTGTTGAAATTTTTTTTTAAATTGTACTTAATTCACTACTTACCTTGTTAAAAGCAGGCCTTACGCCTCCTTTTTCCCCGCGCAGCTTCTCCGTACTTACCCTCACGGAGAAACCTGAAAAAAACCCGAAGTTCGAGGTCTACGCGCTGCCTCTCCGGCGCACGCGTTCGACCTCTGAACCCCTTCCTTCAGTGGAACGGAAGTTCCGGTTTCCAGCGCATGCGCAAAACCGGCACTTTCATTGGGTCTACGGGTGAGTACCCAGTGCATACTCACCCGTGGAGACCCGAATTTCTGGCCCAATATTTTTTTTTAGAGCATGGAGTGAAGTTTGGATAACTGCTACAATTTGCCAAGATTTTTTTTTAATTAAGAGAGCTGTATCGCAAAGCTGGGAAGAGGAGGGAATAGTTTGGAGCCTAGGATTTTGACTTTTTTAAGTGGGTCCTTGGGAGATCTGGGAGTGAGGCTGCAGTATCAACAGGCGAGTGATTTGTACCAGGTTTTTTTAACATCATCAAAACATTTCTATTTTAAATTAAAATACCTCTGCCTCCCAAAAGTATGGGCAGTGACCGCAAGGTGCGGTGTAGCTTGGAAAAACCAAATTTCCACAATAACAAAGTTTACTTGAATGTTTCTCTACAAATCCCTACGGTTAAGTGCTTATATTTCAAACTAACTTCGAACGAGACAACCACAGCATGAGTTCACCTCAGCAACAGTTGCAGGAAATGAATTGAACTATTGTGACGAGCAAAACATGACACGGGCATCACAGAGAAAAGGGGTCACCTACAAAAGTTACAGAGTAGGTGCGGGCTCATTGAACATGACAAATGTACACAGAAAGTGCTTACTCTCGCCCCTGAGTCAGAAGTTGTGGGTTCAAGTTCCCACTCCGGGGACTTGAGCACAAAAATCCAGGCTGACGCTCCCAGGGCAGTGCTGAGGGAGAGCTGCACTGTCGGAGGTGCCGTCTTTCGGATGAGACGTTAAACTGTCTGCTCTCTCAGGTGGACGAAAAAGATCCTGTGGCACTATTTCGAAGAAGAGCAGGGGAGTTATCCCCGGTGTCCTGGCCAATATTTATCCCTCAATCGACATCACTAAATCAGATTATCTGGTCATTATCACATTGCTGTTTGTGGGAGCTTGCTGTGCACAAATTGGCTGCCGTGTTTCCTACATTACAACAGTGACTGCACTTCAAATGTACTTCATTGGCTGTTAAGCGCTTTGGGATGACCCAAGGTTGTGAAAGGGCGCTATAGAAATGCAAGTCCTTTCTTTACGTGGGAGTTTTTAATGAGGGGGTGTGGTAGACTAGCTCATTTTAGTAATATATAGTTCTCGGTAGTGTTGTAACCTTGTACCTCACTCCAGGCCAACTGTTTATACACACACACACACACACACACACACACACACAGAATAAAGATTGAAGTACTTGGCTTCTGCTTAATTAAATGAGTATAAAGTGAAGTGCAATTAATCATGTATAATATATATGAACAAACGAGTCTGTTATCGGGATATTTTCAAATACTGGATGTGTTTTCCCAAAGTGTTACTTATCCATGCCTCAGATGGATTATTTTTGTTGTTGTAAACTCCCAAAATAGTATTGCGATAATGGGCTGTATTTTGCGACCGTTGCGTGTGCGTACGAGGTGCGCGCGCGCCATTAGGGGCCGCGCAAGTTCCGGGTTAAGGCGTGCGAACGCTGAAACTCGACTCTTGCGATCTGTCAAGAATCAGATCCTCTGCATCCCCAGGAGAAGGGCCTCAGCAGGCGGAGAGTTGGAGCTATTTGCCCAACTTCCACCCGCTGAAAGGCCGTGGAATTCTTATGCCCGGTAAAAGCTGGCGTGAGGCCGGCTACTACCAGCATAAGAGCTTTAAAAAATAGAAAAATAAAATGTTATCACTCACTTATACATTAAAAACCCTGTCCAATAAGGTAAGTTTATTTTTAGCACCCTTAAAACATATTTTTTTAAAATTAAAAAAATTAAATTTTGATTTAAAATATTTAATTAAATGGCAATTTAATTAATTTTAAATATGCAATTAAAAAAACATTATTTCATGTGTTGGTGTATTTTTTAAGTGATCCCCATTCATACTATGGAGATTCCGTACATTCGAACTGTCAAAAGTATGAATGGGGATTCCCTTCTTTTATTGGTTGGGCCGGCCCACGTGATCCCAGGGGCGCGTGTGCACCGCCTGCGCCCCTAGGGATACGTGGGCCTCTGCCCGCGGGTAGCCGGAGAGGCCCAGGATCGCAAGTCTCCGTATCCGGGCCACCAGGTAAATGCGGAGATATTTTACGGGTCGGAGACATCCGCCCGTGGGGAAGATTCCAACAGCAAATGTTGGGCCAGTGCGTTTATAATTTGAACTTTCAGTAAAGGGGCAGTGAGATGAATTGTTTATTTTGAATCTAGAAAAGAGAAGTCTGAGGGGTGACCTTAATAGAGGTAGAGGAGCTGTTCACATCTGTGGGGGAGAGCAAAACTAGATGTGACAAATATAAGATAGTCACCGATAAATCCAATTCGGGAGAAACTTCGTTACCCAGAGAGTGGTTAGAATGTGGAACTCGCTGCCACGTGGAGTGGTTGAGGTGAACAGCTTAAGGGGAAGCTGGATAAACACATGAGGGAGAAAGGAATGGAAGGTTATGCTGATTTGGTGAGATGAAGAGGGGTGGGCGGAGGCTTGTGTGGAGCATGAACCTGTTGAGCCGAATGGCCTGTTTCTGTGCTGTAAAATTCTATATATCGGTTTTTTTCCTCTCCTTATCGAAACAGGAGCGAGCAGAGGCCTTGAGCATTATACATCTCCAAGAAAGAAAACAGAGAGTCAGCGATGTCGAGAAGGGGCTACCGGAGGGAAAGTCACCCCCCAAGCCTTTGCTACCTCGGTTCCCCCAACTTGAGGCCACTGAGTTGAATCTGTCTGCACCGCCCCCCAAGGAAGATGGGTTCAGTTAAACAGGAACGTCCCAAAGATGCCAGCAGGTGAGCATCCCATCAACTCTGCAAAACATCTGCCTGCCTCGCCACACGCCAGTCAACCGCACAGCGTTCTCACCAATCCGCGCAATCGCATCGAGTCCGGGTTTGACCATTGCCTTTTCGTAAGGAATTGTAAAGGCATGTGTCTATTTTATTACGTAGATATACAAAGTGTTTACAGCACAGGAGCAGGCCATTCGGCCCAACTGGTCCGTGCCGGTGTTTCTGCTCCACACGAGCCTCCTCCCACCCTAATTCATCTCACCCCATCAGCATATCCTTCTATTCCCTTCTCCCTCATGTGTTTATCTAGCTTCCCCTTAAATGCATCTGTGCTATTCGCCTCAACCATCCTGGATGAGCATATTTGCCGTGATATCTTGGCTTAGGCAGCAGTGCGTTGAGCAATGGAGGTGAGCAGATCCTGTGTGTGACTTTGAGTGGACTCTGGGGTGCAATCCACCATCTAAATTGGCTGCGAAGATCTCACTATTGAGATAACTCCAAATGGTGCTTGTTTTGACGTCCTATCAATCAATTCATTCTCATCTTCACTTACCTTGAAATACAGTATGGGGCTACGGTCGTGAAGTGCTTACGGTGCCGGACTAGTAATCCAGAGGCCTCGACTAACAATCAAGGGAACGTGTGCGAATTCTGAACTGGGTTTTGATCTCCTGAGGAGGTCGGAGAGTCGGAGAGGAATTCTCCCGAGTAGTTTTTCCCTTATTGGCCCCGGTTTTTTTCTCTGGTTTCCCAGGAGGTTACACGGCGGCCGGGGTGGGGAAGGAGGAGTGGGTTGGGGGAGGTGGCGGCGGGGGAGGAGGAGAAGTGGCTAGTCATGATAATCAGCCATCATGGGGTGCGGGGGCAGGCTTGATGGACCAGATGGCCTTTTCCTGCCCGTCAGTTTCGTGTGTAAAAGTCCCACCGTGGCAGTTTGAGAATTTGAAATTGGGTATTTAAAAAAAAAAAATCGGGAAATAAAAAGCTAGTATCAGTAAAAGTGAGCATGAAGCTGTCGGATTGTCGTAAAAGCCCAACTGGTTCACTGAGGAAACCTGCCGTCCTTACCCGGTCTGGGACTACACGTGACTCCAGTCCCACACCCAACGTGGTTGACTCTGAACTGCCCCTCGGAAGTGGCCTAGCGAGACACTCAGTTGTCTACAACCAGCAGTCCAAGAAGAAGGCCCACCACCACCACCGACTTCTCAGGGCAATGAGAGGATGGGCAATAAATGCCTGGCACGCCGAGCATGAATTTTTATAAATGAGCTGGGGTTTGAGAATGGAGACTGCGGGAAGTACTGACAGTACGGGACCCCTTAGTGCATTCTGGCAACCTCGCACTGAGGGCAGTGAACGGGCACAAAGGCAGATTGACGATCACTCCTTTGGAGCAGGAATATTTTGATTTTGATTTCTCATCAGATACAGCTGCCTTCCTCTTAGCTTGGTGAAATAACGGAAAAGCCTTTCTTTGCAAGAGCAGTGTACGTCGTTATTGCGTTAAACTGTGCCTAGAATTTTTTTATTCGTTTATGGGACCTGGACGTCGCTGGCAAGGCCAGCATTTATTGCCCATCCCTAATTGCCTTCGAGAAGGTGGTGGTGAGCCGCCTTCTTGAACTGCTGCAGTCCGTGTGGTGAAGGTCCTCCCACAGTGCTGTTAGGTAGGGAGTTACAAGATTTTGACCCAGCGACGATGAAGGATCGGCGATATAGTTCTAAGTCAGGATGGTGTGTGACTTGGAGGGGAACTTGGAGGTGGTGGTGTTCCCAGGTGCCTGCTGCCCTTGTCCTTCTGGGTGGAAGAGGTCGCGGGTTTGGGAGGTGCTGCCGAAGAAGCCTTGGCGAGTTGCTGCAGTGCATCTTGTAGATGGTACACACTGCAGCCACGGTACGCCGATGGTGGAGGGAGTGAATGTTTAAGGTGGTAGATGGGGTGCCAATCAAGCGAGCTGCTTTGTCCTGGATGGTGTCAAGCTTCTTGAATGTTGTATCAAATTACAAGCGTAGAATTCTACTGCATAGAGCGAATGCCTCCAGCCCTATCCTGGATCTCTGAACGATGCAGTTACTCCCATTCCCCTGCCCTTTCCCCATACCCTTATAAACATTTCTTTTTCAAATAAGAACATCATAAGAATTAGGAGCAGGAGTAGGCCATTCAGCCCCTCGAGCCTGCTCTGCCATTCAATAAGATCATGGCTGATCTTTGACCTCAACTCCACTTTCCCGCCCGAGCCCCATATCCCTTGATTCCCCTAGAGTCCAAAAATCTATCGATCTCAACCTTGAATATACTCAACGATTCAGCATCCACAGCCCTCTGGGGCAGAGAATTCCAAAGATTCACAACCCTCTGAGTGAAGAAAATCCTCCTCATCTCAGTCTTAATTGGCCGACCCCTTATCCTGAGACTATGCCCCCTAGTTCTAGACTCTCCAGCCAGGGGAAAACAACCTCTTCGCATCTACCCTGTCAATCCCCCTCAGAATCTTATATGTGAATATTTAATCACCTCCCTTTAATCACTTCCCTTTTTAAATGCTGTTATTGCCTCTACTTCCACCGCTATTTACGGTAAGGCATTCCATGTCCGAACAACTCCCGCTGCAATCTCATAATCTCCCCCTTCACTCTATTGATGATGATCTTAAACACGTGCTCTCCAGTTACTGATTTCCCCACCAGTGGAAATCGCTTTTCCCCATTTACCTTGTCCAAGCCTCTCATCATATCGAACATTTAATCCTGCCATTTAATTCTGCGCCCCACTCCCACTCTGACCTCTCTGTCCTCGGCCTCCTACATTGTTCCAATGAAGCTCAACATAAGCTCAAGGAACAGCACATCATCTTTCGATTAGGCACTTTACAGCCTTCCGGACTCAACATCGAGTTCAACAATTTCAGATCATAACCACTGCCCCCCATTTTTCGGACGGCAGCTGTTGATGATTCTGTTATTCACATTTACACCTCCTCTAGACCCATCTTTTGTTTCTTTACTTGTCCCATTACCATCTCCTTTAGCCTCGCACCATCATCCCTTTTGTCATTTAATCTCTCCTGCCTTCCACCCTATCACAGACCTTCCCTTTTGTTCTTTCCTCCCTTCTCCCCCTTTCCCAGCCTCTGCACCTGCTTAAAATCTGTTACATCTCTAACTTTTTTCTAGTGCTGACGAAAGGCCATTGATCTGAAACGTTAACTCTGTTTCTTTCTCCACAGATGCTGCCTGACCTGCTGAGAATTTCCAGCATTTTCTGTTTTTATATAATATTGAGCATGTCTAGCAGACCTCCACTCTCTTTGTTCTACTGAAAAACAGCCCCGGTTTCTCGAGTCTGCCCTCATAACTGAAGCCTCTCATCCCTGGTACCATCTTAATGAATCTCTTCTACACCTTCTCCATAGCCTGGTGATCCTTCCTCGAGCAGACTGTCCAAAACTGGACACAATATTCTATCTGTGGTTTCTGTCGGCCGTGGGTAGCACTCAGTGGGTAGCACTCTCTCGGCTCTGAGTCAGAAGGTCGTGGGTTCAAGTCCCACTCCGGAGACATGAGCCCAAAATCTAGGCTGACACTCCCAGTGCAGTGCTGAGGGAGTGCTGCACTGTCGGAGGTGCCGTCTTTCGGGTGAGTTTTTAAACCGAGGCTCCGTCTGCCCCCTCAAGTGGATGTAAAAGATCCCGCGGCACTATTTTGAAGAAGAGGAGGGGGATTTATCCCCGGTGGCCTGGGGCCAATATTTATCCCTCAATCGACATCACTAAAACAGATTATCTGGTCATTATCATATTGCTGTTTGTGGGAGCTTGCTGTGCGCAAATTGGCTGCCACATTTCCTACATTACAACAGTGACTACACTTCAAAACATACTTCATTGGCTGTAAAGTGCTTTGGGACATCCTGAGGTCGTGAAAGGCGCTATAGAAATGCAAGACTTGAGCAGAGCGTGGTAATCTCTTGCTGGGAGTTGTGACTGAGGAGCGTACTAATCGGTGTCTACTTATACACGAGTCTGGTACTTCTGCATCCTAGGTTGCTGAGGGAAGTAAGGGTGGAAATTGCGGAGGCTCTGGCCACAATCTTCCAATCCTTAGATATGGGGGTGGTACCAGAGGACTGAGGATTTAATATGTTACACCCTTGTTCAAAAAAGAAGAGAGGGATAATCCCGGCAACTACAGGCCAGTCAGCCTAATTATGGTGAGGGGGGGGGAAACTTTTAGAAACAATAATCCGGGGTGACATTAATTGGCGCATGGAAAAATATGGGTTAATAAATGAAACACAGCATGGATTTGTTAAAGGCAAATCATGTTCGACTAACCTCATTGAGTTCTTTGATAAAGTAACGGAGAGGGTGGATGAGGGTAGTGCGGTTGATGTTGTGTATATAGACTTTCTAAAGGTGTTTGATAAAGTACCACATAATAGACTTGTTAGCAAAATTGAAGCCCATGGGAATAAAGGGACAGTGGCAGCATGGACACAAAATTGTCTAAGAGACAGAAAGCAGAGAGTAGTGGTGAATGGTTGTTTTTCAGACTGGAGGGAAGTATACAGTGGTGTTCCCCAGGTGTCGGTGTTGTGACCACTGCTCTTTTTGATATATATTAATGACTTGGACTTGGGTATACAGGGGATAATTTCAATGTTTGCAGATGACTCGAAACTCAAAAGTAGTAAACAGCGAGAAGGATAACAACAGAGTTCTGGAGGACATAGACAGACTGGTGAAATGGGCGGACACATGGCAGATGTAATTTAATGCAGAGAAGTGTGAAGTGATTCATTTTGGTCGGAAGAATGAGGAGAGGCAGCATGAACTAAAGGGTACAATCCTAAAGGGGGTGCATGAACAGAGATACCTGGGGGTATACGTACACAAATCTTTGAAGGTGGCAGGACAGGTTGAGAAGGCTGTTAAAAAGGCGCAAGGGACCCTTGGCTTTACAAATAGAGGCAAAGGGCTGGATTTTGTGAATGGAGACGAGTTGGAGGCGGGACTGCTGCTTGTCGGGTCTCAGTCCCGCCTCCATCATCTTCTGGCCAACCAGCGGGATTTTCCCCTGATTGACCTTGTTAAGCCCGCCATGCGGGCTCAGCAGGCCAATTAGGGGGAAGTCACTGACAGAGCACGTCAGCGTCTGACGTGCTATCTGTCAAGACTTCTTGAAAGAAGAAATGTGAAACAAAGGTAAGTGAACATTTTATAACACTTAACACTCACCTTACATACTTACCACTCCACACTTGCACCCATCACTCACCTCTACATCTCACTTTCAGATCCCTCCGACCCCCGCAGACCTCCGACTCGACTCCTCCAACCCGGCGGGGCTCTCCGAGGTCGGGAAGCCTTCACCTGAAAAGGTAAAATGGGACTAATCCTTTTTTCTGCCTGTTAACTACCTGTTAACAGGCAGTTAAAAGGATTTAATCCCTTTCCCACCTCGAGGAGACGGGACCCGAAGCAGCACATCTTCCCGCCTCCTGGCAAAAGGGCACGGAGGCGGGATGGGGGCGGGTTTGCCATCCGTCCCCACTTGCTGCTACTTTACCGGCAGTCCCGCCTCCATACCCGCCTCCTCGGGGCTGAGATAATCCAGCCCAAAGACTACAAAAGCAAGGAAGTTATGCTGAACCTTTATAAAACACTGGTTAGGCCCCAGCTGGAGTATTGCGTCCAATTCTGGGCACCGCACTTTAGAAACGATGTCAAGGCCTTGGAGAGGGTGCAGAGGAGATTTACTAGAATGGTTCCAGGGATGAGGGACTTCAGTTATGTGCAGAGACTGGAGAAACTGGGGTTATTCTCCTTAGAGCAGAGAAGGTTAAGGGGAGATTTGATCGAGGTGTTCAAAATCATGTAAATAAGGAGAAACCTGTTCCAGCGGCAGAAGGGTCAGTAACTAGAGGACACAGATTAAAGGTAATTGTCAAAAGAACCAGAGGTGACATGAGGGAAACATTTTTTAAACAGCGAGTTGTTATGATCTGGAATGCGCCGCCATATAATATGGCGACCGGAACTGTACGCAGTTAAGTGTGGTCTAACCAAGGTTCGATACAGGTTTAGCATAACTTCCCTACTTTTCAATTCTATCCCTCTAGAAATAAACCCTAGTGCTTGGTTTGCTTTTTTTTATGGCCTTGCTAACCTGCGTCGCAACTTTTAGTGATTTGTGTATTTGTACTCCGAGATCCCTTTGTTCTTCTACCCCACCTAGACTCACACCCTCCGATTACGATGAGATTAAATACTGGTTGGCTGTTTCCACTGGTCAGAGCGATAGTAACAATAGGGCACAAATTTAAGATAATCACAAATAGAGTTAAGAGAGGTTAGCAAAAACAAATCAATATTTCAACAGTGGGTAGTTGAAAACATCGGCCACAATTTACTGTTGAATCAGAATGCGTAAATTGTTTCAAAAGGTAATAAGATGGTTGCTTGTAAACGCGGAATATTAAAGTGTACGTGGAGCAAGAAGGAGAATGGGATTCAACTGGCACAAAATGCTGCGGATGCTGGAAATCTGAAATAAAAACAGAAAATGCTGGAAATACTCAGCAGGTCAGGCAGCATCTGTGGGGAGAGAGAAACAGAGTTAACGTTTCAGTTCTGATGAAAGGTCACCTACCTGAAACGATAACTCTGTTTCTCTCTCCACAGATCATAGAATCATGGAATCTTACAGCACAGAAGGAGGCCATTCGGCCCATCGTGCCAGTGCCGGCTCTTTGGTAGAGCTCTCCAATTAATCCCACTCCCCCCTGCTCTTTCCCCATAGCCCCGCAAATTTTTCCCTTTCAAGCATTGCTGCCTGACCTCTTGAGTATTTCCAGCATTTTCTGTTTTTATTATGCGATTAGACTAGGTGAGCACCAGCACTGATTGATGGGCCAAATGGCCTGTTTTAGTGCGGTAACATTCTGTGATTCTATTAAAAACTTTATTTTTCCCTGAGAGCTATGATTGTATAATTCGTTACTTCCAACTCTTGAATCAAGCTACCACAAGAGGGGGCTCTATTACTGTTTACCAGTCCAATCCGAACTATAACTGATTTCTTGCATTGTATTATAAAGTCTCCTTGTCAGAAATAAATACTCTAAAATCGTGAATAGCCCCCCTCCCATAAGCTTTCTTTGCTCCCAATACTGTAGCTCATAAACTGGTGGTGTTTTTACAAGTCCTTTATCTTAAAGTCATTTTTCTTCTACTTTTCTCTTTTTATTTAAAGAGCCTAACCGTGGCTCAGTGGATAGCACTCTCTCTCGCCTCTGGGTCAGAAGGTTGTGAGGTTCAAGTCCCACTCCAGAGACTCGAGTGCAAAAATCTAGGCTGAGACTCCAGTGCAGTACTGAGGGAGTGCTGCACTGTCGGAGGTGCCGTCTTTCCGATGAGACGTTAAACCGAAGCCCCGTCTGCTCTCTCAGATGGACCTAAAAGATCCCACGTGCCACTGTTTTTGAAGAAGAGCAGGGGGATTATCCCTGGTGTCCTGGCCCAATATTTATCCCTCAATCAACATCTGCTCATTATCACATTGCTGTTTGTGGGAGCTTGCTGTGCACAAATTGGCTGCTACGTTTCCTACATTACAACAGTGACTGCACTTCAAAAAAGTACTTCATTGACTGTAAAGCGCTTTGGGATGTTTGGTGGTTGTGAAATGCAAGTCTTTCTTTTCTTTTGAGTCCAAAAAATGGCAGGGCAGGGCAATCAACCAATCAGCTCCCCAGTACTACTCTTTGGGCTTCAGTTAGGAAGTGAAGTGGGGGAGAGCGGCGATTACTCTTTGCTCATTGCCCCTATTCACCTAGTCCAGAACAGTAGAACCAGAGGGACTCTATGCTCGAAGGGGGGGTAAATTCAAAACTAATAGGAACATAAGAATTAGGAGCAGGAGTCGGCCATACGGCCCCTCGAGCCATTCAATAAGATCATGGCTGATCTTCGACCTCAACTCCACTTTCCCGCCCGATCCCCACGTCCCTTGATTCCCCTAGAGTCCAAAAATCTATCGCTCTCTGTCTTGAATATACTCAACGACTGAGCATCCACAGCCCTCGGGGCAGAGAATTCCAAGGATTTACAACCCACTGAGTGAAGAAATTCCTCCTCATCTCAGTCTTAAATGTCCGACCCCTTATCCTGAGACTGTGCCCCATAGTTCTAGACGCTCCAGCCAGGGGGAAGCATCCTCTCAGCATCTACCCTGTCAATCATCTACCTTGATGCATTAATCTGCGGGAACAATATTTCAGTGAGTGAGTGGTCAATCTGTGCACCAGGCTCCCTAGGGAGACGGAGGAAGCAGTTAGTGTTGATTCATTCAAATGCAAATTAGATAGATTTATTTCAGAAAATAATATCTTGGGACGCGGTATCTGAGTAATGTGAGATGTGAGGTGTGGGGAGTGCAGCGTGCTCGGGAGGAACAGGTGACCTTGGACCTCTGGTTCCCAAAGCTCTCCACCACTGGGGGTTTTCCTCACCTCATGTCTGGGTCTGTTGTAGACTCACTGATTGAGATTGATCGCTGTGATTGGTCAACAATTCCATTATCGTTGTATTATTGACTACCAGGATGGTAGAAGATGAACTACATTGCCCTTGGACTTTTTTTGTCGAATAATTCCTCTGCTCCTTCTGTGGGCATTGCTGGCAATTATTGCCCATCCATAGTGTCCCTGATGAAGATGGTGGTGAGCCGCCTTCTTTGTAGTGGTTTGATACAACTGAGTGGCTTAGCTCAGTTGACGGGAAGCAAAAGACGAAATCGAATCTAAGGTTTACAAAGAAGTGCCTTCTTCAAGTCACACACATGGTTTCAGGCAACTAAATAAGTGAAATGCCTTCTGGAAATGCCTTGTTCAGTCAACATGCTGTTATAATGCTTGGTTCAGAAAATGACAGTCTGAAGCTCGTGCCTGTGGCAAAAAATATCAGGAGCCACTCTGGGAACATCTCTTTGTAAATGCTATGCATTTTTGAAGAATTGGCCTCTCTCTCTCTCTCTCTATCTCTCTCTATCTATGTCTCTCTCTCTCTCTCTCTCTATCTATCTATGTCTCTCTCTCTCTCTCTCTATCTATGTCTCTCTATCTCTGTCTCTGTCTCTCTATCTCTCTCTATCTATGTCTCTCTCTATCTATCTATGTCTCTCTTTATCTCTATCTATGTCTCTCTATCTCTCTCTATCTATCTATGTCTCTCTCTATCTCTGTCTCTGTCTCTATCTCTATCTATCTATGTCTCTCTCTATCTCTCGCTCTCTATCTCTGTCTCTCTATCTCTCTCTATCTATCTATGTCTCTCTCTATCTCTCTATCTATCTATGTCTCTCTCTCTATCTCTCGCTCTCTATCTCTGTCTCTCTATCTCTATCTATCTATCTCTCTCTCTATCTCTCTCTCTATCTATCTATGTCTCTCTCTCTATCTCTGTCTCTCTATCTCTATCTATCTATGTCTCTCTCTATCTCTCTATCTATCTATGTCTCTCTCTCTATCTCTGTCTCTCTATCTCTCTCTATCTATCTATGTCTCTCTCTCTCTCTCTCTCTCTCTCTATCTATCTATGTCTCTCTATCTATCTATCTATCTATGTCTCTCTCTCTCTCTCTACCTCTCTACCTCTATCTCTATCTAGTGGATGGAGTTGAGATACGGATCAGTTGTGATCTCATTGAATGGCGGAACAGGCGCGAGCGGCTGAACGGCTTCCTCCTGTTCCTATTGTCTTTACTATGAATATAGGATGCTGCCGGGGAGATGTGTCTTTTTTTTCTGTACCGGCACACTTCTTATGAGTGTCATTCTGTCACAATTTCCTGTCATGCTATTTCTGTCGCTCCTGATTGTCACATTTAGACTTGACTATTCCAACGCACTCCTGGCTGGCCTCCCATTCTCTACCCTTCTTGAGTTCATCCAAAACTCTGCTGCCCGTGTCCTAACTCGCAAGTCTCATTAACCCATCAGCCCTGTGCTCGTTGACCTACATTGGCTCCCGGTCTGGCAACATATCGATTTTAACAGTCTCATCCTTATTTTTAAATCCCTTCGTGGTCTCACCCCCTCCCTATCTCTGTAATCTCCTCCAGCCCCACAAGCCCCCGAGATCTCTGCACTCCTCCAACTCTACCCTCTTGAGCATTCCTGATTTTCATCGCTCCACCATTGGCGGCCGTGCCTTCAGTGCCTAGGCCCTAAGGTCTGGAATTCCCTCCCTAAACCTCCGCCTCTCTACCTCTCTCTCATCCTTTAAGATGCTCCTTAAAACCTACCCTTT
This sequence comes from Squalus acanthias, assembly GCA_030390025.1. Classification (NCBI taxonomy): domain Eukaryota; kingdom Metazoa; phylum Chordata; class Chondrichthyes; order Squaliformes; family Squalidae; genus Squalus; species Squalus acanthias. The sequence goes on along the minus strand of CM059434.1, from coordinate 7,974,418 downwards.
TGGGCAAGCTTTTGGTCGCCTGTCCTAATATCTCTATATGGGGCTCGGTGTCAAATTTTGTCTGATAACGCTCCTGTGAAGCGCCTTGGGACGTTTTACTGCGTTAAAGTCGCTATATAAATGTAAGTTGTTGTTGTTTAAATTATACCACTTTATCCTTCCTGCTCCTGATCTGTGCCTCCACGTTATGTCTGTTATGGGACCATCTCCCTAATGCTTACTAAAACTGGCCTCTCGCATCTCCCAGCTACGACTAGAATCTTCTCTGCCCACCCTATTCACTCAATTTCAATTCTAAAATAGTACCAAATACCTTTTGTCCTTTTAATTCTGTTCTGATAGATTTAGATGAGGAAAGACGGGAGGAGGCTCATGTGGAGCAGAAACACCGGCATGGACTGGTTGGGCCGAAAGGCCTGTTTCTGTGCCGTATATCCTATGGAATCCTACGTTATTTCCTTGCCCTTTGATCTCTCCCTCTCTCGCTCTCTCTCTCTCTCCCTCTCCCTCTCCCTCTCTCTCTCTCTCTCTCTCTCTCTCTCTCTCTCCCCTCTCTCTTCTCTCTCCCCCTCTCTCTCGCTCCCCCTCTCGCTCTCCCTCTCTCTCTCGCCCTCCCTCCCTCTCGCTCTCGCCCTCCCTCCCTCTCTCTCTCCCCCTCCCTCCCTCTCTCTCGCCCCCTCCCTCTCTCCCTCCCTCCCTCCCTCCCACTCACTCACTCCCTCCCTCCCTCCCCCTCACTTACTCTCTCCCTCTCTCTCCCTCCCTCTCGCCCTCCCTCTCCCTCTCTCTCTCCCTCCCTCTCTCTCCCCCTCCCTCCCTCTCTCTCTCCCTCTCTCTCTCCCCCTCTCTCTCCCCCTCCCTCCCCCTCTCTCTCCCCTCCTTCCCTCTCTCTCTCCCCCTCCCTCCCTCTCTCTCTCCCCTCCCTCCCTCTCTCTCCCCCTCCCTCCCTCTCTCTCTCCCCCTCCCTCCCTCCCTCTCTCTCGCCCCTTCCTCCCTCTCTCTCTCCCTCCCTGTCTCTCCCCCTCTCTCCCTGTCTCTCCCTCCCTCCCAGTCTCTCCGTTTCACTCACTCCCTCTCTCTCTCTTCCTTGCTCTCTCTTCCCCTCTCCTTCCCTCTCACTCCCTCTCTCTCTTCCTCTCTCTCTCTCCCTCCCCCTCCCTCCCCCTCCCTCCCCCTCTCTGCTCCCCCTCCCTCTCTCTCTCCTCTCCTCTGCCCCTCCTCCCTCTCCCTCCCTCCCTCTCTCTCCCTCCCTCCCTCGCTCTCTCTCTTTCTCTGGTTCCCTCTCTCTCCCACTCTCTCTCTCCCTCCCTTTCTCTCCCTCCCTCTCTCTCTCTCACCCTCTCCCCCCCTCTCTCTCTCTCTCCCTCTCTCCTCTCCCTCCCTCCCTCTCCCTCCTTCCCTCTCTCTCCCTCTCCCTCTCTCTCTCCCTCCCTCTCTCCCTCTCCCTCGCTCTCTCTCTCCTACTCTCTCTGCCCTTCCCTCCATCCTTCTCCGTCCCTCGCTCTCTCTTTTTCTCTCCTTCCTTTTCTCTCCCTCTCTCTCCCCCTTCCTCCCTCTCTCTCCCCCTCCCTCTCTCTCTCTTTCTCCCCTTCCTTCTCTCTCCCTCTTTCTCTCTCTCTCCCCCTCCATCCCTCTCTCTCCCTCCCTCGCTCTCTCTCTCTTTTTCCCCTTCTCTCTCCCTCTTTCTCTCTCTCCCTCCCTCCCTCTCCCTCCTCCTCCCTCCCTCCCTCCCTCTATCTCTCTTTCTCGCTCTCTCTCTACCTCCCTCTCCTTCCCTCTCTCCCTCCTTCCCTGTCTCTCCCTCCCTCTCTCCCTTCCTCCCTCTCTCCCTTCCTCCCTCTCTCTCTTCCTCCCTCTCTCCCTTCCTCCCTCTCTCCCTCCGTCCCTCTCCCTCCCTCTCTCTCTCCCTCCCTCTCTCTTTCTCTCCCTCCCTCTCTCTCTTCCTCCCTATCGCCCTCCCTCCCTCTCTCTCTCTCTCTCCCTCCCACTCCCCTCTCTCCCCCTCCCACTCCCTCTCTCTCCCTCCCTCCCTCCCTCTCTCTCTCTCTCTCTCTCTCTCTCTCCCTCCCTCCCTCCCTCCCTCCCTCCCTCCCTCCCTCTATCTCCCTCCCTCCCTCCCTTCCTCCCTCTCTCTCTCCCTCCCTCCCTCCCCCTCTCACCCTCCCTCTTTCCCCCTCTAAAGCGGCCCTGCTCCCCTTGCTCCTGAATCATCAGCTGTTCCTCTGTGGCTCCCTCTGTCTGCTTCACCCCTCTCATCTCTCCTCTATATCCATTTTACATTCATTTATATTCATCTTTTTCCCTGCTTTATTCTCATTGATTTGTACCTGATTCCTTTGCTCTCCAATGTGTGTTTATTTCGATCCAGCTCTCCTGTCCGTTTTATATTAATTTCAGGCCAGTACCCACCGCCACCTCAGGTAACCCGTCTCCATAGTTGCCGCCTCCCATCTCTAACCTATTCACTTCCCCCCAACTATGGTGGCATAAACATGGCTTGTATTCAATTGAGTATGGAAGATTGAGGGGGTGATCTGATCGAGGTGATTAAAGGAGTTGATAGGGTAGAGAGAGAGAAACGATTTCCTCTGGTGTTGCCGTGGGGAGCGGGGGGGGGGGAGTCCAGAACAAGGGGGGCATAACCTTAAAATTAGAGCCAGGCCGTTCAGGAGGGAAATCTCCAGTGGAACGGGAGCCCCCCCCTGCTCCCCCGCCCCCAGCGCGGGTCAGTGTCTTCAGGAGAGGAGTGGAGAAATTTGAAACACTCTAGCCTCAAATCGTAGCTGCTTAATTCAAAGGTAAATGAACTTGCGCTGAAGCCGTGATACATGGCAATTGAACTGATTATGTGAACGGGGCCAGTTAGAAATGTAAATTAACTGAATATTCTCTCAGCTCACGCATCGAAAGTTCGAATGTGTTTTGCTGATATTGCACTCCAGTAAATGGCATTATAATGACCAAGAAATGGGTGTAATTATTCAGGGCTTCTAAATATCCCCACTCACAATGTGGTGCTTTCTATATACTTCATTACAACTGTGCTGTATTAATTGTCATCACCCTTTCATATGTAGCTGATGAGCTTCCAACTAATTGATATATACAGAGCTGTCAGCTTGCTTGTTGTTCGGTTGTGGCAGTGGAGCCTGGTAGAGAGAGAGAGAGAGAGAGAGAACTGGTATTACACAGGAGGTCCGTTCGCACCCGAGAAGAGATGGGTTCATGTTTCGGTTGTGGACCCTTCATGAGAACTGCTCTGTTATAGACCTGTCTAAAGCAAATGAAGAGACGCGCCTCCAGCGTGATCCCACCACCAAACACATCGTCCGCTCCCCTCCCCTTTCAGCATTCCGAAGGGACCGCTCCCTCCGCGACACCCTGGTCCACTCCTCGATCACCCCCAACACCACTTCCCCTTCGCACGGCACCTTCACGTGCAAGCGCAGGAGATGCAACACATGCCCAATTACCTCCACCCTTCCCACTGTCCAGGGCCCCAAACACTCCTTCCAGTTGAAACAGCGATTTACTTTTACTTCTTGCAATTTAATATACTGTATTCGCTGCTCATGATGCGGTCTCCTCTACATTGGGGAGACCAAATGCAGATTGGGTGACCGCTTTGCGGAACACCTCCGTTCAGTCCGTAAGGGTGACCCTGAGCTTCCAGTCGCCTGTCACTTTAATTCACCGCTCCACTCCCACTCTGACCTCTCCATCCTCATCCTTTTACACTGTTCCAATGAAGCTCAACATAAGCTCGAGGAACAGCACCTCATCTTTCGATTAGACACTTTACAGCCTTCTGGACTCAACATCGAGTTCAACAATTTCAGACCATAACCTCTGCCTCTATCTTTTTTTTCATTTTTTTCTCTCTCTCATGGCAGCTGTCGATCATTCTGCCATTACATTTTACACTTCATCTAGAGTCATCTTTTGTTTCTTAACTTGTCCCATTACCATCTCCTTTTGCCTCGCGCCATCATCCCTTTTGTCTCTTAATCTCTCCTGCCTTCCATCCTATCACAGACCTTCCCTTTTGTTCTTTCCTCCCCTCCCCCTTTCCCTGCCCCTGCACTTGCTTAAAAACCTGTTCCATCTCCAACATTTTCCAGTTCTGACGAAGAGTCATCGACCTGAAACATTAGCTCTGTTTCGCTCTCCGCAGGTGCTGCCTGACCTGCTGAGTGTTTCCAGCATTTTCTGTTTTTATTCGTGCATTTATATAGCGCCTTTCACCACCTCGGGGCGTCCCAAAGTGCTTTACTGTCGCTGTTGTAATGTAGGAAATGCGGCAGCCAATTTGCGCACAGCAAGCTCCCACAAACAGCATTGTGATAAATGACCAGATAATCTGTTTTTATTTTTAGAAGTGATGTTGGTCGAGGGATAAATATTGGCCTCAGGACACCGGGGAGATCTCCTCTACGCTCTTAGTTCTCCCGGTGTCCTGGTCAACATTCTGCCCGCAACCAACACCACCAAAGAAAACAATTGGCTGCTCTTTCGTCACTGTTTGTGGGACCTTACACTGAGCAATTGGCAACAGTGAGAGAACATCAAACCAGTATTTCCTTGAATGAAATGTTTCGGGACACCCTCAGGACATGATAAAGCACCATATAAATACAAGTTTGTTTGTCCATCTCCGGTGTATTAAGCACGGCTACAGTAAAATCACTCGCAGAAATTTGGAGTCTGAATATTTTTTATTATTCGTTCCTGGGATGTGGGCGTCGCTGGCAAGTCCAGCATCTATTGCCCATCCCTGATTGACCTTCAGAAGGTTGTGGTGAGCCGACTTCTTGAACCGCTGCAGTCCGTGTGGTGAAGGTGCTCCCACAGTGCTGTTATTTTTTCCTTACTAGCTCTGAAATGTGTTCTAACTGAGAACAGATTGACTACTGACATAGAGACACTGGTGAAGGTGCAAAAAAGAATTACCAAAATCACCTTCTTCTTTCGTATGGTAGTAGCAGAGCAAATCAAATGTCAATATCTAAGTCAGATATCCAGGCCAAAGCTTCTGGTGTAACAGCGCGGATATCTTGTAGCCTACTGTGAATTTCCTCTGAGGGCAGTGCTCAATGATGTGCTCCAGGGTCTGATCAGGAGCTCCACAGTCGCATGATGGGATGCTTTAATCTTGGAGAAGGTGGCAGCATCTACCATGACCGGTTCTGAGGCGGTTGATGGTTGTCCACTGTTTGCGAGGAAGGTTTGATCCTTCAGGTTGTACTGTGGGGTCCTCTATAAGGAATCTGTTCTGTATGTCGCAGTTCTTCAGAATGATAACAGAACTGAGAGAGGTTGTACCTATCAGAAAAGATTGAAAAAGTGAAGGCTGAGGGGTGACCTGATAGAGGTCTTTGAGATTATGAAAGGGTTTGATAGGGTAGACGTAGAGAAGATGTTTCCACTTGTGGGGGAGACAAGAACTAGGGGCCATAAATAAGAACATAAGAACATAAGAAGTAGGAGCAGGAGTAGGCCGTACGACCCTTCGGGCCTGCTCCGCCATTCAATAGGATCATGGCTGATCCGAACCTAGACTCACGTCCACTTCCCTGCCCGCTCCCCATAACCCTTAATTCCCTTATCAGCTAGGAAACTGTCTATCTCCATTTTAAATTTATTTAATGTCGCAGCTTCCACAGCTCTCTGAGCTAGCAAATTCCATAGATTTACTGCCCTCTGAGTGAAGAAGTTTCTCCTCATCTCAGTTTTGAAACGGCAGCCCCTTATTCTAAGATTATGCCCCCTAGTTCTAGTCTCACCCATCAGTGGAAACATCCTCCCCGCCTCCACCCGATCAAGCCCCCTCACAATCTTATATGTTTCGGTAAGATCGCCTCTCATTCTTCTGAATTCCAATGAGTAGAGGCCCAACCTACTCAACCTTTCCTCATAAGTCAACCCCCTCATCTCCGGAATCAACCGAGTGAACCTTCTATAAGATAGTCACTAATAAATCCAATAGGGAATTCAGGAGAAACTTTGTTACCCAGAGGGTGGTTAGAATGTGGAACTCGCTACCAAGTGGAGTAGTAGAGGTGAATAGCACAGATGCATTTAAAGGGAAGCTAGAAAAGCACATGAGGGAAAAAGGTATAGAAGGATATGTTGATGGGGTGAGATAAAGAAGGTTGGAAGGAGGCTCGTGTAGAGCATAAATGACATGGACCAGTTGGGCCGAATAGCCTGTTTCTGTGCTGTAAATTCGATGTAATTTAACGTTAGTGCCAACTATTTGTTGCTTCTTTGAAGTGTGTTTGAAATGTCAGCCGTGGCTCAGTGGGCAGCACTCTCGCCTCTGGGTCAGAAAGTTGTGGGTTCAAGTCCTATCTCAAAGACTTGAGCACAAAAATCTAGGCTGACACTCCCAGTGCAGTGCTGAGGGAGTGCCGCACTGTCGGAGGTGCCGTCTTTCAGATGAGACGTAGAACTGAGGGCCCCGTCTGCTCTTTCAGGAGGACGTAAAAGATTCAATGGCACTACTTTGAAGAAGAGCAGGGGGAGGGTCTCCTGGGCCAATATTTATCCCTCAATCAACATCACTAAAACAGATTATCTGGCCATTATCACATTGCTGTTTGTGGGATCTTGCTGTGCGCAAATTGGCTGCTGCGTTTCCCACATTACAACAGCGACTACACTTCAAAAAGTACTTCATTGGCTGTAAAGCGCTTTGGGACGTCCGGTGGTCGTGAAAGGCGCTGTAGAAATGCAAGCCTTTATTTTTTGTCACTTTTATAGAATGAAATTAGCTGTTACCTTTGATAATGTTCAATGGAAAAGATTAAAAAGGTCATTGACAGTGCGCTGAGTTTAAAACTGACATTAAACTAAGTCATCACTGCTTTTACACTTCTCGTGCTGGAGTCTCGATCCAGCCGGGACAAATAAGATGAAGAGTTTCTCAGTGATAGCTGTTAAGGGTCACAAATATAATGAGTCTCTGTCTCGTCTCAATGGATGAGCAGGCGGCTCACAATCTGATTACCAGCCTTGCTTCAATTTCCCAGAGTTTCTTCTCAAGTAGAACTAATGGAGTTCCAGATTGTGTGAGAACTCCATTATGTGGCATCTTTCCAACTCTGCCACTTCTGCCTGTCTGTTTTGTGCCATTAAGAAGCCAGTCCTGTTCCGCCGGATCCCCGCTGGCGCGGTCAGTACCCGGAGCGCGGGCTCGCAACGCTGACCGCAGCCCGACTGGAGAACTGCTAGGTAGGTACTAGCCATGGCTCCATGGGTAGCGCTCCCGCCTCTTGAGTCATGAAGGTTGTGGGTTCAAGTCCCACTCCAGAGACTTGAGCACAAAATCCAGGCTGACATCTTAGTGTAGTACTGAGGGAGTGCCGCACTGTCGGAGGTGCCGGCTTTCGGATGAGACGTTAAACCGAGGCCCCGTCTGCCCTCTCAGGTGGATATAAAGGATTCCACGTCACTATTTTGAAGAAGAGCAGGGGAGTTCTCCCCGGTGTCCTGGGGCCAATATTTATCCCTCAACCAACATCGCTAAAACAGATTATCTGGTCATTGTCTCATTGCTGTTTGTGGGAGCTTGCTGTGCGCAAATTGGCTGCTGCGTTTCCTACATCACAACAGTGACTCCACTTCAAAAACTGTCTGCAAAGCACTTTGGGAAGTCCTGAGGTTGCGAAAGGCGCTATAGAAATGAAAGTTCCTTCTTATTGCCAACACCTGTGCTGTGGACGACCCATTTTGAGTGCAAGACTGGCCCAGTCTGCGTTTTATTTGTGCTGTTTTGTTTCCAGAGATTGTAGCGTTCGTGTGGTGATGAGATAAGAACATAAGAATTAGGAGCAGGAGGAGGCCATTCAGCCCCTTGAGCCTGCTCCACCATTCAATAAGATCATGGCTGATCTTCGACCTCAACTCTACATTCCTGCCCGATCCTCGTATCCCTTGATTTCCCTTAGAGTCCCAAAAATCTATCTATAAGAACGAGAGGTGTGGACGTGTGAACGTGGGGCAAGCACAGGACCGGTCAAATAATTTTCAGATACTTGCAGTTGAGGCTTGTACATGTGAAAATGGTCATCATAGGGTGAGAGCACTTTGCAACCCTTCAGCATTAAAAAAAGAAGAAAAGAACTGGCATTTATACAGCGCCTCTTACGACCTTAGGATGTCCCAAAGCGCTTTGCGTACTTTTTGAAGTGGAGTCACTGTTGTAATTTGGAAACGCGGCAGCCAAATTGTGCACAGCAAGCTCCCACAAACAGCAATGTGATAATGACCAGATCATCTGTTTCAGTGATGTTGATTGAGAGATAGATATTGGCCCAGGACACCGGAGAGAACTCCCCTGCTCTTCTTCGAAATAGTGCCATGGGATCTTTTACATCCACCCGAGAGAGCAAACGGGGCCTCGGTTTAACGTCTCGTCCGAAAGTCGGCACCTCCGACAATGCGGCACTCCATCAGCACTGCGCTGGGAGTATCAGCCTGGATTATGTGCTCAAGTCTCTGGAGTGGGACTTGGACCCACGACCTTCTGACTCAGAGGCAAGAGTGCTAAAAGAGGGTTCTCTGTTCGATCCCCGGGCACTGTACAAATTTGTCTTGTTCGATGTGCAAATGGAAACACTCTCGGTGGTGGGGGGGGGGGGGACATAGAGCGCTCAGACCCACCTACAAGATTAATCTAAAACACTAAGGTTACAAAAAGATTATTCAGGGCAAGAGTTTCTGCTTTGTGGACAATCAGCGATTTGGAAGCAAATTGCGCTCGTTTTTTTTCTCGAGTTTCCACTCAAACTCGCCTGCATATCGCCGAACATTTAACCTGCTATGAACCAGTGCAATCAGGCAGCGTTTTAGAACATTAAAAAAAATTTTTTTGCTTTAAATAATATTCATTGATTCATTCAAGAGTGGTAACCTGGTGCAGTTTTATTAATGCAGCTGAAAATGGGTTTATCAAGTCAAAATAAGCATTTTTAATCAGAGTGCCCAGTCCACCACCTGTGAGTAACCTGATTTAAAATAACTGAAAGTGAATTTTAAAAACTATACAGAACCATTTACTAGTTATATTGGTTTACAGTCGTCACTTTCTTAGTAAATTAAAAAAAAGAATATTTAAATGGTTCCTATTAGTGTCCTTGCGCCTAAAACAAGAAAGCTTAATTCTAAGAGCCCCCTCAAAGGCCCGCAAACGAGCACAATTAGCGGAAACTCGCCATGGCGATTAATTCAATCTGGGGTTCGCGGCCAGTTTTGTGGGCGGGGCCGGCTTCCAGCACAATGTTTTTTTTAAACCAGCGCAAGACATCGCGGAAACTCGATTTGCGCGGGACGTAATTCGCGCTTGAAATTCCGTGATGCTTTGCGCTGGTTCGGCCGATTCCGGGTGAATTGCGCCGGGAAAAAGAAACCCAGCGCAACCGAGCGGAAACTCTAGGCCCCGAAAGCAAAGTTCCCTCTCAGCTGCGTGGCCCGTGCCGCACTCTGCCGGTCCCGCGCTGCCCGGGACGGGCTTTCCCCGTGTTAAATTTCACGCACGCACACGCGAAATTGCGAATGGGCCGCGCAGCCAGAAAAAGAAAATGACGGGAAACGGCGCCCTGAAGTTTAAAACAATGAGCAAAGAAACTCCGAAAACGTAACCGTTAACAGCGGGGAAAACTCATTCCCACATCAAGCTCTGTTTAACGTGAAGAGAAAAATTTGCTTTGAATTTGCTCGCTGTCTGTCCGCTTAATAATTCAGGCCGCGAGATCAACGGTAAACTCCAAAGCATTTTCATCAAGACACATTATGTATTTTACTAATGATGATTTTCTGACCTGTTTCAGTTTAACATTTTATTTTAACATTGTATTTTAAACAGAGAAAGAAAGTCTTGTAAATTCAAATTTGCAATCATTTTTCTTTGTAAGCTGCTCGTTCTTGTCACACAAAAGCCTTTATACACGAGTCACAGAATGGACGTACAAAGTGTTCTTTTCATTTCCTGAAATACTTATTAAATGATAAATTCTTTTTTACCACTGACAGAGCACATCTTTGTTCTAATCCTACATTAGGACGGGGGAAGCAGTTAGTATTGATTCGTTCAACTGAAATTAGATAGGTTTCTTTTTGAAAATTAAATTTTGGGACGCGGTATCTGAGTAATGTGGCAATGACGTGTGGTGAGTGCGGCGAGCTCGGGAGGAACAGGGTGTCTTTGGACCTCTGCTTCCCAAAGCTCTCCACCACTGGGGGTGTTGCCTCGCCTCGTGTCTCGCTCTGTTGTGGACATGATGCGGAGATGCCGGTGTTGGACTGGGGTGGACAAAAGTGAGAAGTCGCACAACACCAGGTTATAGTCCAACAGCTTTATTTGAAATCACAAGCTTTCGGAGCGCTGCTCCTTCGTCAGGTGAAGTGAAGAAATGCATATAGGCACAGCGTATATAGTCAGAGAACACTGCCAGATGACTACAGTTAATCTTTCTAACTGCCCTTTATCACACCTCGGCAGAGAGACAATCACGGCAATCAAAGGTGTGGATGGTGTCCAAACAGGTCACTGCCGAGGTGTGATAAAGGGCAGTTAGAAAGATTAACTGTAGTCGTCTGGCATTGTTCTCTGCACAGGCAGTGTTCTCTGACTATATATGCTGTGCCCATATGCATTTCTTCACTTCACCTGACGAAGGAGCAGCGCTCCGAAAGCTTGTGATTTCAAATAAAGCTGTTGGACTATAACCTGGTGTTGTGCGACTTCTCTCTGTTGTGGACTCATTGATAGAGATTGATCGCTGTGATTGGTCAACAACTCCATTACCGTCGTATCGTGCGACTACCGGGATGGCAGAAGGCGGACTAGACGGACCCTGGCAAAAGCAAAACACTGCGGATGCTGGAAATCGGAAATAAGAACAGAAAATGCTGGGAATGCTCAGCAGGTCAGGCTGTGGAGAGAGAAACAGAGTTAACGTTTCAGCTCGGTGACCTTTCGTAAGTTTAATACATTTTTCAGACGGAGCTTGGTCTTTTAGCAATTCCTTCAGGGTCGTGCCCAGAGTTGTAGGAATACAGGAATTACCATGTGTTCCTTCCATCAGTTTACGATGCCATCACTCGGCAAGACATAATCTTCTAGTACAGAGCCTCTGCCAGTGTTCCCATTAAGACCTCCTTGTCTGGAGGTCCCACACAGGCCACCCGCCAGCTTCACAGTGGAAAATACCGTGCATGCGCGGAAATTTGAAGGGGGCTGCGCAGCCAAAAAACAAATTAGAGGGAACACTGGCCTCTGCTTGTTCAAAAAGCCACCATATGCAAGTTGCAATTTCAAGCTTCTGTCAAAAAAAAGTGTTCCCTTTACAGAGTCCACTCCTTGTTTTATAAAGCTTTCAAACTATGGCAAAGGTCATTCTGAGTTTCTAAACTGAGAGAGAACATAAAAACATAAGAAGTAAGAGCAGGAATAGGCCACTTGGCCCCTCGAGCCTGCTCCGCCATTCAACAAGATCATGGCTGATCATCGACCTCAACTCCACTTTCCCGCCCGATCTCCATATCCCTTGATTCCCCTAGAGTCCAAAAATCTATCTATCTCAGCCTTGAATATACTCAATGACTGAGCCTTCACAGCCCTCTGGGGCAGAGAATTCCAAAGATTCACAACCCTCTGAGTGAAGAAATTCCTCCTCATCTCAGTCTTAAATGGCCGACCCCTTATCCTGAGACTGTGACCCCTCGTTCTAGACACTCCAGCCAGGGGAAACAACCTCTCAACATCTACCCTGTCAATCCCCCTCAGAATCTTATGTTTCAATGAGATCACCTCTCATTCTTCTAAACTCCAGATAGTATAGGCCCAATCTACACAATCTCTCATCATAGGACAGCCCTCTCATCCCAGGAATCAATCTAGTGAACCTTTGTTGCACCACCTCCAAGGCAAGTATGTCCTTCCTTAGATAAGGAGAGGCACTGAAGGTGAAGATATTGTCAAGACGGCCTCAAACAGTAAGTGTCTGGACAGCAACAGCTGTGTTTTGGTGGCGTGTGATAACAGATGTTCAATAATGCTTTCTTTATTTTTCCCCTTGGAAAGCATTTGGTGAATTCCATGTGCGGACACATCCATCCGAAAACAGAAACCAAGAACGTTACTGGGGGAAAAAAGAATTCAAACCTACAGCATCCAGCTTTTTGTTTTGTTTCATTGCTGTCTCTTAGCACCTAAAAAACAAGCAGTACATATTATAGAAAAAAAAGACTTGCATTTCTACAGCACCTTTCGTGACCACCGGACGTCCCAAAGCTCTTTACAGCCAATGAAGTACTTTTTTTTAAAGTGTAGTCACTGTTGTTGTAATGTGGGAAACGTGGCAGCCAATTTGCGCACAGCAAGCTCCCACAAACAACAATGTGATAATGACCAGATAATCTGTTTTTTTTAGTGATGTTGATTGAGGATAAATATTGGCCCAGGACTCCCCTGCTCTTCTTCCAAATAGTGCAAGGGGAGCTTTTACGTCCACCTGAGAGAGCAGACGGGGCCTCGGTTTAACGTCTCATTCGAAAGACGGCACCTCCGACAGTGCCGCACTCCCTCAGCACTGCACTGGGAGTGTCAGCCTAGATTTTGTGCTCACGTTTCTGGAGAGGGTCTTGAAGCCCACAACCTCCTGACTCAGAGAGTGCTAGCCACTGAGCCACGACTGACACGAATCTATTATGAATTAGGTAATCAATTTATATTAATGACCCCTTAAATCAAATGTTCTCCAGTACTGCTGCAGCAGTAGCTGTAGGCTGTCAGGCAAAACTTGCTTATCTCACTTCTGCACTGATGCTCATTAAGCGTGGGCTGCGAATTACAGCTTTCTGTTTATATTCTGGGAGCAGGAAATCCTGCCCCTCCCCAAACTAATTAAGCAGCAATGACTGACGGGTGCAAATGCTTTCTTGGTGGGAGAAAGAGCTGGTCTTTATGCTTGTGAAATGAGGTTGTTGGAATGAGGGTGTTGTTTGTCAACTCCCATTGTCTAGCCTTCACCGTGCCAATGAAATGCTAATAGGCAAAGGAACAAATATTTCTATTCAGCAACATACGGGAAACTCTTCAGTCAATATGCCAGGTCTGGGCCAATGGATTTAAGTACCCAGCCAGCACCAGCACGCATTCATTGGGTAACTATGCATTTCAAGGCGTTTGCGATAATCATTCGCAGAATTGTCGAGGTTTACAGCACGGAAGGAGGCCATTCGGCCCGTTGCGTCTGTCCCGGCCCTTGGCCAGAGCGATCCAGAACTCAGTCCCATTGCCCCGTGTACTCCCCGCAGCTCTGCGTGTTCCAGGACATCATTTTGATGTCGGTTGTTCAGTTATTTTGTATTTTACAAATGTCAACATACGTCCATCTAAATGAGCCTGATCCAGTTTATTAATTTTAATACATTTTTTCAGTATATTGTATTTTTGATGACATGCTTCACGGGGAGCAGCATTTGAATTTTTTTAAAACTTTTAATCGTTCACCGGATGTGGGCGTTGCTGACAAGGCCGGCATTTATTGCCCATCACAAATTGCCCCCTTGAGAAGGTGGTGGTGGTGAGCCGCCTTCTTGAGCCGCTGCAGTCCGTGTGGTGAAGGTGCTCCCACAGTGCTGTTAGGGAGGGAGTTCCAGGATTTTGACCCAGCGACGATGAAATAACAAGCGCTCAGTACTTTTGTTCCTTTGTCGTTGTGTTGTACAGACTGGTGATGAAGGCCAGGGGTTAGGTGAGCTTAATGTATCCGTAAGTATTTACAGGTGCCCTCTCCCCCACCACCCAAAAGGAGAAAGACACCACGAACAGGAACAGACATTCTGTCCAAACTAATACACGAACATACGAATTAGGAGCAGGAGTCGGCCACTCGGCCCCTCGAGCCTGCTCCGCCATTCAATAAGATCATGGCTGATCCGATTACTCCACATTCCCGCCTACCCCCGATAACCTTTCACCCCCTTGCTTATCAAGAATCTATCTACCTCTGCCTTAAAAATATTCAAAGACTCTGCTTCCACCGCCCTCTGAGGAAGAGAGATCCAAAGACTCACGACCCTCTGTGAGAAAGAATTTCTCATCTCTGTCTTAAATGGGCGATCCCTTATTTTTAAACAGTGACCCCTAGTTCTAGATTCTCCCACAAGAGGAAACATCCTCTCCACATCCACCCTGTCAAGACCCCTCAGGATCCTGCAGTAAATAAACTGCAAAGTACAATCGGTACAGGTTGAAAGAAGCAGTCACTACTAGGAGCAGGTGTAGGCCATTAAGCCCCTCGAGGCTGTTTCGCTGATCGGTTAGATCGTGACTGATCTGTACCTCACCGCCATTTACCCGCCTTTGCTCCATATAAAGCGAGGTGGGGGTCAGAGTGGGTCAGTGGAGACATGCCAATAGGAACAAAGACTTTTGTATAGAACCTTTCACGACCTCAGGACAGCCCAAAGCGCTTTTGAAGTGCAGACACTGTTGTAATGTGGGAAACGTGGCAGCCAATTTGCGCACAGCAAGCTCCCACAAACACCAATGTGATCATGACCAGACAATCTGTTTTAATGATGTTGGTTGAGGGATAAATATTGGCCAGGACACTGGGGAGAACTCCCCTGCTCTTCTTCAAAATAGTGCCACGGGATCTTTTATACGCACCTGAGAGGTTTAAAAACAAAAGACTGTGCCTCCGACAGTGTGGCGCTCCCTCAGTACTGCGCTGAAGTGTCAGCCTGGATTTTTGTGCTCAAGTCTCTGGAGCAGGACTTGAACCACAATCTTCTGACCCAGAGGCAAGAGTGCTACCCACTGAGCCACGGCTGACAGCTATAATATGGCGAGAGTTTCTCTCCACTTACACAGCCAGACTAGTTATTTTTGGAATTTTGTCGAGCAGAGAGTGCCAGAGGTCCTGACCATTCAGTCAATCAAGGGGAAGGGAGAATCATTTTACACAGATACCTACGTTTGTGGCATGGAACCATTTGCTAGAAGCTCCCCCCTCACAGTGGGCGGGGGCGAGAGGGCCAGGGGTGAGACAATCAATGGGCCCCAGAGTATTTTAAAAGCCGAGTACTTGATTTTAAAATTCTCATCCTTGTTTTCAAATCCTTCCATGGCCTCGCTCCCCCTACCTATCTCTCTAACCTCCTACAACCCTTTCAGAACTCTAACCTCCTCCAATTCTGACCTCTTGAGCATCCCCGATTTTAATCGCTCCACCATTGGCGACCGTGTCTCCAGCTGCCTGGGCCCTAAGCTCTGGAGTTCCCTCCCTAAACCTCTCCGCCTCCCCCTTTCCTCCTTTAAGATGCTCCTTAAAACCTACCTCTTTGGCCAAGCTTTTGGTCTCCTGTCCGAATATCTCCTTATGTGGCTCGGTGTCAAATTCTGATAAACCTCCTGCGAAGCGCATTTGGGACATCTTACTGCGTTAAAGGCGTTGCATACATGCCAGTTGTTTTTGTCGATGGAACATTTGTTGTGGCGGCTGGGTTGTCTAATTCCACTTCCCTCACCGGAGCAACACTCGGCTGAGATCGGTGATGCCAGTTGCGTCTCCTGCGGCAACTCTGAATTCAGCCAAAGGCAGAAGACACCACCTGCTGCTGCTGCTGCTGTGACTTCTTCAACCACAGCATGGCTTTCGGCAGACAGAGAACAAAACCCTTAAATATAACCCACTGCTGGAGAATGGGATGCCTCGAGGAAACAGGAAGAGCGGTAAGCAAGGATCAGAGGCATGGAGCGAGAGACCATCACAGGACGCACCTCCTGGGACATTATCTAATAATCGGTGGTTTTTATTTTGGGGTTTTCCTTGCATTTTGGCAGATAGCAGAATGACCTCCTTCTGTGCCACAATTTTCCACGATTCTATGAAATAATTACATAGAATGTACAGCACAGAAACAGGCCATTCGGCCCAACTGGTCCATGCCGGTGTTTCTGCTCCACATGAGCCTCCTCCCACCCCTCGTCATCTCACCCCATCAACATATCCTTCTATTCCTTTCTGCCTCATGTACTTATCCAGCTTCCCCTTAAATGTATCTATACTATTCGCCTCAACCACTCCCTGTGGCAGCGAGTTCCACATTCTCACCACTCTCTGGATAAAGAACTTTCTCCAGAATTCCTTATTGTATGTATGAGTGACTATCTTATATTTATGACCCCTAGTTTTGGACTTGTTGGAGTGAATCAAAGAAGTTTTACAGCACAGAAGGAGGCCACTCGGCCCATCGTGTCTGTGCCGGCAAACCAAAAACAATTACGCTTCTCCCATCTCTCCTCATTGACTTGTCCCTTCCTCTCCTCATTGACTTGTCTCTTCCTCTCCTCATATTTATCCAATCTTCCCTTAAAAGGTGCAATGGTCTATGGCTCAACCACTTCCTGTGGTAAAGCAGTCCAGTAACCCAGTGTTCAGAGAAAAATTCTCCTAATCTCACCTCAACCTCTGTGGTCACTTTAAATTAACAACCCTTCATCACCGATTGTGCAAACAGAGGAAATAGTCCTTCCCTATTCACGCTATCACAACACTTCATAATTAAAAACAAATTCTATGAAACCTCTTGGCCTTCTCTGCTCCGGTGGAAACAGTTCAGTATCTCATGTCTTTCCTTGTATCTTGACTTTCCAATCTCTGGTATCGTCCTGCTGAGTCTATGGATGCTCTTCACAGCTTTGGTGTCCTTTTCCAACATGAGGTGCTTAAAACCGCGCACAGTGCTCCAAATGTGGCCCAGCCAATGTCTTCATATAAATTTATTGTTACTTTGGGGGGAATTTTTCAGGGGGTTCAGCGGGCGTGTTCGGTGGCGGGTTGGGTGGGAAAATGTTTATTTTTTGAAAGCGGGTCGAGGTCCTGCTGTCAACCCGCCTGCCATGCGCCTTTCCCAGATGTCGGGTCTGTCAGCGCTGAACAGACCCGACACGCAGCGGCGGGGGAGGCAATTGAGTTTATTATGACCTTGTTAACAGCCCATTAAGAAGTATTTTGAGCTCCCCTTTACATTTTATGAGGTAGCCCACGGGGTTCACGTTGCTCGGGGATCATGTCAGGTAAGGAGGTCGGGAGTTGTATGACCATGGAATCATCTCATTACTTGACAGCTGCAAATGTGCTATAAAAGCTCCCATCTCACAGCTGTTCACTTTCCAAGCTCAGAAGCCATTGCTTACTACATTTGGAAGACAGATTGAGCTTTATGCAGGTTGCAAGTGTTTGGAGTAAACTCTGTATCCAGTGTCACCTCTGACAGATCGCCTCTGTCATCTCAACCTCACCTGCCATCTATTACATCAGCATCGGTGCCCTTGAAACTAACTCACCTTGGTCCTCAGAATCCCACCACGCTCAGCCCCAACACCAGCAGCACCAGGCACACCAGCAGCACCAACAACAACATCAATCTTCTCCGCAATCACCTGATGCTGCACAGGACAGAGGGCATCAGCACTTGAGCACATTGCTGCCTGGGACGCATGGGATGGGCTCACCATGGCCAGATTTACTTCACTTGACGCTGTACACCCTGGCTGTCACATAATGTGTCAGGTTGGCACCACCCCACACCAACACCATAATGCATCCCTACAATGCCCAAGCCATTTGTTTCACACTCATGACCATTGCGGAGGGTTACGTTATATCTCACCATTCACTGCAACTCACTAAGCCACTTCCAAAGGTGTACACAAATCTGTCCAAGAACGCAAAGTGTTGAAAATAAAGATTTCAATGTTTGACAGCACATTAACAGAAACTTCACATGAACATTGGCTAAAACACACAAGTACCACCTACCCTTGTGTGTTGTTAGTTGGTGTGATTGGACTAGGATGAGGATGAGTGTGAGGGGTGGCTAGTGAGATGGGGAAGTGATAATATAGATAGAGAGGGATGGGTGGAGGTGCAAGGTAAGTTGGTGTGAGTAAGGATGTGCAGGAGTAGGGTAGGGAAGGCAGAGTGATGGGGATGTGATGAGTGGCACAGTAGGGTGAGGTTGAGAGTGGCTTTGCAGTAACGTTTCTTGATCTACTGAGATCATTGAAAGGTTTGCGCCATTGCAGCCAGGTCCTCCTGACCACATCCCTGCTTGTGTCCTCCTGTGCAATGTGCAACCAGGCTGCATTGGTCTCCTGGGGAGGTCTCTTCCGCCCATTGGAAGGGAAGAGAACCTCCCTGCGTGCTGTGAGTCCCTCCATAAGCATATGGAGTCGTGGGAGAGCCTGGGTGCAACCGTGCACCTTTGTGCGGTGCTTGTCAGTGTTTGCAGCACCTCAATGCTGTAGAACACTGACAGCACAAATGTCAAAATAAAGTTGGCCATGGTCCCTTTAAGGAAACCGGCTGATGACGCGTCATTGAATGAGGTCATCAGACCCGCTTCCTTCAATTGGCCGGCAAACACACTGGGCGGGGCTTAACAAGCCCAATCAGGGCAAAATCATTTTTGACAGCGGGCTGGAGCCGGGACCCGCCACCGACGTGGCCCGCCACGGACCCGCCAAGGTTGGTAAAATCCAGCCCTTCATTACTATTTATCAAATCCAAAATTGATCAGCCTCTTTTTATGATTTTATCCATGTGCACTTGTACTTTTTCAGGGAATTATATCTGTGTGTTTCTGTCCTACCCGTCAGTATTCTCCCATTCCTTGTTTTTATCTCAAAATGTATTAGCTCACTCTTAAATTCACCTGTCTGGAATTCCCTCCCTAAACCTCTCCGCCTCTCTCTCCTCCTTTAACTCGCTCCTTAAAACCTACCTCTTTGACCAAGCTTTTGGTCACCTGCCCTAATATCTCCTTATGTGGCTCGCTGTCAAATTTTGTCTGATAATCGCTCCTGTGAAGCGCCTTGGGACGTTTTACTACGTTAAAGGCGCTATATAAATACAAGTTGTTGTTGTCTACACATCCATCAACTTGCCAGTCTTCTTGAAATCCTTTTACCAGCTAACCTCTATCCCAGTTGCCCTTGTGAGTGATTATTAGCAAGGGCACTCTCTCTAATCTTTTATCCTGCTGTCCCTCTGACCTGCCTCTTGTTTCTCAATTCTTGTGTCCCAGAGACCTCGCCTTCAATCGCTTCGTGCTTTTCTCGCTCCATACCTCCATAAGAGAGTGATCTCCTGCTGCCCAATACCTCTGCACACACTCGCTGTTCCTCCAACACAGGTCTCCGTCTCCACCATAGCATCAAGTGGACTCGCCCTCAGCTACCTTGCCCCGCCTTCTGTCAGTTGAGGTGTCATCCGTGACTCAGTTGGGAGCACGCTCGCCTCTGAGTCAAAAGGTTGTGGGCTTGAGAGTCCCACTCCAGAGACCTGAGCACAAAACCCAGGTTGATGCTCCTAGTGCAGTACTGAAGTGCCGTCTTTCATCGAATCATAGCATGATGCAGCCCACCATGCCTGTGCCGGCCCTTTGAAAGAGCTCTCCAATTAATCCCACTCCCCCTGCTCTTTCCCCATAGCCCTGTGAATTTTTCCCCTTCAAGTATTTATTCAATTCTCTTTTGAAAGTTATTATTGAATCTTCCTTTCAGGCAGCGCATTCCAGATCACAACAACTCACTGCGTAAAAAAAATGTTTCCTCATGTCGCCTCTGGTTCTTTTGCCAATCACCTTAAATCTGTGTCCTCTGGTTACCGACCCTGGAAACAGTGTCTCTTTATTTACTCAATCAAAACCATTCATGATTTTGAACACCTCTATTAAATCTCCTCTTAGCCTTCTCTGCTCTAAGGAAAACAACCCCAGCTTCACCAGTCTCTCCATGTAATTGAAGTCTCTCATCCCTGGTACCAGTCCAGTAAATCTCCTCCACACCCTCTCTAAGGCCTTCACATCCTTCCTAAGGTGCAGTGCCCAGAATTGGACACAATACTCCAGTTGAGGCCGAACCAATGTTTTTTACAGGTTCATCATAATTTCCACACTTTTGTACTCTATACCTCTATTCATGAAGCCCAGGATCCCGTAAACTTTTTTAACTGCTTTCTCAACCTACCCTTCCATCTTCAATGGTTTGTGCACATGTACCTCTAGGTAGATAAACAATGGCAAACATTTAAAGATAGAATGACAAAATTGCAAAAATTGTTTATACCAATCTGGATTAAAGGAAATCTAAAAAGGTGACTCAACCGTGGATAACAGGGGAAATTAGAGACAGCATAAAATCCAAAGATAGGGCGTATAAAATAGCCAAAAAAAGCGCCAGAGCGGAAGATTGGGAACGGTTTAAGATAGAGCAAAGGAGGACAAAGGGCTTAATCAAGAGGGGCAAAATAGCTTACGAAAGCAAGCTGGCGGAAAATATAAAAACTAACTCCAAAAGCTTTTATAAGTATATCAAGAGGAAAAGACTGGTGAAAACCAAAGTTGGTCCATTGCAGTCAGATACGGGGGAATATATAACGGGAAATAAGGAAATGGCAGACCAACTAAATGCATACTTTGGGTCAGTCTTTACGAAGGAAGACACAAAAAACCTCCCTGGGATATCGGGAAAAATAGGGACATGGGCAAAGGAGGAACTGACGCAAATCAATATCTCTAAGGATATGGTGTTAAGGAAGCTAAAGGGATTGAAGGCGGACAAATCCCCAGGGCCTGATAACATGCATCCTAGGGTACTGAAGGAGGTGGCCCTAGAGATAGCGGATGCACTAAGTATGATTTTTCAGAATTCATTAGACTCGGGAACAGTGCCCATGGATTGGAGGGTAGCTAACGTTACCCCACTATTCAAAAAGGGGGGTAGGGAAAAAGCAGGTAATTACAGACCTGTAAGCCTTACATCAGTTGTGGGCAAAATGCTGGAGTCCATCATTAAGGATGAAATAGCGGAGCACTTAGCAAATGGGGACAGGATAGGACAGAGTCAACATGGATTTACAAAGGGTAAATCGTGCTTGACTAATCTATTGGAATTTTTTGAGGGAGTAACTGGTAAAATAGATGGGGGAGAGCCAGTAGATGTGGTGTACCTGGACTTCCAAAAGGCCTTCGACAAGGTCCCACATAAAAGATTAGCAGGGAAAATTGAAGCTCATGGGATAAAGGGGAAAGTATTGACGTGGATAGAGAACTGGCTGTCAGATAGAAAACAGAGAGTTGGAATAAACGGCTCATTTTCTGAATGGCAGGCAGTAACAAGTGGGGTACCACAGGGATCTGTCCTGGGTCCCCAGCTGTTCACAATTTACATTAATGACCTGGATCAGGGAGTCGGATGCAGCATTTCCAAATTTGCAGACGACACTAAACTAGGACGGGGGGTGGGCTCAGAGGAGGAGACCAGGAAGCTCCAGAGCGATTTGGACAGACTGGGTGATTGGGCGGATAAATGGCAGATGCACTATAATGTAGACAAGTGCGAAGTTATCCACCTTGGGTGCAGGAACGGGAGGGCAAATTATTATTTAAATGGCAATAAATTGGGAGAGGGGGAAGTACAGAGAGAC
This sequence comes from Squalus acanthias, assembly GCA_030390025.1. Classification (NCBI taxonomy): domain Eukaryota; kingdom Metazoa; phylum Chordata; class Chondrichthyes; order Squaliformes; family Squalidae; genus Squalus; species Squalus acanthias. The sequence continues at coordinate 7,952,912 of CM059434.1, read as the reverse complement.
CTGGGTGTTCTTGTACACCAGTCACTGAAGGCGAGCATGCAGGTGCAACAGGCGGTCAAGAAGGCAAACGGTATGCTGGCCTTCATAGCAAAAGGGTTGGAATACAGGAACAGGGATACCTTGCTGCAGCTGTACAGGGCACTGGTGAGACCACACCTCGAGTACTGTGTACAGTTTTGGTCGCCTCATCTGAGGAAAGATGTTCTTGCCATGGAGGGGGTGCAGCGGCGATTCACCAGGCTGATACCAGGAATGGCGGGATTGACCTATGAGGAGAGACTATGTAGTTTAGGGATGTACACACTGGAGTTTAGAAGATTGAGAGGGGACCTCATAGAAGTGTATAAAATTCTGACAGGTCTAGACAGACTAGATGCAGAAGGAATGTTTCCCTTGGCGGGTGAGAACAGAACTAGAGGACATAATTTAAGGATAAGGGCTAAACCATTTAGGACAGAAATGAGGGGGAATTTCTTCACTCAGAGGGTGGTGAACCTGTGGAACTCATTGCCACAGAGGGCAGTGTACGCCAGCTCATTAAATATATTTAAGAGGGAATTAGATATATTTCTACAGGCAAAAGGGGTTAAGGGTTACGGAGAGAAGGCGGGGACGGGATACTGAATTGGAGGATCAGCCATGATCTCATTAAATGGCGGAGCAGGCTCGAAGGGCCGGATGGCCTACTCCTGCTCCTATCTTCTATGTATCTATGTATCTATGTCTCTCTGTTCATGCACCCCCTTTAGAATTGTACCCTTTAGTTTATATTTCCTCTCTTCAATCTTTCTACCAAAATGTATCACGTTGCATTTTTCTGCGTTAAATTTAATCTGCCACGTGTCCGCCCATTCCACCAGCCTGTCTATGTCCTCTTGAAGTCTATCACTATCCTCCTCACTGTTCACCATACTTCCAAGTTTTGTGTCATCTGCAAATTTTGAAATTGTGCCCTGTGCACCCACATCCAAGTCATTAATATATATCAAGAAAAGCAGTGGTCCGAGAACCGACCCCTGGGGAACACCACTGTATACCTTCCTCTAGTCCAAAAAACAACCGTTCACCACTAATCCCTGTTTCCTGTCACGTAGCCAATTCCTTCCGAACAAAATGTATCACTTCTCACTTCTGAGTTAAGTTTCATCTGCCATCCTCCTCATTGTTTATTACATTTCGTATCATCTGCAAACTTTGAAATGATGCCCTGTATACCCAAATCCAGGTCATTAATATACATCAAAAAGAGCAGTGGTCCTAATACCGACCCCTGGTGAACAGCACTGTACACTTCCCTCCAGTCTGAAAAACAACCGTTCACCACTACTCTCTGCTTTCTGTCCCTTAGCCAATTTTGTATCCATGCTGCCACTGCCCCTTTAATCCCATCGGCTTTGATTTTGCTAACAAGTCTATTACGTGGTACTTTGTCATATCACAGACACGGTAGCATAGTGGTTATGTTACTGGAATAGCAATCCAGAGTTCAAATCGCACACTGGCAGCTGAGGAATTTAAATTCAGTTAATTAAATGGAACAATAAGTATCAGTAATAGTGACCATGAAACTACCAGATCGTCATAAAAACCCATCTGGTTCACTAATGTCCTTTCGCAGAAGGAAGTCTGTCGTGTTTACCCGGTCTGGCTAAGATGTGACTCCAGTCCCACAGCGCTGTGGTTGACTCTTAGCTGCCCTCTGAAATGGCCTAACCAACCACTCAGTCGTAACAAACCGCTGCAAAGAACATGGACTGCAGCGGCTCACTACCACCTTCTCAAGAGCAATTAGGGATGGGCAATAAATGCTGGCCTTGTCAGCGACGCCCACACCAAACAAAAAACGCCTTTTGAAAGTCCATCTACACATGAACCGCAGTACGCTCCTCAACCCTCTCCGTTACTTCATCAAAGAACTCGATCTTGTCTTTAACAAATCCTTGCTGACTTTCATATTTTTCTTAAAGGCCAATTAATTTTGTCCCGGATTATTGTCTCTGAAAGTTTCTCCACCATCGACGTTAGGCTGACTGGCCAGGTTTATCCTTCTCATTGGAAACCATCTGAAATACCAGCCTAGCTGCTGATAAAACACACACAAACCTTTATATATCACGGGTTAGGCCTCAGCTGTAGTATCGACTCCAATTCTGGGACCCACACTTTAAGAAGGATGCCCATGCCTTGGAGAGTGTGCAGAGGAGATTTACCAGAATGATACCAGGGATGTTATGTAGAGACACTAGAGAAGCTGGGATTGTTCTCCTTAGAGTAGAGAAGGTTAAGGGAGATTTAACAGAGGTGTTCAAAATCATAAAAGGTTTTGATGGAGTAAATAAGGAGAAACTGTTTCCAGTGGCAGGAGGGTCAGTAACCAGAGGACATAGGTGTAAGATAATTGACAAAAGAACCAGAGGGGGAGATGAGAATTTTTATGCAGCGAGTTGTTGTGATCTGGAACGCGCTGCCTGAAAGGGCGGTGGAGGCAGATTCAATAATAACTTGCAAAATGGAATTGGATAAATACTTGAAAAGGAGAAATTTGCAGGGCTATGGGGACAAAGCAGAGTGGGACTAATTGGAGAGCTCTTTCACAGAGCCGGCACAGGCACGATGGGCCGAATGGCCGCCGCCTGTGCTGTGTGAAAGTCTACTAGAAGCAACTTCTAAGTTATTGAGCGGAAAAAGCATGTTTCATGCCCAATTTCTGGCCTGTATTTTGTATCTTTCAGAATTTCCCCTGCACGCCGCCAATTCTGGCCTCTTGAGTATCCCTGATTTTAATCGCTCCACCATTGGCGGCCGTGCCTTCAGCTGCCTGGGCCCTAAGCTCTGGAATTCCCTCCTTAAACCTCTCCGCCTCTCTCTCCTCCTTTAAGATGCTCCTTAAAACCTACCTCTTTGACCAAGCCTTTGGTTGTCTGCCCTAATTTCTTCTTACTTGGCTCGGTGTCAAAATTTTGTTTGATAATCGCTCCTGTGAAGCGCCTTGGGACATTTTTCTACGTTAAAGGCGCCGTATAAATGCAAGTTGTTGTTGTGTGGCAGCTCTTACCTAATTTGGAACATTTAGAATTCCGCTTTGTCCCCTCTCCGCCCACTCTCCTACACATTAGTCGTGTAACCTTGAGAACATGGATAGACACAGTTTTAACCAGCTTGGAAAGTCGAAGCATGCTTGCTGGAGATCATTGATTTTTTTTGACACTGCCTCTGGGTTTCAGCATGAACATTTCTTTTTTGGTGGAAATGTCTCAAGACAAAATCGTTAAACATCTGGGGCATGGGTTTCATTGCAAAGTGATTTGTGTCAAAGGGAGTATAACATAAAGAGATTAACTATAATGATTTCTTCATTTTTGTTGCACCGCGGAAGTCACTCGATGTGGACTACTTGTTGAAAAGTTTAATCCGAGCCACAAGGCGATTTAGAAACCATGAAAAACTTGCACATTTTCTAATATTCCACACCTTATTCACTGTTAGAAAGACTTGCATTTCTATAGCGCCTTTCACGACCACCGGACGTCTCAAAGCGCTTTACAGCCAACGAAGTACTTTAGAAGTGTAGTCACTGTTGTAATGTGGGAAATGCGGCAGCCAATTTGCACACAGCAAGATCCCACAAACAGCAATGTGATAATGACCAGATAATCTTTTTTTGTTATGTTGGTTGAGGGAGAAATATTGGCCCAGGACACCAGGGATAACTCCCCTGCTCTTCTTCGAAATAGTGACTGATGTAAGAAAACTACTAGGCACTTGGTCTAAGCGTTAAACAAAGCTTTAATCAACTGTTTTTCAACATGGAGATCTAGTTGTGTCCTTCATTAGTTCCTGTTAAAGAATGTCCTGAGCAAGCTGGGCCCATGCCCGAGTATTTATACTCTCCCTGGACAGCGCCACCAGCAGGCCGCCCAGTATTATTTCATAAGTCATTTCCACATGAATGACAAGATTCATGTCAGTGACCATGGGATCTTTAATGTCCACCTGAGAGACCAGACGGGGCCTCGGTTTAACGTCTCATCCGAAAGACGGCACCTCCGACAGTGCAGCGCTCCCTCAGTACTGCACTGGGAGTGTCAGCCTCGCTTTTCTGTGCTCAAGTCTCTGGAGTGGGACGATGAACCCACAACCTTCTGACTCAGAGGTGAGTGTGCTACCCACTGAGCCACAGCTGACACACAGCTGACATCGTTTTCCCAATGGCAGCAATGTACACATTCGAGCATTTTGAATGTTTCATTATGTGAGAGGTGCAATTGTGAATGCAAGTGCTTCATAGATTTTTCAGCACGCGTGCAGAGGTTTTAACTCCCCAATGCACATTTAACAAGCATTTGGAATTGGTATTTAAAATTCTCTTCCTTTTTTCAAATCCCTCCATGTCCTTGCCCCTCCTCCCTATTGCTGTAACCTCCTCCAGCCCTACAACTCTCCGAGATCTCTGCACTCCTGCAATTCTGCCCTCTTGCGCATCCCCGATTTACATCGATCCCCCATTGGCAGCCGTGCCTTCAGCTGCCTGGGCCCTATGCTCTGGAATTCCCTCCCTAAACCTCTCCACCTCTCTCTCGCCTCCTTTTAAGACGCTCCTCAAAATCCTACCTCTTTGACCAAGCTTTTGGTCACCTGTCCTAATATTTCCTTATGTGGCTCGGTGTCAATTATTGTTTGATAATCGCTGCTGTGAAGCGCCTTGGGACATTTTACTACGTTAAAGGCGCTATAGAAATGCAAGTTGTTGTTGCGTTGTTCTTGGAGGGGGATTCACCCGAATGATACCAGTGCTTAAAGGGTGAAATTATGAGGACATGTTGCATAAACTTGGCTGGTATTCCCGTGAGTTTAGCGGGTTGAGGGGGTGATCTGATCGAGGTGTTTAAAATGATAAAGCGATTCAATAGGGTACATACAGAGAAACTATTTCCTCTGGCGGAGCAACCACGAACCATTGGACACAATCGTAAAATTAGAGCTCGGCCATTCAGGAAATCTGGAAAACTCTACCTCAAAAGGCTTTGGAAATGGGGGGACATTTGAAATTGTCAAGACTGAGGTCGATGGATTGTTAGGTAAGTGTATCAAGGAGTAGGGAGCAAAGGTGGGTAAATGGGGTTGAGGTACAGATCAGTCATGATCTAATTGAATGGGGGAACAGGCTCGATGGGCTGAATGGCCTCCTCCGGTTCCTTTGTTTCTCTCCTGGATGTTTTGATGCGGAGATGCCGGTGTTGGACTGGGGTGGACAAAAGTGAGAAGTCGCACAACACCAGGTTATAGTCCATGGACTATAACCTGGTTTTGTGCGACTTCTCACTGGATGTTTTGATTCACTGTATCCAGTCTTTCTCGACCTCACAGTGGCTTTAAATAAACGTTGTGCTGCCATTTGATTAAAAAGAAAGGATTTTACATTAAATAGGATTACATAGAATATACAGCACAGAAACAGGCCATTCGGCCCAACCTGTCCATGCCGGCGTTTATGCTCCACTCGAGCCTCCTCCCGTCTTTCCTCATCTAAATCTATCAGCATAACCCTCTATTCCCTTCTCCTCTTATGTTTATCTAGCCTCCCCTTAAATGCATCTATACTATTCGCTTCAACCACTCCCTGTGGTAGCGAGTTCCACATTCTCACCACTCTCTGGGTAAAGAAGTTTCTTCTGAATTCCCTGTTGGATTTCTTGGTGACTATCTTATGTCGATGGCCTCTAGTTTTGCTCTTCCCCACAAGTGGAAACATTCTCTCTGTATTCACTCTATCAAAACCTTTCATGATTTTAAAGACCTCTATTAGGTCACCCCTCAGCCTTCTCTTTTCAAGAGAAAAGAGACCCAGCCTGTTCCTCCTTTCCTGATAGGTGCACCCTTGCATTTCTGGTATCATCCTTGTAACCTCTCCAGTGCCTCTATAGCTTTTTTATAATATGGCGATCAGAAGTGTCCAAGTGTTGTCTAACCAAGGTTCAATATAAATTTAGCATAACTTCACTACTTTTCAATTCTATCCCTCTAGAAATAAACCCTAGTGCTTGGTTTGCTTTTTTTATGGCTTTGTTAACCTGTGTTGCTACTTTTAGTGATTTGTGTATTTGTACTCTGAGATCCCTTTGCTCTTCTACCCCACTTAGATTCATATTTTCCAAGTAATATGCGACCTCCCTATTTTTCTTACCAAAATGTAATACCTCACATTTATCTGTGTTGAATTTCATTTGCCAATTATATGCCCATTCTGTAAGTTTATTAATGCCTTCTTGTAATTTGTTGTAGTCCTCCTCAATATAGACTATCCCCCCCCACCCCCAATTTGGTGTCATCTGCAAATTTAGAAATTGTGTTTTTGATTCCAAAGTCTAAGGGGGAAAAATTCAGTTGGTTGCGCCTCCCGTTAGCGCCTTAAGAGGGCGCTAATGGGGCGCAAAGCAGCTAGCGCCTGGGCGCAGCGATGTCTGCGCCGCTCGTGAACTTAACCAGACATTTTGCGGTGGCGCTAAACTTTATCGCCGCGATCTCCTGCGCACGCAGATCTTGACGTCATACGAGGGTGCAACGTCCTTGTGGCGCCCCGGAGCGGAAATTGAGTGGCGCCCCCATCCTTTCAAAGAAACATAGAAACATAGAATCTAGGAGCAGGAGTAGGCCATTCGGCCCGTCGAGCCTGCTCCGCCATTCAATACGAGCATGGCTGATCATCCAAATCCAGTACCCTGTCCCTGCTTTAATCCCCACAGTACACATATCCCACCCTACCCCCGTAACCCCACGTATTTAATTCCCCCTAACATATCCCATCCTATCCCCATAACCCCACATATTTAATCCCCCCTAACACTAAGGGTCAATTTATCATAGCCAAATCAACCTAACCCACACATTTTTGGACTGTGGGAGGAAACCGGAGCACCCGGAGGAAACCCACGCAGACACGGGGAGAATGTGCAAACTCCACACAGACAGTCACCCGAGTTCAGCTTCGAACCCGGGTCTCTGGCGCTGTGAGGCACCAGTGCTAACCACTATGCCACCGTGTTGCCTGGCGCATCCAACGACCGGAATACTGGAACGCTATCAGTCGCTGTGGGGCTGGGGGGGCGCTATTTAAAGGGGGCCTCTTCCTGTCTTTCTCTGTGGTTGACATTTTTGCACCACTCGCACCGAGAGAGAGATTCGGAGAGAGAGAAAGAGAGACGTCTGCATTGAGTCAACGCTGTGTGAGGTAGTTTTGGCTACTGATCATAACTTGGCAGGTACTTTGGTTTTTGGCCTTCATAACTTTGCTTGCTAAGAGACTATGGGGGCTGCACTGATTGGGGGCATCGTCCTGCGCCAGCTGAATCGGAGGACACAGAGACGCAGATAGAGAGTGGCAATGATGGCCAGACGGAGGAGGGCCAGCAGGCATCTGTACAGGAGAGCTTACCCTCCCAGGGTATATCGTGAACAGCTCTCCTACATTCATATGTCTGAGGAGCAGTGTTTGTGAAGGCTGCGCTTCAGCAAGGAGGTGGTCACTGAGCTCTGCCACCTGCTGCAGGCAGATCTGCAGCCTCAACTGAGGTCCAGGACGTCTCTGTCGGTGGCAGTGAAGATCACAGTGGCTCTGAACTTTTATGCTACTGGCTCATTTCAATCTGCTGCTGGGGACATCGCCAATATCTCCCAGTTCGCGGTGCATTGCTGCATCCGTCAGGTCACAAATGCCCTCTTTAAAAGGAGACGAGAGTACATCTCTTTCTCCATGACCCCAGACAAGCAGCATGAACGCGCTCTGGGCTTTGCGAGGATAGCGGGCTTCCCCATGGTGCAGGGCGCCATTGACTGCACGCTTTGCGTGCTCCGCATGAGAATGCCGAGGATTTCCGGAACAGAAAGGGGTTCCATTCCTTGAATGTTCAGTTGGTCTGTGACCACAGACAGCTGATACTCGCTGTCAATGCCCACTATCCTGGCAGCTGCCACGATGCTTTCATCCTGCGCCAGACTACTGTGGCAGAACTTTTCGAGGCACCGCATCAGCCAGTTGGTTGGCTTCTCGGGGACAAGGGGTATCCACTGAGCACCTGGCTGATGACACCGCTCCGTACGCCCAACACCCCTGCTGAGCTGCGGTACAACGAGAGCCATCAAGCTACCAGGAACATCGTCGAGCACACAATCGGCGTGCTCAAGCAACGGTTCCGCTGTCTGGACCATTCTGGAGGAGCCCTGCAGTACTCGCCTGAGCGAGTTTCCAACTTCGTAGTTGTGTGCTGCATGCTGCATAACATGGCAATCCTCAGGACCCAGCCAATGCCACCAGGCCTTGGAGCACCACCAGAGGAGGAGGAGGAAGAGGAGGAAGAGGAGGAGGAGGATGATCATCAGCAGCACCAAGGCGTGAGGGCGGCCCACAATGTTGAAACTGCAAGGGCCGTCCGTCAACGGCTGATAACAAGCCGCTTCTAGGGCCCCTGCTGTGGAAATGGCTTCTGCCATTGAGAACAACATGAATGAAACCAACACGCAACCCCTAAGCCTGCCAAGGCACCAATGATTCCAAACACCAAACATGTATATTTTGAATACAAACTCTGTGTGCGTCATTTCCTCTTGACAAACTAATAGAAAGAAACACAAAAACACAGTCATTAACAGAACTGGTTCTCATAACCTGGAGATAATGTCCAAAAGTTTGACCACGAAACTTAGCCTTTAATAAAAAAAAGACCAACATTTTGTCACACCTCCTACTTTTTGCCCTTCGAGGGTGATCTCCTTCCCTTGCGCACTTCCCCCCTTCTTACCCTACTGCTCCTCCGTAATGAGACCTCAGTGGCTGCAGCAAAGCTGGTGGAAGGCTGCTGATTGTCAGACCCTGAGACTGCAGGTGCCCTTGAAGGACGGCCTCGACCAGTTCTGGGCCTGGAGGGCCCGGCTGCAGACTGCACCAACTCTGCATGGGCGGCAGCAGTCTGTCCTACAGGCGGTGGCAAGTGCAGTGGAGAAGTGACAGTGGTGGCAGCAGGAATGCTGTCATCTTGAGAGAGGACAGCAACTCCCTGCTCGACCGACACACTGGCACTCCCACGGGGCAGCACTTCAGCATCCGGAGCAATCTGCTGGAGCACAGATTGCTGGCCTGCTGCGGCGCGGTGAGAGCCCCGGGGAAATGTGTACGAACCATCGAGGATGGCAGCAGTCAGTGCTCGCGTGGCCTCAATCTGAGTCTGCATGAGAGCAGTCTGAGACTGAATTGCAGCACTAAGCTTTAGTGTGGCATCCGCCTGTGCTACAGCGAAGTGCTCCACACTCCTTGCCAGTGATTCAATGCATTCGGGCACCCTTCCCACTGCACCCATGAGCTCAGTGTGCATGTCCACCGCCTGGGTGTTCATTTCAGCGATGAGCCGCTCCTCCTCTGCGTCCATTGCAGTAGGAGTCGCTGGCATACTCTCCCTCCGGGGAGAAGGCCCCCGTTCTTCCCTACCCCCATGGCGTTGCTGCAGCCCGCTGGGTCCTGGAGCTTCACCCTCAGCAGAACCTTCCCCCCTAATCCCCTCCAGGGAAGGCGTGTTCCCAGTGTGGGCATGGGCTTCCTCGGGAGAGGGTGGCACTGATGCTCCGCCTTCATCTTCCTCCTCGCCTGCAGCTTCACTCCCACTGGCAGCTTGAAGGCCCGTCTCCTCAGCTGGTGAATCACCATCTGAAAGCAGGGAGGTACAAGAGTGGCTTTAGCGTGAGGACAGGGTGGCAGTAAGGGAGGAATAAGTGCAGCGATTCAGTAAGTTGGATTGAAAGTGTCAAAGGCTGGTGTTGTGAGGAACAAGTGGAAGGACAGAGGACAAAAAGGTGATGACCTTACCATTGCTGTCCAGAACGGGGTCGGCGTCTCCAGTGGCGACGGGACCGATCACCCGGCTTGCCACAATCCTCTGGACGCGCGCCTCAAGATCGCTGAGGGGTTGCTGCTGAGGCCGCCCTCCACCCGTCCGTTGCTGCTGTCTCCTATTATGAGATAGCTTGGCCTGCAAGAAAAAGGACGGCGTCTGAGTAAATATACAGCCATGGTCTTGCCTGATGTGCCTCCCATAGGTGAATAGCCCTTACTGTATGCAGCCATGGTCTTGCCTGATGTGCCTCCCATAGTTGAATAGCCCTTACTGTATGCAGCCATGTTCTTGCCTGATGTGCCTCCCATAGGTGAATAGCCCTTACTGTATGCAGCCATGGTCTTGCCTGATATGCCTCCCATAGGTTAATAGCCCTTACTGTATGCAAAGTGTGGAATGTGTGTGTGTGTTTCATGAGAGGACCATAGGTGTTGGATGAGTGTTGTGCATTGGGGTTTTAAGACCCTCTGGCCATAGAGTGAGGTTGAGATGGAGGGATGGAGAGGTATTGAAAAAAAGCCACTCACCCTGACGACCCGAGTGAGGTCGTTGAACTTTTTTCGACATTGTACATGGGTCCTGGGCACCATGCTCCTGCAGGAGACGCTCTGAGCCACCTCCCTCCACACTCTTCTGTACTCGCGCGGCAAAGGCCTCCTGCCACTCTCAGGGAAGAGTATAGATCTTCTGCGCTCCACCGCGCCAACCAGAGCATCCAAGGCCCGCTCGCTGAAGCGCTGAGCTCGTTCTCTCACCCTCTCCATAGTCCTTGGCTGGAAGATTTAGGCACAGGTCTCTCCAGGCCGAGATTCAAGACTCCAATGAGCAGGGTGTGGCTGGAGTGCAAGATCGACCCTCCCCTTTAAGAACTGTCTGGCGCCAGTGTGTCTGTGTTCCATCGCTAACTGACAGCACCTGCGCTGCGCCCGTGCTCTGAGTTAGCGCCTCGCTCCTCGGCCTTTGCGCCTTAAGACAGGTGTGTAGCGCCTGATTTAGCACTCCAATCACCTCCAGGGGCGTTAAAAGTCAAGTTTGCAGTCAGTGGCGATAATTAGCGCCAGCGCTAATCTTTGCGCATGGCCGATAATTGCGCCCCAAATGGGGCGCGACTGAATTTCTCCCCCTAAATCTTTAATATAAATTGTGAACAACAGTGGTCCCTGTACTGATCCTTCTGGAACATCACTTCCCACCTTCTGCCACTCTGAATAGCTACCCTTTACCCCTACTCTCTGCTTTCTGTCTTGAAGCCAGCTAGTTATCCATTCTGCTACTTGTCCCCCAACGCCACATGCTCTGATCTTATTCATTAGTCTATTATGTTGTACCTTATTGAAGGCCTTTTGAAAATCTAGATAAATTACATCTACTACATTACCCTTGTCTACGCTCTCTGTTACCTCTTTAAAAAATTCAGTGAGGTTGGTCAAGCAAGACTTTCCCTTTGGTAATCCATGCTGACTATTCATTATCATATTTTTGGTTTGATGTTCTTCTATTTTCTCCTTTAGTAGGGATTCCATTATTTTTCCTACCACTGATGTTAAGCTGCATTGATATAAAACCTTCCACGACCTCAGGACATCCCAAAGCTCTTTACAGCCAATGACAACATTTTTAAGTGCAGTCACTGTTGTAATGTAGGAAATGCAGCAGGCCAATTTGGACACAGCAAGATCCCACACACAGCAACAATACCAACTTATAACAACAAAATCAGTTTATATAGCTCTTTTAAAGTAGTAAAATGCCCCAAGGTGCTTCACAGGAGCTTTATCAAACAAAGTGCTCTGATCTATCCTTTTTATCCAAAGTGGATGACCTCACACTTGCCTATATTGAAATCCACAGTTTTGCCTATTCACTTAATCTATTAATATATCTTTGTAATTTAACATCTCATCTGATTATGTCCCGTTACACATTAACATTCTCAGATAATGAGATGTCCATTGTTAAACCCTGTCCATTTACCTGTGCCCGTGTTTAAGGATATTGAGATTAAATAGATAGGTTAATGGCATGGGCAAAGGCAGAACAATGTAGAAAATGTGAAGTAATATATTATAGAATTCAGAATAGTGAAAGAAAATACATCGTAAATTCTAAGTGTCTGCTGTGGCTCAGTGGGTAGCACTCTTGCCTTTGCGTCAGTGGTTCTGTGTGTTCCAATCCCGCTCCAGAGACTAAAATCAAGCTGACACTCCAGTGCAATACTGAAGGAGTGCTGCACTGTCAGAAGTGCTGTCTTTTGGTTGAGACATTAAACCATGTGTTCCCTCTCAGGTGGACGTAAAAGACCAACGCTGTCAATGAAGTACTTTTTTTTTAAGTGATGTCACTGATATGGTGTAGGGAAGTGCGACAACCAATTTGCACACAGCAAGGTCCCACAAACAGCAATGTGATAAATGAACAGTTAATCTGTTTTGATGGTGTTGGTTTGTGGATAAACATTGGCCTGGATACTGGGGAGAACTCCCCTGCTCTTTGAATAGTGCTGTGGGATCTTTTACATGTGAGAGGGTTTCGGTTTAAAGTCTTACCCGGAAGACGGCACCTCCAACAGGTCAGCACTTCCTCAGTGTTGGCCTAGATAAAGTGCTCAAGTCTCTTGAAGTGGGGATTGAACCCACAACCTTCTGACTCATTAGTGAGAGTGCTACCCACTGAACCAAAACTGGCACCTTAATATAAACTATGTGAAAAGAAGACGCTGTCATTGTTGGTTTGGCTCCAGCCAATGGCCCAGCTTCATTGTTGGTTTGGCTCCAGCCAATGGCCCAGCTTCATTGTTGGTTTGGCTCCAGCCAATGGCCCAGCTTCATTGTTGGTTTGGCTCCAGCCAATGGCCCAGCTTCATTGTTGGTTTGGCTCCAGCCAATGGCCCAGCTTCATTGTTGGTTTGGCTCCAGCCAATGGCCCAGCTTCATTGTTGGTTTGGCTCCAGCCAATGGCCCAGCTTCATTGTTGGTTTGGCTCCAGCCAATGGCCCAGCTGCCAGTTATCATGATGATGAGATGCAGTAAGTGCCTTTAAACAATCCTAACACATGGTGTATCCTTCATGTCACCATAATTGGAGTCAGCAATAAGCCCTGTCAACTACTGTCGGAGGTCTGTAGCTGACTTGGATCAAAACGTACACTGCTGTAGAGCTTTGCAGTCTGGACCGCTTAAAGCAAGTCACATGTTGTTTTGTCATGTCATTCTGCAGAAGAGGGGGTCGGGGGAAAGGATGTCCCTTACAATGTTCTCGTTGTCAACTCGCAGGGCAAAACTGATTAGTATTACAGTAGAGACATAGGGTATAGGAGCAACCCGATTTTAATCGCGCCACTCTCGCCTCTGTTCAGAAGGTTGTGAGTTCAAGTTCCCCTCCAGAGACTTGAGCACAAAAATCTAGGCTGACACTCCAGTGCAGTGCTGAGGGATTGCCGCACTGTCGGAGCTGCCGTCTTTCAGATGAGACGTTAAACTAAGGCCCCGTCTGCCCTCTCGGGTGGATGCAAAAGATCCCACGGCACTATTTCAAAGAAGAGCAGGGGAGTTCTCTCCGGTGTCCTGGCCAATACTTGTCTCTCAATCAACATCACTAAAAACAGATTATCTGGTCATTATCACATTGCTGTTTGTGGAAGCTTGCTGTGCAAAAATACTTCATTGGCTGTAAAGTGCTTTGGGACGTCCGGTGGTCGTGAAAGGCGCTGTAGAAATGCCAAGTCTTTCTTTTTTACCATTGGCGGCCGTGCCTTCAGCTGCCTAGATCCTAAGCTCTGGAATTCCCTCCCTAAATCTCTCCTCTCTCTCTCCTCCTTTAAGACGCTCCTTAAAACCGACCTCTTTGACCAAGCTTTTGGTCACCTGTCCCAATATCTCCTTATGTGGCTCGGTGTCAAATTTTGTCTGATAATCACTCCTGTGAAACACCTCAGGACGTTTTACTTCAAGGTGCTATATAAATACAACTTGTTGTTGTTGTTCTGTGATGAGAGCCTGTCTATTTATTATGGTGTCCCTTTGCTTCAACCCAGACCATTTTTAATTTGTTCACACCATGAGGGTGGGATTGCGGTGGGGGGGAAGTGGTGGCAGTGGTTGGGAAGGTCGGTCATTAATATTAATGCAGTCATTAGGTCATCTCGAGCTGTAGATCTGTTCAGGCAGGGAGCTGAAAAGAAACCGCTGTCACTCAAAGTATTTTGCTCAGTCTTTACATCTTTAAAAGAATATATTTAGAAGCTTGAAGCTAATTGACTATGCAAACCTCAACTATGCTGGTGAGAGAGAAAAGTAAAAAGGAAAGCAACATTGAGATGTCATGACAGAATCAGGCAAAATAAAATAGGTCAAATGCTAAGGTATTCAAAGACTACAGCTTAACTCCTGAGATCCTGAGATGTTGTTAGATGCTGAGAAGTTGTTTCCCCTGGCTGGAGAGTCTTAAACTAGGGGGCGCAGTCTCAGGATAAGGAGGCGGCCATTTAGGACTGAGATGAGGGAGGAATTTCTTCACTCAGTGTGTTGTGAATCTTTGGAATTCTCTACTCCAGAGGGCTGTGGATGCTCAGTCGTTGAGTATATTCAAGGCTGAGATCAATTGATTTTTGGACTCTTGGGGGGAAATATTTGGTTGCTTTGCGCCTCCGGTTAGCGCCCTAAGGGCGCTAATGGGGCGCAAAGCAACTAGTGCCCAGGCGCGGCGATGTTTGCACCGCTCGCAAAATTGACCAGACATTGGGGGCTGCACTCTGAGCTCTTTCCCTGGGCCTCTCCATTGTTCTTTCCAGCAGATTTGATGTACAGGTCTCTCCAGGCCGAGATTCAAGGCTGCAATGAGCAAGGTGTGGATGGAGAGCAAAATCAACCCTTCCCTTTAAGAACTGGCCCGCGCCATTGTGTGTATGTTCCATTGCTGACTGACATCACATGAGCTTCGCCAGCGCTCTGAGGTAGCACCTCGCTCCTCAGCGTTAGCGCCTTAAGAGAGGTATGTAGCACCTGATTTAGCGCTCCAATCACCTCCATGGGTGATAGAAGCCAAGTTTGCAGTCGGAGGCGATAATTAGCGGCAGGTGCTAAACTTTGCGCCCGGCCGATAATTGTGCCCCAAATGGGGCGATACTGAATTTCTCCCCCTAGGGGAATCAAGGGATATGGGGATCGGGCGAGATAGTGGAGTTGAGGTCGAAGATCAGCCATGATCTTATTGAATGGTGGAGCAGGCTTGAGGGGCCGTATGGCCGACTCCTGTTCCTAATTGTTACGTTCTTAGGTTCCTTAAGACGCTGTACTGATTTTCCGTGACGAGGAGTTCTGACCATTTTCCTTTAATCTGCATCTGCTTTACGCGCTTCAGAGACCTGCAACCAGTTTGCATATTCTAGTCTCGAGATGGAAATGCAGAAAGGGTGTCGGTTTTTTTGAGCTGGAAGGTAGACTCAGACCTGCTCTGTGACCTCGGCTACTGGACACGAGGAAGTTCATGAAAGCGCTGCAAATTATCAAAGCGATTCGATAAGGTAGACGTAGAGAAGATGTTTCCACTTCCACTTCCAATTTTTAATCACTCCACCATTGGCGGCCGTGCCTTCAGCTGCCTGGGCCCTTAGCTCTGGAATTCCTTCCCTCTAGACACAAAAGGCGTCAAGGGGTATGGGGAGAGAGCGGGAATATGGTATTGAGATAGAGGATCAGCCATGATCATATTGAATGGCGGAGCAGGCTCGAAGGGCCAAATGGCCTACTCCTGCTCCTATTTTTCTGTTTCTATGTTTCTCCCTAAACCTCTCCTCCTCTCTACCTCTCTTTCCACCTTTTAAGACACTCCTTAAAACCTAACTCTTTGGCCAAGCTCGACTGCCCTAATATCTCCTTATGTGGCTCAGTGTCAAATTTTGTTTGATAATCGCTCCTGTGAAGCGCCTTGGGACGATTAAAGTTGTTGTGGGGGAGAGACCAAAACTTGGAGCCATCAATATAAGATAGTCACCAATAAATCCAATGGGGAATTCAGGAGAAACTTCCTTACCCAGAGAGTGGTGAGAATGTGGAACTCGCTACCACAGGGAGTGATTGAGACGAATAGCATCGATGCATTTAAGGGGAGGCGAGATAAGCACATGAGGGAGAAAGGAATAGAAGGATATGTTGATAGAGTGAGATGAAGAGGGATGGCAGGAAGCTCATGTGGAGCATGAACACCGTCACGGACTGGTTGGGCTGAATGGCCTGTTTCTGTGCTGTTGACTCAATTTAGTTCGAGGCAAGTTGGGTTACGCATTAAATCTCCCATTGGGGAGCACTTGGCCTTCCTTCAATTCCATCCCCCCTCAGTAGACCCAGCTAACCATCCTAAGGTGTCGGCCTTGGCTCAGTTGGTAGCACTTTGGCCTCTGACTCAGAAGGTTGTGGCTTTGAGTCTCACTCCAGAGAGTTGAGCAGGCAATCCAGGTTCAGCGCAGTCCTGAGGGAGTGCTGCCTCGTGGGGCTGGCGGGGGAGGGTCTACTCTGTTAGTAGTATTAGTGGATGAAGACTTTGCACATCGGCCTGCCCTTTTAGCCGAGGTAATGGGCCAGCACCAAAGAATTCGACAGACTGGAAAATGCCACCACAGACGTACTAAAAAAGGGCTATGATAAGAAACTGCTTTACCCAGAGAGTGGTGATAATGTGGAACTCGCTACCACAGGGAGTGGTTGAAGCGAATAGTTTAGGTGCATTTAAGGGGTAGTTAGATAAACATATGAGGGAGACGGGAATAGAAGGTTATCCTAATAGGGTGAGATGAAGAGAGGTGGGAGGAGGTAGAGAGCAACAGGAAACTGAGAATGGTGCAGTTGTTTGGATTGAATGGGCAATCTTTTTTGCTGTTTCTGACACAAAGGAGACGCGAAGTGCATCTCGCCATCAATTCTTCTGGCAGGTCATCTCCTCTCTTGTGTTATCTCGGAGTCTTTTATCGGCACTGTCTCAGGAAGAAATGTGTTTTGTTGTGTGAAAGGATTTGCTGTTACTGGTAGATCTGTGGAGGAATAAAAGCAATGACTTAAACCATGGCTGATCTCGAAAGCTGATACGCCCTGTGAAGTCTGATATTTGTAGTGTAGCCTGGCAGGTGCCCGTGACAATTTTATTCTGATCCGTGGCTGTGCGTTTTGATCTGCACATAAAAATAATTGAATATAATACGCAAAAGGTGAATTGATCAGACACGGATTTTTAACATTGTTCTGATAGTGTTTGAGAAGCGCTGGGATGATTTATTTAATAATGCAGTCTGGTTCCAAAACACTCTCTCTCTACTGAGCAAAGCTCCTGTATTTCTGCTTAATTCGCCACAATTTTTAACCCCTCAAGTGTCTTCAGTGACAGGACGTTCCATCACCAGTCCCATTTCTGCTTATTCCCATTGCTATCCCTCCACACATGCCCTGCAGTGTGGTCTGATTGAGAGTGAACTTCTCTGTTACTAAGAGTGAGACCATCCATTCAACTGGCCCTGGTGCTTCTATTCCACTTCCCCCTTGTCCACCAAGCCTATCTTATCTCCTCGCATGCCCTCTCTGAGCCCACCTTCTCCAGGGGACCCACCTACTTCTCCCTTGACCCCCACTCCCGCTAAACTCCTGACTATCCAACTTCATGGTCCATGTGAGGTTTTTTTTCCCCCCCCCCTTATTGACCATGGGGGTTTTTCCCTGTTTTTCTTTGCCTCTTCCAAGTGATTACGTGACTGTGGAGCGTGGGAAGTGTCCAGTTTAATGCTCCGCCCATCATGAGTGAGGGGCAGGCTTGATGGACTGGCTGGTCTTTTGCTGCCCATCATTTTTATATATCCGTCTGTTCACTGCCTGGCCCCCCGTGCTAGCTGACATTGTGAATGGTTCCCTCTCCTGAGGTACCCTCCCATTCAAAATTGCTATCATCACACCTTCTACTTACAAAAAAAGAAACACCACCTTCAACCTTTCTTGTTCTTGCAAACTACTGCCCCACCTCCGCCCTTCCTTTCCTAGAAAGAAAGATTTGCATTTCTACAGCACCTTTCACACCCACCGGGCGTCCCAAAGCGCTTTACAGCCAATGAAGTACTTTTTTTTTTAAGTGGAGCCACTGTTGTTGTAATGTAGGAAATGCAGCAGCCAATTTGCGCACAGCAAGATCCCACAAACAGCAATGTGATAATGACCAGATAATCTGTTTTAGTGATGTTGATTGAGGGATAAATATTGGCTCCAGGACACCGGGGAGAACTCCCCTGCTCTTCTTCGAAATAATGCAATGGGATCTTTTACATCCACCTGAAAGGGCAGACAGGGCCTTGGTTTAACATCTCATCTGAAAGATGGCACCTCTGACAGTGCAGCACTCCCTCAGCACTGCACTAGGAGTGTCAGCCTAGATTTTTGTGCTCAAGTCGCTGGAGTGGGACTTGAACCCATGATCATTTGTGATTCAGAGGCCAGGGTGCTACTCACTGAGCCACAGCTGACACTATTACACACTGTCTCTCCAGAGTCTTTAGATTTCTTGTTAACAGTATCATTGAATTATACAGCACAGGAGGAGGCCATTCAGCCCATTGGGCCTGTGCCGGAATTTGTTGCCTCCCAAATCTATTCCCTTCTTTCCGGCAGCGGCTCTTGGGAAGTCTTGAAGGGTAAAGCGAAGGCGACCAGCGGTGTGGGGTGACCAAGGTAGGGGGACTGGTGTCAATGCGGGGGAGGGGTGTGGAGGCAGTGGCGATCGGTGGGGGATGAGCTAACACTCAGGGCATGGAGGTTGCGATGTTGGGGGCGGAGTGGATGCGGCAATTGATCGAGGCTGCGATGCTGGAGGTGGGGGGTGGGGGTGGTTTCGAGGTGATGATTGAGGAGTCAATGTCATGATGCTGGAGGTGGGGGGATGCGGCGATCGGGGGGGCGGTTCAAGGTGACGATTGAGGAGTCGGGGATGTTGGGGGGTGGGGTGTGGGGTGGATGCGGCGATCAGGGATGGGCAAGCGGTAGCCAGCAGCGTCCCGTGGTTTGAATGTTTGAATCCCGGCTCCACATTCAGGTAACTGCATTTTAAAAACTTACCTTGTTGGTTGCGGCCTTTAAGGACCACTGTCTAGGCTGCATGTGGACCTGGTTTTCCTGAGCGCAGCCCGCCCGCCGTGTTCAGGGCAACCCAATATTGCAGTGCGGGCTTCAAACTAGCGTTAGGCACCTTATTAGCATATGCAAAGGACCCAATGCCTGTTACAGGTATGGGCCCTGGACGCCTATTTTCTGCCTTTACCAATATGGCAGGCGGCACACTTCTGGCTCTTAATGAGCATGCACTTCCTGTCCGCCATATTGAGTGCCCGAAAAATGGACGCAGTGCCATCGAATTTCTAGGCCACCGTCTACCCATCTAGTTATTTCTTTTATATATGTGTGAAATATATCTTGTGTCCAGCATATTTCTGTTGCATTACGGGATCTCACACTCCAGACAAAGTGCCAACATTTTGTTGGAGATGCAAAAACAACCTAGAAAAATAGATGTGAGAAGTCGCACAACACCAGGTTATAGTCCAACAGCTTTATTTGAAATCATAAGCTTTCGGAGCGCTGCTCCTTCGTCAGGTGAAGCTTGTGATTTCAAATAAAGCTGTTGGACTATAACCTGGTGTTGTGCGACTTCTCACATTTGTCCACCCCAGTCCAACACCGGCATCTCCACATCATAGAAAAATAGAGGCAGAGAGACAATCATTTCATGCTGGACTTTTCTGACCAGGAGCCAGAATTTTACTTGCATCTGCAATTGCTTTCTCATTTACACCTGGAATCACCTGCCCAGTCCAATTTCCCACAAGGATTGTCCTCTTACAGGGTGGGGCAAGCCAGTTTAACACTGAGCTATATTAGCAGCCGGGAATCGCAGATATACTCAGCCCGCCCATGAGCAGCACCACGGGAGAGCTGCAAAATGTTTTTAATCATCTCTTGCATTTCAGCAAACCTCTTTCCAGTGGACGCCAAAGGTTAATGCAGATTTAGAGCCAGGAAATCTCTTCCAGCGCAACCTTTGATGGTGTCAGATAATGAGTGCTGTATCCAGTAATCCTGATAAAGCTCTCTGCCTCGTGCGTCTATACCCACTAGAGTGAAGGGGTGAGAACCAAGTCGGCTAATGATTTATGAGGTTTCAATTTTGCAAAGCCGAAGCTCTTGGGAAAGGATGTAGGGAAGGTAGTTAAAGAGGATGACTTGACAACAATGTCATCTGGTTCGCATCAGCGCTTAAACGAACGCACAGAATCAAACGCAACTAATAACTCTCCTGAGATGCAGAAAGAGGAACTAGTTCAGAGAGGAAGAGTAGCATAAAAAAAGAGTTGATGAATAGGAGATGCACTGAAATACACTTGGCAGTCCATCCATCCAGTAAGGGTGCTTGTACCCATTTACAAAGCAAAAAAAGGTAGACTTGCATTTATATAGAACCTTACATGACCTCAGGAGGTCTCAAAGCACTTTACAGCCAATGAAGTACTATTTTAGAGTGTAGTCATTGTTGTAATATAGGAAATGCAGCAGCCAATTTGCGCACAGCAAGGTCCCACAAACAGCAAAGCGATAATGACCAGATAATCTGTTTTAGTGATGTTGATTGAAGGATAAATATTGGCCAGCGACACTGGGTAGAACTCCGCTGCTCTTCTTTGAATAGTGCCATCGGATCTTTTATGTCCACCTTTAGAACATAAGAACATAAGAAATAGGAGCAGGAGTCGGCCATTCGTCCCCTCGAGCCTGCTCCGCCATTCAATAAGAACATGGCTGATCTTCTACCTCAACTCCACTTTCCTGGACTATCCCCATATCCCTTGATTCCCTTAATATACAAAAATCTATCAATCTCTGTCTTGAATATACTCAATGACTGAGCCTCCACAGCCCTCTGGGGTAGAGAATTCCAAAGATTCACCACCCTCTGAGTGAAGAAATATCTCCTCATTTCAGTCCTAAATGGCTGACCCCTTATTCCGAGACTGTGACCCCTGGTTATAGACTCCCCAGCCAGGGGAAACATCCTCCCTGCATCTGCCCTGTCAAGCCCCTTAAGAATTTTGTATGTTTCAATGAGATCACCTCTCATTCTTCTAAACTCTAGAGAATATAGGCCTAGTCTACTCAATCTCTCCTCATATGACAATCCCCCCATCCCAGGAATCAGTCTGGTGAACCTTTGTTGCAATCCATCTATGGCAAGTATATCCTTCCTTAGGTAAGGAGACCAAAACTGTACACAATACTCCAGGTGTGGTCTCACCAGGGCCCTATATAATTGCAGTAAGATGTCTTTACTCTTATACTCAAATTCTCTTGTAATTAAGGCCAACATACCATTTGCTTTCCTAATTGCTTGCTGTACCTGCATGTTAACTTTCAGTGATTTGTGTACAAGGACACCCAGGTCCCTCTGAACACCAACAGTTCCCAATCTCTCACCATTTAAAAAATACTCTGCTTTTCTATTTTTCCTACCAAAGTGGATAACTTCACATTTCTCCACATTATATTCCATTTGCCATGTTCTTGCCCACTCACTTAGCTTACCTATATCCCCTTGAAGCTTCCTTGCATCCTCCTCACAACTTACATTCCCACACATCTTTGTATCATCAGCAAACTTGGATATATTACATTTGGTCCCCTCATCCAAATCATTGATGTAGATTGTGAATAGCTGAGGTCCAAGCACTGATCCTTGCGGTACCCCACTAGTTACAGCCTGCCAACCCGAAAATGAGCCGTTTATTCCTACTCTCTGTTTTCTGTCTATTAACAAATCCTCAATCCATGCTAGTATATTACCCCCAATCCCATGAGCCCTAATTTTGTTTAATAACCTCTTGTGTGGCACCTTATCGAATGCCTTCTGAAAATCCAAATACACCACATCCACTGGTTCTCCCTTATCTATTCTGCTAGTTACAACCTCAAAAAACTCTAGCAGATTCGTCCAGCATGATTTCCCTTTCATAAATCCCTGTTGACTCTGCCCAATCCTATTATTACTTTCTAAGTGCCCTGTTACCACGTCCTTAATAATAGATTCTAGCATTTTCCCTACTACTGATGTCAGGCTAACTGATCTGTAGTTCCCTGTTTTCTCTCTCCCTCCTTTCTTAAATAGTGGGGTTACATTTGCTACCTTCCAATCCGCGGGAAACATTCTAGAATTTATGGAATTTTGGAAAAAGACAACCAATGCATCCACTATCTCTATAGCCACCTCTTTCAAAACCCTAGGATGTAGGCCATCAGGTTCAGGGGATTTATTGGCTTTCAGTCCCATTAATTTCTCCAGTACTATTTTTTTACAAATACTAATTTCTTTCAGTTTCTCATTCTTGCTAGACCCTTGGTTTTCCGCTATTTCCGGGAAGTTTTTTGCGTCTTCTTCCGAGAAATAGTATTTGTTTAATTTCTCGGCCATTTCCTTATTCCCCATTATAATTTCTCTTGTCTCAGCCTGTAATGGACCCACATTTACTTTCACTAATCTTTTCCTTTTTACGTACCTTCAGAAGCTTTTACAGTCTGTTTTTATGTCTCTCGCTAGTTTACTCTATATTCTATTTTCCCTTTCTTTATCAATTTCTTGGTCCTCCTTTGCTGAATTCTAAAATCCTCCCAATCCTCAGGCTTACTACACTTTTTGACAACATTATAAGCCTCTTCCTTTGATCTAATACTATCTTTAACTTCTCTTGTTAGCCACGGTTGGACCACTTTTCCTGTGGGTTTTTTGTGCCTTAAAGGAATGTATATTTGTTGTAAATTATGTATTAATTCTTTAAATTCTAACCATTGCTTCTCTACTGTCATACCTTTTAATGTAGGTTCCCAATCTACCTTAGCCCACTCGCCCCTCATACCTACATAGTTTGCTTTGTTTAGATTTAAGACCCTAGTTTTGGATTTAATGAAATCACTTTCAAACTCAATATAAAATTCTATCATATTATGGTCACTTTTCCCTAAAGGCCCCTTTACTACAATGTTATTAATTAACCCTTTCTCGTTGCACAATACTAGATCTAAAATAGCCTGTTCCCTAGTTGGTTCCTCAACATACTGCTCTGGAAAACTATCTTGCCTACATTACATGAATTCGTCCTTCACACTAGTGCTGCAAACTTGGTTTGCCCAATCTATATGTAGATTAAAGTCCCCCATGATCACTGTATTACCCTTGTTACACGCGCTTCTAATTTCCTGATTTATACTCTGCCCTACATTACAACTACTGTTTGGGGGCCTATAAACAACTCCCACCAATGTTTTCTGCCCCTTGCTGTTTCTTAGCTGCACCCAAAATGATTCTACTTCTTGATTTTCGGAGCTAAGATCCTTTCTCTCTACTGTCTTTATCCCATCCTTTATTATCCTCCTCCTTTTCCATTTTGCCTGTCTCTTCTAAAAGTTAAGTATCCTGGAATATTTAGTTCCCAACCTTGGCCACATTGCAACCACGTTTCCGTAATGACTATTAAATCAAACCTATTAATTTCTATCTGTGCTATTAATTCATCTATTTTGTTGCGAATGCTTCGCGCATTCAGATATTGTGCCTTTAGCTTTGACTTATTTCTATTATTCCCTGATGACACCTTAGTCACTGATGCCTTATTACCTTTGTTACTCTCTCTGTCCCTTCCTGACCAACTCTGCTTATTTTTACCCAAAACTCTGCTCTACAGTCTTGACATTTCTCTCGCTGCTTTTAAATTTACTCTTTCCTGAATCCTCCCCCCCCGCTTCATTATTTTAAAGCCCTGTCTACTGCCCTAATTATTCGGTTCGCCAGGGCACTGGTTCCAGCCTGGTTTAAGTGGAGCCCGTCCCAATGGAACAGCTCTCTCTTTCCCCAGTACTGGTGCCAGTGCCCCATGAACTGAAACCCCTTCCTCCCACACCACCCTTTGAGCCACGCATTTAAACCTCTAATCTGTTTGTCCCTATGCCAATTTGCGCATGGCTCTGGTAACAATCCAGAGATTATTATCTTTGAGCATCTGCTTTTTAATTTGGATCCTAGCTCCTCAAACTGCCTCAGCAGGACCTCATTCCTAGTTCTACCTATGTCGGTCCTACGTGGACCATGACAACTGGATCCTCCCCCTCCCACTCCAAGTTCTCCTCCAGCCACGAGGACATGTCTTTAACCCTGGCACCGGGCAGGCAACACAACCTTTGGAACTCTCAGTCGTGGCTGCAGAGAACAGTATCTATCCCCCTGACTATACTGTCCCCTACCACAACTACATTCCCTTTCACTCCCCCCATTTGAATGGCCTCCTGCACCATGGTGCCATGGTCAGCTTGCTCACCCATCCTGCAGGCTTTTCCCTCATCCACACAGGCAGCAAGAACCTCATACCTGTTGGACAAAGGGCAAAGGCTGAGGCTCCTCCAGCACTGCACCTGGGGTCCCCTTACCTGCCTGAGTTGCAGTCACACCCTCCTGTCGCTGACCACTAACCAGACCTGTGCGACTACCTAATCTAAGGGGTGTGACTGCCTCCTGGCTCAAAGTGTCCAGGTAACTCTCCCCTTTCCTGATGCCCCGCAATGTCTGCACCTCAGACTCCAGCTCAAAATCTCTGAGCTGAAGTTCCTCAAGATGCAGGCACTTACTGCAAACGTGGTTGTCCGGGATCACAATGCTCTCCACAAACTCCCACATGCTGCAGTTGCGGCACACCGCCTGCACTGCCATCCCTATATGACCTTGTTTTATTTAATTAAATTTGTAATTAAGTGACTTTGTTTACACTGTAGTTTCTTGACTACTTACTTGATCTAGATTAAGTTAAGGGTACTGAAATAATGGCCCAGGTATTAAACATCGAAGGTTGCCGCGGGGGTAAGGATTCCCCGCGATATCGCACTCCGCGCCTACCTTTTTGTTTCAGGCCCACACGAACTTCAGTTTGAGGGCCTCTCCCTGTTGCCGGCGTGCAGTGCTTGCGTGTCCCAGAGGCGCAATTAGTTAGTGCGAATCTGGGATCACGTGGGACAGTTAGAGCCAATGGCAGCACACCATCTTTCATTCATAGTTTTGACAGCAAGGGCTGTCAAAGCTATGAATACTACAAGCCCCCAAAAGAACAGCTAAACCTCAATTAAATTAAAAAAAAGCCATCACATTAATAAAATAACTATAGTTAAATAAATTAACCACTTTAAACAAAAAATTAAATTTTTGATTTTTTTTTAATTCTTTTTAAAAGTTATAAAAATAAACTTACCTTTCTTTAAAGTCTCTAAAAAAGATAAACCTGTTGAAAAAAAATTAAAATAACACTTAATTAACTACTTACCTTGTTAAAAGGAGGTCCTACGCCTGCTTTCTTTGTGTAAAATCTTCACCACTTACCTGCGCGTTCAAACCTGAAAAAAAAACTAAGTGCACTGCGTGCGCACAACCTGTAGCGCGCACGCGGTTCACTTAGGAACCGCCCCCTTTGCAATACACGAAGTGCCGGTTTCCCGCGCATACGCAGTGCATGCAGGAAACCGGCAATTCGGGACCTAATACGCGAGAGTACACAGTGCGTACTCTCGCGTATTAGGTCTAATTTTCGGGCCTATATATCTACCTGTAACACAAAGCACTCCAAGTAGTGTAGGCAAAAAGCAACAACTCCTTCCCCCTCTTACCAGAAATTCCTACTCTTACCAGAAATTTCCACTTTCCAAATTCCCAAATAAAACACTCTGTTTAAGTACACTCCATTTTTAATCTCGCAGATGGAGCCTTAGTTTAGCGTCTCATCCAAAAGACCGCACCTCCAACAGTGCAGCGCTCCCTCAGTACTGCCTGCCGAGATTTTGTGCTCAAGTCTCGTGGAATGGGATTGTGAACCCACAACCTTCTGACTCTGCGGTGAGAACACTACCTCCTGAGCCACAGCTGACACAAGCCTATGGTTCTCCACACTATTAAAATCCATTCTTTTTAATAACTTGAGATGTGTTCAGTTACGTAAAGCGGTTGCAGCTGGGATACTTGGAGACTCAATTTGCATCTGTTTTTACCTTGAGGATCTGACTGCCTCTCTTGCACATAATGCAAGACTGGAAGGCAAGGAATCAGTCAATACCTAATTAGATCTAAAAGGCAATTAAACTGAGCAAATGCTTGATAATACTTTAGCCTTCTCTTCTGATCCATTTCTGTGTTAATCTTCTCTGATTCAAAGCTGCAGTGTCGTAGATACATCCCGTAATAAATGTTTGCAACACACGGGCGGAGGTGAAAAAAGTTGTGTGGCCAAGTATTTTTCTTCCCAGCGCCAATGGTTATGGGTTCCAATTGTCACAGTCGGACTTGTTTTCAGAGAGGTCCAGTTTGTATGCTTTCTTGGCATGAATCATAGAATGATATAGCACAGAAGGAGGCCATTCAGTCCATTGTGCCTATCTCAGCTCTCTGGTAGAGCTATCCAAATAATCCCACCCCCCGGCTCTTTTCCCATAGCCCGGCAATTTTTTTCCCTTCATGTATTTATCCAATTCCCTTTTGAATGTTACTATTGAAGCTGCTTCCACCGCCCCTTGCGGCAGTGCATTCCAGATCACAACAACTCGCTGCATAAAAAAAAAATGTTTCCTCAAGTTGCCCCTGGTTCTTTTGCCAATCACCTTAAATCTGTGTTCTCTGGTTAACGACCCTTCTGCCACTGGAAACAGTTTCTCCTTATTTACTCTATGAAAACCATTCATGATTTTGATCACCCCTATCAAATCTCCTCTTAACCTTCTCTGCTCGAAGGAGAACAACCCCAGCTTCTCCAGTCCCTCCACATAACTGAACTCCCTCATCCCCGGTACCATTCTAGTAAATCTCTTCTGCTACCCTCTCTGAGGCTTTGACATCCTACAGGTTTAGGTTTCACTACCTGGATCTTGGCGCCTAATTCAGCCTTTAGCATTCCAGGGCTCAAGATTATGCCAACAGATGGTATACCAGTAATCATCATATCCGCACCAGCACCAGTACACACATTCGCAGGTCATATGCAGGTGGCTCAGAGACACCCCCTCCCCCCCTCCCGAGTTGCGAGTCGCCACAAGATGCTGGACACTTTGCCGCCGCTCCACCGTTAGCCTCGTGGAAACGGCAGCTCGCCCTCAACCTCTCCGTGATTTTCCAGAAATTGCTGCATTTGTGCATTAATTAAGTTGGCCGCAGAAAGTTAGGGCTGGAACTTAACAGCGTAAGGGCCCATTTAATGATGAGATTTATGTTCCTGCAATGCCACTCAACCTCTCTGGCCCAGAAAAGGAACAATTTAAACTGTGGAGTCTCAATCCTGCAGATCGTAAATTCTTCTTCGAGGTTTTTAAAATCAGACGTTTCTTACTTTTCCTTTCTGTCTCTTTGTTCATTCTCTCTGTCTCTTAATCCAATCTTTATTTCCCTTTCTGTACCTGATTTGACTCTTAATTCATCCTATTTGATTGGGTTAGGTGAAGAGGGGTGGGAGGAGGCTCATGTGGAGCATAAACACCAACATGGACCAGTTGGGCGGAATGGCCAGTTTCTGTGCTGTAAATACGTTGTAATATTTCCTTCTCCGTCACTTCTCTGTTCCTTTCTCAATCCTTAAATCTCATTACTTAATAGAACTCTCCTGCTGTAAGATCATCTCCTGTACTGTGAGCAGAGATAGGGGGAGATTCACTATTCTCATCAAACTCTGTTGAAATGTCCCTGCAAGGAATTCGGTCCAGACAAGGAGCTTTTGAGAAACTGTCTGAATAAAGCACACAAATGCTAGTTCAGGGACACAAATAACTGCGTTTTGAAATGAATAGAGTGAGAGAGAGAGGGAGAGAATAGAAAGAGAGACTTGCATTTCTATAGCACCTTTCACGACCACCGGACGTCTCAAAGCGCTTTACAGCCAATGAAGTACTTTTTGAAGTGGAGTCACTGTTGTAATGTGGGAAACGCAGCAGCCAATTTGCGCACAGCAAGCTCCCACAAACAGCAATGTGATAATGACCAGATAATCTGTTTTTGTTATGTTGGTTGAGGGATAAATATTGGCCAGGACACCGGGAATAACTCCCCTACTCTTCTTCGAAATAGTGGTCGTGGGATCTTTTAGGTCCACCTAAGAGAGCAGACGTCTCATCCAAAAGACGGCACCTCCGACAGTGTAGCACTCCCTCAGTACTGGCACTGGAGTGTCAGCCTAGTTTACAAAAGCAAAATACTGTGGATGCTGGAAATCTGAAATAAAAACAGAAAATGCTGGAAGTACTCAGCAGGTCATCTGTGGAGATGCGGCCTGACCTGCTGAGTATTTCCAGCATTTTCTGTTTTTATTTCAGCCTAGCTTTACGTGCTCAAGGACCTGGAGTGGGATTCTGAACCCACAACCTTCTGACTCAAAGGCAACTGTGCTACCCACTGAACCACAGCTGACACAATAGCCACAAAGGGAGATAGGTTTGCAACTCCAGTAAACGCTTGTCCTTAGAATCTTCCTGTTGATTCCATCAGCTTTTGATTTCTCCCATTGACATCTCACGAGACCGGGAAGTAAAGTTTGTTACGATGAAAGTTTGCAGTCAGAGCTTGTAATGATGAATGCACTGTAACGACTGTTTTATCGGTTGAATCGGCCTTTAATTTTATGCGTGTCATTATATGTGCAGCATATTCAATTAAGTGCCTGAGTTTGCTGTTATATAAAGTCAGAGATTACCACCTCTCTGGTCTCGAGCCTAAGCCTTAATGAGTGTTTTCCCTTCGCGATAACAGACATCTTGATTGCATGCGTTAGTGCCATAAAAATTGATATGATAAATGAAATTTCGCCAGTTGATTTTTCATTAACCATGAGATGACTACACTTCTCAAGTCCCACTCCAGGGACTTGAGCACGTAAATCTAAGCTGACACTCCCAGTGCCAGTACTGAGGGAGTGCTGCACTGTCGGAGGTGCCGTCTTTCGGATGAAACGTTAAACCGAGGCCCCGTCTGCCCTCTCAGGTGGACATAAAAGATCCCACGGCACTATTTTAAAGAAGAGCAGGGGAGTTCTCCCCGGTGTCCCTGGCCAATATTTATCCCTCAACCAACGTCACTAAAAACAGATGATCTGGTCATTATCACATTGCTGTTTGTGGGAGCTTGCTGTGCGCAAATTGGCTGCTGCGTTTCCCACATTACAACAGTGACTGCACTTCAAAAAAGTACTTCATTGGCTGTCAAGCGCTTTGAGACGTCCGGTGGTCGTGAAAGGCGCTGTAGAAATACAAGCCTTTCTATTCGGCGTTAAAATGACAAGTATGAAAGATTAGTTTAGAACATTCGGAACATGCGGTCGGTCGGTCGGTAATCTGTTCCCTTTTCATATTGCTTGCTCCTTCTCAATTTTAGTAGGGAGTTAATTAAAATTGTGAGCATTTTGATTGGTTGGCCAGCAGACGCTAATTCCCATCAGAGGCTATGTTTAAACTCATTTCAATATCAAAGCAGCAGGTACATTCTTAAAGAGACTGTGCACCACAGAACTAGCAGGGAGACGAGTCCTTTGGTTGCGGTGTGCACAGGACGTAGTAAACATATGCTCCAACATATGGCCAGACAGCAACAGAAAGCTTCTGTGATGCTGCACCTCAGTGGAAATCTTCGGAGAATTTTGGTTGACGTTGAAAGTTTTTTTTTTCGTGCTCAATGAAGTCTGTGGAAAGTTGTTTTAATCATGGGCAACACGGTGGCATAGTGGTTAGCACTGGTGCCTCACAGCGCCAGAGACCCGGGTTCGAATCTGACCTCGGGTGACTGTCTGTGTGGAGTTTGCACATTCTCCCCGTGTCTGCGTGGGTTTCCTCCGGGTGCTCCGGTTTCCTCCCACAGTCCAAAAATGTGTGGGTTAGGTTGATTTGGCTATGATAAATTGACCCTTAGTGTTAGGGGGGATTAAATATGTGGGGTTATGGGGATAGGATGGGATATGTTAGGGGGAATTAAATACGTGGGGTTACGGGGGTAGGTTGGGATATGTGTACTGTGGGGATTAAAGCAGGGACAGGGTACTGGATTTGGATGATCAGCCATGATCGTATTGAATGGCGGAGCAGGCTCGACGGGCCGAATGGCCTACTCCTGCTCCTAGATTCTATGTTTCTATGTTTCTATGTTTTTGCTTCAATAAAACCATTTGAAAGAAAAGAAAGAACTTGCATTTCTATTGCGCCTTTCACGACCTCAGGACGTCCCAAAGTGCTTCACAGCTACTGAAGTACTTTTCGAAGTACCGTCACTTTTGTAATGTAGGAAACGCGACTGCAGTGTGTACCATCTACAAGATGCACTGCAGCAACTCGCCAAGGCTTCTTCGGCAGCACCTCCCAAGCCCTCGACCTCTACCACCTAGAAGGACAAGGGCAGCAGGTGCATGGGAACACCACCACCTCCAAGTTCCCCTCCAAGTCACACACCTGACTTGGAAATATATCACCGTTCCTTCATCGTCGCTGGGTCAAAATCCTGGAACTCCCTCACTAACAGCACTGTGGGATTACCTCCACCACAAGGACTGCAGCGGTTCATGAAGGCGGCCCACCACCACCTTCTCAAGGGCAATTAGGGATGGGCAATAAATGCCAGCCTTGCCAGCGACGCCCATATGTCAGGAACGAATGTAAAAAAAATTGTGCACAGCAAGCTCCCACAAACATCAATGCGATAATGACCAGATTAATCTGCTTTTTGTGATGTTGAGTTAGAGTTAAATATTGGCCAGGACACCAGGAATAACTTCCCTGCTCTTTCTTCATAATAACGCCACGGGATTTTTTACGTCCACCTGAGAGATCAGACAGGGCCTCGGTTTAACATCTCATCCAAACGACAGCACCACCAACAGCACAGCACTCCCTCAGTCCTGCACTGGAGTGTCAGCCTATATTACGTGCTCAAATTGCTGGAGTGGGACTATGAACACACTACCTTCTGACTCAGAGGTGAGAATGCTCCCCACTGAGCCAAGGCTGACACACAGCTGGGCTCTTTAATTTAGCAAGGGTGTCAAGGGCATGGGGAGAGTGCCAAAGAGAGTCACTAAGATCAGACTGAGGATGAGAGGTTTGAGTTATGAAGACGAAACTGGGACTCTTTTCATTAGAACGAAGAAGGTTAACAGGAGAAATAACAACAGAAAATGCTGGAAATACTCAGCAGGCCAGGCAGCATCCGTGGAGAGAGAAACAGAGTTAACAGGAGGTCCAATAGAGGTGCTCAAAATTATGAAAGGTTTTGAGAAGGTCAATCATGAAAAAACTAATTCTGCAGGCTGATTCAATACCTAGAGAGCATCAGTTTGAGATCATTACCAGAAGAATAAAGGGTGAGCTTAGGAGGGGTGCTGAGTTGTTCCGATGTGGAATACTCCACATCAGAAGCAGAATCCATAAGGGCTTTTGAAAGGGACGCAAATAAATACATTTCAAAAGGGTTTTGGGAAAGGGCAGGGGAATGGAACTCAGTTTTTTATTAATTTGTTAATGATATGCGTGCGTCACTGGGCTACGGAGCAAAGGCGGGTAAATGGAGTTGAGGCACACACCAGCCATGATCTAATTGCAGGCTCGAGGGACTGAATGGCCTACTCCTGTTCCTATGTTTCTGCAGTCACATTAGTTGCTCAGTCATGAGATCAAATTCATATGCTCCTGTGACAGTGCGTTTCTGCTCCAGGCCATCATGTGACTACCGATGAAATCCCATCAGAGTAATGTTGTCGTAGAAGGCGACATGAAATCAGATGGGGGAATATCTGTGAATACTGGGCAATTAAATACACACGAATAGTTTTACAATTCGTCGTGACTGATTCTCCTGCCAACTCAAATATCCTTTTAGGGATCATCTGCATTTCCATCTGGGAAATTCATATTTCCACACCACACGAAAGCAGCTACTTCATATTCAACCGTTGAGTGCAAATGATCGCCTTTGGAGAATACTAGATGCCTTGTAGGAATGTTTCAGTTCTACATGGCTAAAGGCACTCAACTCCATTGCATTCATTTGGCTCAAGTCCAAGTAAGCAGGGGACTCCACTGCCAAGTGATGGCAACTTGCATTGACACAGCGCTTTTCAACATCGATGAACATCACAAGGCGCTTCGCAGTAACGTAATGGAATGGACGGCGTGGAACCAGAGAAGGGAAGATTAGGAGAGGTGATTGAATCCTCGGTCAAAGAGGCGGGTCCTTTAAAGGAGGAGACGGTGCTGGAGATGCAAAGGGGTTTAGGAAAGGAATTCCAGAGCATGGTGCCAAGGCGATTGAAAGCGTGGCCGCCAGTAGTGGGGCGAAGGGAGAAGGGGGAGCGCAAGAGGCCGGAGTCAGAGGAACAAAGTGTTTGGACCGGGGGGAGTTGGAGAGGTTACAGAGATAGGGAGGGGCAAGGACTTTCAGGGATTTTAACACACAGGATGAGAATGTTTTCTCTATTCCACAATGTGCTGATTTAAGAGATACGATAGCATAGTGGTTATGTTACTGGGCTAGTAACCCTAGTAGGCTGGGACTAATGATCTCAAGTTTAGATGATGAGTTCAAACCCCACCGCAGCAGCAGGTGAATTTAAATTCAGCTAATTAAATAAAATCTGGAATAAAAAGCTCCTAGCAGTAATGGTGACCATGAAACTACTGGATTGTCTTCTGATGGAGCGTCATTGACCTGTAAGCTTAACCCTACCGCCCTCTCTCCGCCGATGCTGCCTGACCTGCTGAGTGTTTCCTGCATTCTCTGATGTTATTTCAGAGTTCCAGCATTTTTGCTTTTTACACAAAGTGCAAATGTTGGCAAACCTGAAATAGAAAAAAGAAAGAAAGACTTGCATTTCTATAGCGTCTTTCATGACCTCAGGGCATCCCAAAGCTCTTTACAGCCAATGAAGTACTTTGGAAGTGTAGTCACTGTTGAAATGTAGGAAGTAGACAGTGGGTCGATCAGCATCTGTACCAAGGACAAGACAAGTGAACAATTCAGGTTCCATCTGAGCTGGGAATCGAGTATTCACCTTCAATAGGACTAATAGAACTAAGCAAAGATAGGGGTGGGGGGGGGAGAGGGTAAAACAGGTAAATAATGAGAGTGAGGAGTCTAATTCAAAGAGGCAGTGAACATACCTGACTCTTAACTGTTCCCTTTCGACCCTCCCCATCCCTTTGTTTTGTTCAGTCCTATGAAGGGGCTTGCTTTGCGCCCAGTGTTCAAGTCAGGTGAAGAATTTGAGAATGTTTTTTTTTATTGTAAAAAGGAAGAAGCTCTCTTTTGACTTGTAGGAATTATTTATGACTTTCACATCTCCCACATTATGGGCGCGATCTTGTCAGCCCTGGGGAGGAGGGTTTGGAGGCGGGACTGCCGGGAAAATGGCAGAATTTGGGGGCGGGTGCCCAACCCGTCTCCGTGCCATCTTCCCAGGAGGCGGGTAGCCGTCCCGCGCCAGGTCCCGTCTCCTTGGAGGCGGGAAGGGATCAAAGCCTATTAACTGCCTGTTAACAAGTAGTTAACAGGCAGAAAATAGGATTATCCCCTTTTTGCCCTCACAAGTGCGGGCTTCCCGAAGGCTCTGAAACCCGCCAAGTCAGCGAGGCGAGTACTGGGTCTGCGGGGGTCGGGGGTCGGGGGGTGCTAAAGTGTGCTGTGAAGGTAAGTGATGGGTGCAAGTGTGGAGAGGTGAGTATCTGAGGTAAGTGGAAAGTGTTAGAAAAAGATTACTTACCTTTGTTTCTTCCTGCAGGCTTCAATCGGTGGGTATGCGGAGAATCTCGCACCTCCGTGTGTTTGGGTAATAGAATACAAGAGCAGGGGTGTTATGCTTCATCTGTATAAAACACTAGTTAGGCCTCAGCTAGAGTACTGCGTGCAGTTCTGGTCACCACACTACAGGAAAGATGTGATTGCACTAGAGAGGGTACAGAGGAGATTTACAAGGATGTTGCCAGGAGTAGAGAATCTTAGCTATGAGGAAAGACTGGATAGGCTGGGTCTGTTTTCCTTGGAACAGAGGAGGCTGAGGGGAGACCTTATTGAGGTGTATAAAATTATGAGGGGCATAGATAAAGTGAATAGAAAGGACCTATTTCCCTTAGCAGAGGGGTCAAAAACCAGGGGCCACAGATTTAAAGTAATTGGGGGAAGGTTTAGATGGGATTTGAGGGGAAATTTCTTCACCCAGAGGGTTGTGGGGGTCTGGAACTCACTGCCTGAAAGGGTGGTAGAGGCAGAAACCCTAACCACATTTAAAAGTACTTGGATGTGCACTTGGGATGCTCTAACCTGCAGGGCTACGGACCAAGAGCTGGGAAGTGGGATTAGGCTGGATAGCTCTTTGTTGGCCAGCGCGGACACGATGGGCCGAAATGGCCTCCTTCCGTGCTGTAACTTTCTATGATTCTATGGTTCTATGAAGAAATTTCTCCTTATCTCAGACTTAAACGTCCTACCCCATATCCTGAGACTGTGACCCCTCGTTCTGGACCCCCCAGCCAGGGGAAACATCCTCCCTGCATCCAGTCTGTCTAGCCCTGTCAGAAAAGTTCTCTTTTGTACTAAAGTTCTTCTTGTTATCAGGGATGTTTTAAAATAGATTTCCCTTCAGACTGAAAGCCCCAAATCCTTGCAGTTGTTCCTTGGTATCTCGCCGTTTTCCCCCTCCCTCTCTCTTCACCACTGCCAGACGTGACTTTGCATTCTACTCTGACGGCCCCCTCTGGTTTCAATGGAAACTGTGGCCTGAATTTATCCAATCCCATTACTTCTCATGCAGGACACCCAATGCACATTTTTATATTCAGCATATTCAGTTTCGCTTCAGCTGGTTGGTTCTGCAGCGTACAAAGCCAAAATCAATACATAGTCTTACACAGTATTTACAGCACAGAAACAGGCTATTTGTCCCAACTGCTCCGTGCCGGTGTTTATGCTCCACACGAGCCTCCTCCCACCCCTCTTCATCTAACTCTATCAGCATAGCCTTCTATTCCTTTCTCCCTCATGTGTTTATCTAGCTTCCCCTTAAATGCATCTATACTATTTGCCTCGACCACTCCCTGTGGTAGTGAGTTCCACATTCTCACCACTCTCTGGGGAAAGTTGTTTCTCCTGAATTCCCGACAGGATTTATTTGTGCCTATCTCTTTTTTTTAATTCGTTCCTAGAATCTGGGCGTCGCTGGCAAGGCCAGCGTTTATTGCCCATCCCGAGCTGCCCTTGAGAAACTAAGGATGGGCCCTAATTCTGGTCTCCACCCGCAAGTGGAAACATCTCTTACGTCTACCCTATCGACCCCTTTCACAATCTTAAAGACCGCTATCAGGTCACCCCCTCAGTCTTCCCTTTTCTTGAAAAAAGCATTGGAATCATTCTTTCTGATGTTTTTCTATCAAGTACAAACTTTTCAACTTTTCCTTGGGGGGTGGGGCGGGGGGGGGCATTAAATACTATGCTGGATCTACAGTGTAACCTTGAAATAAAGATTATCCGCTACTTTGTGCCATTTCTCAATTTTTGCTGGTGTATACAGCCCACTTCAATGTGTTCAAAGCTCCCTCAGTTGGGATAATCTGTGGAACCTCGGCTTTCAGCTCTTTCAGTTGAGAATGTGGCCTTTAGACTAAAAAAAGAAATCGCAGGTCTGAGCCAAATCTTTTTGAACATGAGATCACAAAAAATATCAGCACCGTACAGTGAAGTTTCCAAGTCCACAGAATCTATTACAATATTCTCTCATGCGGTGGGTCAAAGTGGAAGGTTATCCAGGTTTTTCCATTCCATATTTTACTTTTTTTTAAACATATGTCAGAACACATTTCTTTCGTTTTGTTTCTAGTTTTTAAGTTCCCTTTCCTACTCCCCTCCATCGCCCAACCCCCAAATCACTTAAGCACCATCCAGGACAAAGCAGTCCGCTTGACTGGCACCCATTCCACCGCCTATAACATCCACTCCCTCCACCACCGACGCACCGTGGGTGCAGTGTGTACCATCCACAAGATAACTGCAGCAAGTTGCTAAGGCTTCTTCGAATGTACCTCCCAAACCCGCGACCTACACCTAGAAGGACGAGGGCAGCAGGCGCATGGGAACACCACCACCTCTTCCAAGTTCCCCGCCAAGTCACACACCCTCCCTGACTTGGAAGTACATCATCGTTCCTTCATCGTCGCTGGGTCTGAATCCTGGAACTCCCTCCCTAACAGCACTGTGGGAGCGCCTTCACCACACGGACTGCAGCGGTTTAAGTAGAAGGCCCACCACCACCTTCTCAAGGGGTAACTAGGGGATGGGCAATAAATGCTGGCCTTGCCAGCGATGCCCATATTCCGAGAACCAAATAAAAAGGTGATTTTTATTAATAGGGATCCTCGGTTGTAAGCTGCATAAGTCCGAGAGCTGAGACCAGTTTTTTTTTTAATGTACTTAAGGGTCTTCATCAGCTCTACAGTGATGACTACATGTTTCAAGGGGAAAGGTGCACGAGGGGAAAGCAGAAATCAGAAGTAAAGCTTACTCCTGCAGCCAAACAGCTAACTGAAGTAGTTTCCAAACTGTACATCCAATTCTTCTGCTGCTATTAAGAACATAAGAGCAGAAGAATTAGGAGCAGGAGTCGGCCATACGGCCCCTCGAGCCTGCTCCGCCATTCAATAAGATCATGGCTGATCTTTGACCTCAACTCCACTTTCCCGCCCGATCTCCATATCCCTTGATTCCCCTAGAGTCCAAAAATCTATCGATCTCAGCCTTGAATATACTCAACGACTGAGCATCCACAGCCCTTTGATGTAAAGAATTCCAAAGATTCACAACCCTCTGAGTGAAGAAATTCCTCCTCATCTCAGTCCTGAATGGCCGACCCCTTATCCTGAGACTGTGACCCCTAGTTCTAGACTCTCCAGCCAGGGGGAAACAATCTCTCAGCATCTACCCTGTCAATCCCCCCTCACAATCTTATATGTTTCAATGATTAGTCCTTATTTGTGGGCTGTTTTTTTTTTGCTTTGCTTGTTTCTTTGGATTGGATCAGTTTGTTTTACATTTTTCCCAATATTTTCTCATTATCCCAACAGAAACTGTCTCCACTGGCAGAAGGGTGAGTAACCAGAGGATACAGATTTAAGATAATTGGCAAAATAGCCAGAGGGGCGAGAAGATTATAAGTTTATTTATGCGGCGAGTGTTACGATCTGGAATGCAAGTTCTTTCCTTTTTTTACATTTGCTGTTGCACTGCTACCGTTGACGACACTTTGCCTGATGTAGTCTGCCCTCCCTGACCCTCCGGGGACTTTAACACTCGACTGGCTTTATCTCAACACAACGCTCAGAAGAAAACGCCAAATTTCTAACTTTGCCGCCTCCCCCAGGAAATCCCGCCTCCCCCAACCGCTACACTTCCAGTGCAGGTCGCCAATCACACGTAGGCCACACTAACATGATGTGAATGAGGGGCCGCGGAATACCTGCCCAGACCCGATCAATCCTGCAGCACAGGAGGAGGCCATTCGGCCCATCGTGCCTGGTGCTGGCTCTTTGAAAGCACTCCCAGAGCAAAATCTCAAGCACGCAGTTTTAAGCTTCTCTCTCCGTATGCTTAGTGAAAAGAGAAGAAAGACTTGCATTTATATAGCGCCTTTCACAACCACCGGACATCTCAAAGTGCTTTACAGCTAACAAAGTACTTTTGGAGTGTAGTCACTGTTGTAATGTGGGAAATGCAGCAGCCAATTTGCGCACAGCAAGGTCCCACAAACAGCAATGTGACAATGACCAGATAATCTGCTTTTTAGTGATGTTGATTGACGGATAAGTATTGGCCGTGGACACAACTCCCCCGCTCTTCTTCGATAGAGTGCCAAGGGATCATTTACATCCACCTGAGAGAGCATACAGGGACCTCGGTTTAGCATCTCATCTGAAAGACGGCACCTCCGACAGTGCAGCACTCCCTCAGCCTAGCTTTAAGCGCTCAAGTCCCTGGAGTGGGGCTTGAACCCCACAACCTTCTGACTCAGAGGCAA
Source organism: Squalus acanthias (assembly GCA_030390025.1). Taxonomy (NCBI): domain Eukaryota; kingdom Metazoa; phylum Chordata; class Chondrichthyes; order Squaliformes; family Squalidae; genus Squalus; species Squalus acanthias. Next base: position 7,914,920 of record CM059434.1, on the reverse strand, counting down.
GTGTGCTACCCACTGAGCCACAGCTGACGCCATAGCGCCATCCAATATTGAAGGGAAAAGAATAACCTTATTAAGCCTGAAAAAAACCCGCCCCATTATATTCAGCGGATTAGCCTCTGAAAATAAACTTCATCTTCAATGCTTTACCTGGGGCAGTCTGCTTCAAGTTAGTTCGTTAATTGAAACGTCATCAGATATGGATTGCTCATGGCAATTTGCCCAACTTACAATGCCAAACTGAACGCAACATTGAGACTCACGGAAGGAAGGGAACATCTATAAATGCTCATACTGCAGCGTAAATGCACTCGTTTGTGAGCATGCCCTCAGTGAGAAGCTGCTCAAAAGCAACTGTGGGTCTAACCCTACCTTTGGTGCAAAGCTCTCTTAGCTGTGGCACAGTGGGTAGCACACTCGCTCTGGGTTCAAGTCCCACTCCAGGGACTTGACCACAACAATCTAGGTTAACACTCCCAGTGCAGTGCTGAGGGAGTGCTGCACTGTTGGAGGTGCCGTCTTTCGGATGAGACGTTAAACTGAGGCCCCGTCTGCTCTCTAAGGTGGGTGTAAAAGATCCCATGGCACTATTTCGAAGAGGAGTTATCCCCGGTATCCTGGCCAATATTTATCCCTGAACCCAACATAACAAAAACAGATGATCTGGCCATGATCACATTGCTGTTTGTGGGAGCTTGCTGTGCGCAAACTGGCTGCCGCATTTCCCACATTACAACAGTGACTACACTTCAAAAAGTACTTCATTGGCTGTAAAGCGCTTTGAGACATCCGGTTGTCGTGAAAGGCGCTATATAAATGCAAGCCTTTCTTTCTTTCTTCGAGCATGGCTCCACTGCTCAGAGTGCGTGATCAGGCAACTTACTCTTGCGTCGCTGCGTAAGGAAGGTTATGGAATCTATAATTTTGTCAATGGCATGGAATGTTGGCTTTTACCTCAAGGGGGGCGGAATACAAAAGGGGAGCAAGTGATGCTCCAGTTGTACAGAGCCTTGGTCAGACTCCATCTGGAGCAGCACGTTCAGTTCTGGGCACCGAACTTCAGGAAGGATCTGCTGGTCTTGGAGTGAGTGCAGCGCAGATTCACCAGAACGATACCGGAGCTTAAAGGCTTAAGCTATGAGACCAGGTTGCATAAACTTGGCTTGCATTCCCTTGAGTTTAGATGGTTGACAGGCGATCCAATCGAGGTATTTAAAATGATAAAGAAACGATAATGCGACATAGGAACAAACTTTTTTTACGCAGCGAGTGGTTATGATCTGGAATGCGCTGCCTGAAAGGGTGGTGGAGGCAGACTCAATCTTCTTTCAAAAGGGAGTTGGCTAAGTACCTGAAGGAAAAAAATGTGCAGGGCTACGAGGAAAGGGCGGAGGGAGTGGGACTAGCTGAAGTGCACTTGCAGAGAGCCGGCACGGGCTCGACGGGCCGAATGGCCTCCTTCTATGCTGTAACCATTCTATGACTCGATGATTCCATACAGAGAAACTATTCCCGCCGGTCAGGGAATCTAGAATAAAGGGGCATAATCTTCAAATTAGAGCTCGGCCTTTTAGGCGTGAAATCAGGAAGCACTTTTCACATAAAGGGTAGTGGATGTCTGGAACTCGATTCCCCCAAATGGCTGTGGATCCGTTGGAGCTTTCAAGATTGAGTTCGATGGACTTTAAGGAATGTAAGGAAATAAAAACAGAAAATGCTGGAAATACACAGCAGGCCAGGCAGCATCTGCGGAAAAAGAAGCAGAATAAACGCTTCAGGTCGATGACCTGTCGTCAGAACTGGAAAAAGTTAGAGATGTAGCAGGTTTTAAACAAGTGCAGAGGCAGGGAAAGGGGGGAGGGGAGGAAAGAACAAAAGGGAGGGTCTGTGATAGGGTGGAAGGCAGGAGAGATTAAATGACAAAAGGGGTGATGGAGCGAGGTGAAAGGGGTAATGGGACAAGTAAAGAAACAAAAGATGGGTCTAGAGGAGGTGTCAATGGGAATGGCAGAATCATCAACAGCTGCCATCCGAAATAATGGGGGCAGAGGTTATGGTCTGAAATTGTTGAACTCAATGTTGAGTCCAGAAGGCTGTAAAGTGCCACATCGAAAGATGAGGTGCTGTTCCTCGAGCTTACGTTGAGCTTCATTGGAACAGTGTAAGAGGCCGAGGTCAGAGTGGGAGTGGAGCGGAGAATTAAAGTGACAGGAAGCTTGGGGTCACGCTTGCAGACTGAACGGAGGTGTTCCACAAAGCGGTCACCTAACCTGCGTTTGGTCTCCCCAATGTGGAGGAGACCACATCGTGAGCAGCGAATATCGTGTACTAAATTGAAAGAAGTACAAGTAAATCACTGTTTCACCTGGAAGGGGTGTTTGAGGCCCTGGATGGTGGGAAGGGAGGAGGTAAAAGGGCAGGTGATGCATTGTGATGGGGAGGGGATGTTGGGGGTGATTGAGGAGTGGACCAGGGTGTCACGGAGGAAACGGTCCCTTCGGAATGCAGAAAGGGGAGGGGAGGGGAAGATGTTCTTGGTGGTGGGATCACGCTGAAGGTGGCGGAAATGGAGGAGGATGATCCATTGAATGTGGAGGCTGGTGGGGTGAAAGGTGAGGACAAGGGGAATCCTATCGTGGTTCTGGGAGGGAGGGGAATGGGTGAGAGCAGAAGTGCGGGAAATGGAACGTCCATATGGATCAAAGGTGGGTCAAGGGAGTTGTGGTACAGATCAGCCTTGATCTAATAGAATGGTGGAAGGAGCTCAAGGGGCTGAATGGCCGACTCCCGCTCCTCTGTTCCTCACTGTCTTGGTTGCAGTGGGGCCTTGACATACATCACCAGAATAACATAGCTGTTTACACTTCACGCTTCAGTTGCACGTCACTCCAGCCTAAATATCCAGCCTAATGCGCCTGGAACATATGAACATAGGAACAGGAGGAGGCCAATCAGCCCCTCAAGCCTGTTCCGGCATTCAATGAGATCATGGCTGATCTGTGACCTAACTCCATATACCCGCCTTTGGCCCATATCCCTTAATACCTTTGGTTAACAAAAATTAATTACTCTCAGATTTAAAATTAACAATTGATCGAGCATCAATTGCCGTTTGTGGAAGAGAGTTCCAAACCTCTACCACCCTTTGTGTGTAGAAGTGTTTCCTAATTTCACTCCTGAAAGGTCTGGCTCTAACTAGTCCGAGACTCCCCAACCAGCGGAAATAGTTTCTCTGTGTCTACCCTATCAGTTCCCCGCAATATCTTGAAAACTTCAATCAAAGCACCCCTTAACCTTCTAAATTCCAGGCAATACAACCCGTGATTGTGTAATAACTCCTCGTAATTTAACCCTTGGAGTCTGGGTATCATTCTGGTAAATGAAGGTAATGCTGTGCGTTTTGACAAAGTTCTGAAAGGCACATTGAAGCGCAACGCCTGGCTGCTCGATATATCTGATGCATATCTTCAACATCCCCAGGCTGCGTTTTGTGCAGCAGCAGAGTTGTGAATAACTAGCCTGGGCATGGTTGAAAGGATTCCAGAAAGAGTCATCACCATGTCTTGAGATTAGGAACACAGCTGCCCACAAACCAGGGCTGGATTTTTGTCAAGGCTGTGTTAGTTTGACACTCTGAGGAAAAAGAAAACTAGGAAGTTAAGGACGGCTCGTGACAATGAAAACTGTAAGGAAGGGTGTTGAGAAGAGACGCAGCCTTTTCCCACTCTCTATTCCCATAAACCTTTCAGCTGTCTCATTCTTAATAGTGAAACAACAACATCTTGCATTTATATAGCACCTTTAACGTAGTAAAAATGTCTCCAGGTGCTTCACAAGAGTGTTATCAGACACAATTTGACACCGAGCCATAGAGCGTTCGAGAGGCGGAGAAGTTTAAGGAGGGAATTCCAAAGCTTAGGGCCCAGGCAGCTGAAGGCACGGCCGCCAACTGTGGAGTGCTGAAAATCGGGGATACTCAAGAGGCCAGAAGGAGTTTTTTTTTACTATATTCATCTTCTGGAAGTGGGCATTTTGGGCAAGACCGGCATTTATTGCCCATTCCTAGTTACCCCTTGAGAAGGTGGTGATGAGCCACCTTCTTGAACCGCTGCAGTCCATGTGGTGAAAGTACTCCCACAGTGCTGTTAGGGAGGGAGTTCCAGGATTTTGACCCAGCGACGATGAAGGAACGTCCGATATATTTCCAAGTCAGGATGGTGTGTAACTTGGAGGGGAACTTGGAGGTGGTGGTGTTCCCATGAGCCTGCTGCCCTTGTCCTTCTAGGTGGAAGAGTTTGCGGGTTTGGGAGGTGCTGTCGAAGAAACCTTGGCGAGTTGCTGCAGTGCATCTTGTAGATGGTACACACTGCAGCCACGGTGCGCCGGTGGTGGAGGGAGTGAATGGCCCAGAAATTGATCTCGCTCTGTTCCCGCGGGGGTAAGCCTTCCCCGCAATGTCTCACCTCGCTTATGCTTTTTCTGATCCAGCTCGCACGAAATTGATGTTCCAGACATCAGCTGTGCTGGGCTTGCGTATCCCAGCGGCGCAGTTAATTCGTGCGAACTGTGGGATCACGTGACTCAGTTAGAGCCAATGGCAGCACACCATCTTCCATTCATAAGTCTCACAGCTTGGCTGTGAGACTTATGAATCTTACACCCCCCCAAAATAACAGCTAAACCTCAATTAAATTAAAAAAAAAACCCATCACATTAATAAAATAAGTATAGTTAATTAAATTAACCATTTTAAATAAAAAATTAAATTTTTGAAAAAATTTAAAATCTTTTAAAAAGTTATAAAAATAAACTTACCTGTCTTTAAAGTCTATAAAAAAGATATACCTGTAAAAAAAAATTCAAAAAAATACTTAATTCACTACTTACCTTCTTAAAAGCGGGTCTTACTCCTCCTTTTTACATTTCCAAAATCTTCCCTACTTACCTGCGCGTCCAAAGCATGAAGTGCACAGCGTGCGCGCAGCCTGTAGCGCGCACGCGATGCAGCCAGGCCCCGCCCCCTTTTCGGAAGAGCAATTGCCGGTTTTCAGCGCATGCGCAGGGCATGCAGAAAACCGGCAATTGGAGTGGGAATACGCGAGAGTATGCAGTGCGTACTCTCGCGTCCCGGGATCAATTTTCGGCCCAATGTTTAAGGTGGTGGATGGGGTGCCAATCAAGTGGACCGCTTTTTCCTGGATGGTGTCAAGCTTCTTGAGTGTTGTTGGAGCTGCACTCATCCAGGCAAATGGAGAGTATTCCATCACACTCCTGACTTGTGCCTTGTAAGTAAGTGGTGGAAAGGCTTTGCGGAGTCAGCAGGTGAGTCACTCGCTGCAGAATACCCAGCCTCTGACCTGCTCTTGTAGCCAGGCATTATGTGGCTGGTCCAGTTAAGTTTCTGGTCAATGGTGACCCTCAGGATATTGATGGTGGGGGATTCGGCAATGATAATATCATTGAATATCAAGGGGCGGTGGTTAGACTCTGTCTTGTTGGCGATAATGCGGAGATGCCGGTGTTGGACTGGGGTGGACAAAAGTGAGAAGTCGCACAACACCAGGTTATAGTCCAACAGCTTTATTTGAAATCACAAGCTTTCGGAGCGCTGCTCCTTCGTCAGGTGAAGTGAAGAAATGCCTTTCTTCACTTCACCTGATGAAGGAGCAGCGCTCTGAAAGCTTGTGATTTCAAATAAAGCTGTTGGACCAGAACCTGGTGTTGTGCAACTTCTCACTTTTGTTGGCAATAGTGATTGCCTGGCACTTGTGTGGCACGAATGTTACTTGCCACTTATCTGCCCAAGCCTGAATGTCGTCCAGGTCTTGCTGCATGCGGGCACGGACTGCTTCATTACCTGAGGAGTTGCGAATGGAACTGAACACTGTGCAATCATCAGCGAACATCCCCACTTCTGACATTATGATGCAGCTGAAGATGGTTGGGCCGAGGACACTGCCCTGAGGAACTCCTGCAGCGATGTCCTGGGCCAATGTAAAAATTAAAGAAGTCTTTTGTTTAGAGATCGTGTCGGTCATATTTCGGATATCTTCAAGGCATAAAAAAGCAAAATAAGTAATTTCAAGCTAGTTTCTTCTGGCCTGGAGCTGTAAATTTACAAATGCCTGTCAGTCGCTCTCAACAAAGCAGTTAATCTCGAATTGACCTAAGCATGCGCCTATTATAAGCTGGCTTTGCAACTGCAGAGGAACAGGCCAAATTAAACATAACTGCACCTTAGCAACAGAATATTATATTGTTCATTACTTAATAGAACACTCCTGCTGTAAGATCATCTCCTGTACTGTGAGCAGAGATAGGGGGAGATTCACTATTCTCATCAAACTCTGCCGAAATGTCCCTGCAAGGGATTCAATCCAGACAAGGAGCTTTTGAGAAACTGTCTGAATAAAGCACACAAATGCTAGTTCAGGGACACAAATAACTGCATTTTGAAATGAATAGAGAGAGGGAGGGAGAGAATAGAAAGAAAGGCTTGCATTTATATAGTGCCTTTCACGACCACCGGATGTCTCAAAGCGCTTTACAGTCAATGAAGTACTTTTTGAAGTGGAGTCACTGTTGTAATGTGGGAAACGCAGCAGCCAATTTGTGCACAGCAAGGTCCCACAAACAGCAATGTGATAATGACCAGATAATCTGTTTTTGTTATGTTGGTTGAAGGATAAATATTGGCCAGGACACCGGGAATAACTCCCCTACTCTTCTTCGAAATAGTGGTCGTGGGATCTTTCAGGTCCACCTGAGAGAGCAGACGGGGCCTCGGTTTAACGTCTCATCCAAAAGACGGCACCTCCGACAGTGCAGCACTCCCTCAGCCCTGCACTGGAGTGTCAGCCTAGATTATATGCTCAAGTCTCTGTATTGGGACTCTGAGGTAGGAGTATTGTCCAGGAGAGCTGGCGTAGACTCAATGGGCCGAATGGCCTCCTTCTGTGCTGTGCTATTCTATGATTCTACTGAACCAACCGAACAATGTTAGGTGTTGCAACATTTATGTAGACAGTAGTTCCTGGTATTCTTAGATATATATGATGTTGTGCAGGTTGTTCTTGTTCCACTCCCCCTTGCTCTTTCCCCATTGCCCTGCAAAATTTCAAGTATTTATCCAATTCCCTTTTGAAAGTTACTATTGAATCTGCTTCCACCACCCTTTCAGGCAGCACATTCCAGATCACAACATCTCGCTGCGTAAATAAAACTTCCTCATCTCCCCTTCTGGTTCTTTTGCCAATCACCTTGGGGGAAAAATTCGGTTGCTTTACGCCTCCAGCTAGTGCCCTAAGAGGGCGCTAACAGGGCGCAAAGCAACTAGCGCCCAGGCGCGGCGCCGCCAACGCCTCCCGCGAAATTCAGCCGGAGGTTAGTGGCGGCGGTAACCGTTCGCGCCCCGCGGCGCTGCTCCGCCGGCGATGACGTCATCGCCATCATCACTGTCATCGCCGTGCGCAGCGCCCCGCTCGCACCCCGGCCGCGATCTTCAGTAGCGCCCCCGATTTACCGCCGGACGCTACGTCCGACGGGGTCGGGGGGGGCCTACCTGCGGCCGGGGCGGTGCTAATTAAAGGCGAAGTTCCAGGCGGCCGTTTTTGTTGCTGGCCGCCTGCCAGCACCTGCCCCCGTTGCCGTCCCCGGCCTCCTGAGCAGCCCCCCAGCAGAGTGCCGGCTGCGCTCCATGAGCCTGGCACTTCTCTTGAGTGCCGGGCTCTATTGCCGGCACTCCCGATCCCCGGGGGCCCAGCTGGGCCCCGGGTCACGCTGCGCAAGGCCCCTCCCTTTTAAGAAGGGGAGGAAGGCCTGCAGTACTGCAGCACATAGCGCCACGATATTCCCTCACAGCGCCCCAAGAGGGAGGCGGGGCGCTTCTAGTAGCACCCTGTTTCCCTCTTGGGGCGCTACCGATGAATTTTGGCTGCGGGGGCGCTAAAAGTAGCGCCCCGGCGAAGTTAGCGCCCCAAAGGGGGCGCCTCTCAATTTTTCCCCCCTTAAATCTGTGTCCTCTGGTTCGTGATCTTTCTGCCAGTGGAAACAATTTCTCCTTATTTACTATCAAAACCCCTCATGATTTTGAACGCCTCTATTAAATCTCCTCTTAACCTTCTCAGTTCTCAGGAGAACAATCCCAGCTGTTCCAGTCTCTCCAGATAATCGAAGTCCCTGGTTCTGCCAGTGGAAACAGTTTCTCGTTATTAAAATTTTTTTTTTTTTATTCGTTTATGGGATCAGGGCGTCGCTATAATGTCAGCATTTATTGCCCATCCCTAGTTGCCCTTGAGAAGGTGGTGGTGAGCCGCCGCCTTGAACCGCTGCAGTTCGTGTGGTGAAGGTACTCCCACAGTGCTGTTAGGTAGGGAGTTCCAGGATTTTGACCCAGCGACGATGAAGGATCGGCCGATATACTTCTAAGTCAGGATGGTGTGTGACTTGGAGGGGAACTTGGAGGTGGTGGTGTTCCCATGCGCCTGCTGGCCTTGTCCTTCTAGGTGGAAGAGGTCACGGGTTTGGGAGGTGCTGCCGAAGAAGCCTTGGCGAGTTGCTGCAGTGCATCTTGTAGATGGTACACACTGCAGCCACGGTACGCCGGTGGTGGAGGGAGTGAATGTTTAAAGTGGTGGATGGGGTGCCAATCAAGCGGGCTGCTTTGTCCTGGATGGTGTCGAGCTTCCTGAGTGTTGTTGGAGCTGCACTCATCCAGGCAAGTGGAGAGTATTCCATCACACTCCTGACTTGTGCCTTGTAGATGATGGAAAGGCTTTGGGGAGTCAGAAGGTGAGACACTCGCCGCAGAATACCTAGCCTCTGACCTGCTCTTGTTGCCACAGTATTTATGTGGCTGGTCCAGTTAAGTTTACTCATTATACAAAGGATCCTGCCCCCAGACACTCAGTCAGGGACAAGAGAGCACCCTTGGGTGGAGGTCCTGCCGCATCACCACCCTTCACCGATGTTGCAGCCCGGCAGAAGATCTAGGCTAAACTTGTTAACGTTGAATCACAACATTATTATCCGTTGGACAAGAGGCAAAAATGGAGTCCGCATCTACCATTTCCTAGCCGACGTTAAGTCATTCCAGTTAGCCTCAAAAGACATGTGACCTGTCCAACATCTTGGTTCTCTTGGGCCTAGAAGTTCCTGGGATCCTGCTTTGCCAGCATGAGGTGAGTGGAGCTGAACCCCTTACCTGCCCTTGCTCAAAGCCAGAGAACCTTATCCCAAATCCCGGGGACAGGGTCATTTGCCTACCCACACCTGTGGCAACAAGAACAACAACAACAACTTGTATTTATATTGCGCCTTTAACATAATAAAACGTCCCAAGTAATTTCACAGGGGCGTTATCAAACACAATTTGACATCGAGCCACATAAGGAGATATTAGGGCAGATGAAAGAGGTAGGTTTTAAGGAGCGTCCCAAGGGAGGAAAGAGAGGTAGAGAGGTAAAGGTTTATTAGCGGCAGTCAACCTGGCCCAAGCCAATTCCCCGCACATCCCTCGCAACACCCCCCCCCCCCCCACCCCCCGGGCACCCCCTCAATGGAGTCCTGTCGAGACCCAAATGGGGCAGAAGAAAAGCAGATTTTACAAAAAATCTTTGGCTGTTTCTGGAACCACCCGAACAGTAGAGGAGGTGGTCCCAATCCCCTCTCACACCAATTACCTTACTCTAGCAAGGGCTTTGGGGCCATCAGAAGGTTTAGGGAGGGAATTCCAGAGCTCAGGGTCTAGGCAGCTGAAGGCACGGCCGCCAATGGTGGAGCGATGAAAATTGGGGGATGCGCAAGAGGCAAGAATTGCAGGAGTGCAGAGATCTTATCGGGCTGCAGGGCTGGAGCAGGTTAAGGATCTTCCCTTGAGCGAGCTGAGGGTTAAAAGCAAGCGCGTTAAGGCTTCGAACACTATGTTTATTGTGTGTTTGTTTAATGCGTTGGATGAGCACAGCTGCTGTTTTGTATCAATCTGTCAGATTGTTCCCTTGAAGCATGAAGGGGAGCAATCATCTATTGCTTTTTATTATGGGAATAAAGGACCAATCAATTGAGGTTCATTCAGTTGGAGACGTGAGACATTTTATTACTCCTGAACTGAAACAAAAGCAGTCAGACTTGGAGACGGTCATGACTTTCATTTGTGCAGCAGCAGCTGTAGACATTTAAAGAGCGGAAAAAGTAAACTAGGATTTAAGGTGATTTCTGTAAATATGCTCAACTCCACCGAATGTGGAATCGGTCTTGGCAGAAATGCAATCCAAGTGTGAAGTGGAAAGTGCACCAATTTCCTTTCACTCCCATTATGCAGAGGACCTGATCCAAGCATAACATTTAAATAAATTAATTCCTGCTGCTAACAATGTTTTGCAAAAGTGTCATCACTAAACGCACATTTGTATCAGTCTTTACAGTAGAGGACACTAAGAATATCCCAACACTGGACAAACAGGGGGCTATAGGGGGAGAGGAGCTAAACACGATCAAAATCACTAAGGAAGTGGTACTCGGTAAAATAATGGGACTCAAGGCGGATAAATCACCTGGACCTGATGGCTTACATCCTAGAGTCTTGAAGGAAGTGGCGGTAGGGATTGTAGATGCATTGGTAATAATTTTTCAAAACTCCCTGGATTCCGCTAAGGTCCCGGCAGACTGGAAAACTGCTAATGTAACACCCTTATTTAAAAAGGGCAGTAGACAGAAGGCTGGTAACTATAGACCGGTTAGCCTAACATCTGTGGTAGGTAAAATTTTGGAGTCCATTATTAAGGAAACAGTAACAGGACATTTGGATAATCATAATTTAATAGGACAAAGTCAGCATGGTTTTACGAAGGGGAAGTCATGTTTGACAAATTTGCTGGAGTTCTTTGAGGAAGTAACATATAGAGTGGATAAAGGGGAACCAGTGGACGTAGTGTATTTAGACTTCCAAAAGGCATTTGACAAGGTGCCACACAAAAGATTATTGCTTAAGGTAAAAAATCACGGGATTGGGGGTAATATTCTGGCATGGATAGAGGATTGGCTATCTAACAGAAAGCAAAGAGTTGGGATAAATGGTTCATTCTCAGACTGGCAATCAGTAACTAGTGGTGTTCCACAGGGGTCAGTGCTGGGTCCCCAACTCTTCACAATCTATATTAACGATTTGGAGGAAGGGACCAAGTGTAACATATCAAAATTTGCAGATGATACAAAGATGGGAGGGAAAGTAGTGAGTGAGGAGGACATAAAAAACCTGCAAGGGGACATAGACAGGCTAAGTAAGTGGGCAGAGATTTGGCAGATGGAATACAACACTGGAAAGTGTGAGGTGATGCACTTTGGCAGGAAAAATCCTAGAGCAATTTATTATCTTAATGGCAAGAAACTGGAGAGTACTGAAGTGCAAAGGGATCTGGGGGTCCTTGTGCACGAAACTCAAAAGGTTAGTATGCAGGTGCAGCAAGTGATTAAGAAGGCAAATGGAATGTTGGCTTTCATTGCTAGGGGGATAGAATATAAAAATAGGGAGGTATTGCTTCAGTTGTACAAGGTATTGGTGAGACCGCACCTGGAATACTGCATACAGTTTTGGTGTCCTTACTTAAGGAAAGACATCCTTGCTCTCGAAGCAGTGCAAAAAAGGTTCACTCGGTTAATCCCGGGGATGAGGGGGTGGTCATATGAGGAGAGGTTGGGTAGATTGGGACTCTACTCATTGGAGTTCAGAAGAATGAGAGGCGATCTTATTGAAACATATAAGATTGTGAAGGGGTTGGATCGGGTGGATGCGGGGAGGATGTTCCCGATGACGGGTGAGACGAGAACTAGGGGACATAGTCTTAGAATAAGGGGCTGCTCTTTCAAAACTGAGATGAGGAGGAACTACTTCACTCAGAGGGTGGTACAGAGGCAATACTGTCAACCCATCGCCAAATTTTGTGCGGAACTCGCTACCACAGGAAGTGGTTAAGGCAAATCTCTCAGATGCTTTCAAAAGGAAACTAGAGGAGTACATGAGAGAGAAGGGAACAGAAAGATATGCTGAAAGGCTGAGATGAGGCAGGTGGAATGGGAGTAGTCTCCAGAAACAGGCCATGCAGCCCAACTAGTCGGTGCTGGTGTTTCTACTCCACGCGAGTCTCCTCCCATTCCATCTGCCTCCTCTCAGCCTTTCAACGTACCTTTCTAGCCTTTGCTATGTGGTCTTTTACAATGTGTCAATTAACAATCCTCCCACCTTTTAAGAGTCCTTTTCCTTCAGACATCCTGAAGTCGATTTAGTATCAGACTTTCACTTATCAGATGAATTTTTACACAAGTGACCTGGGCCAATATTTATCCCTTAGCCAACATCACTAAAACAGATTATCTGGGCATTGATCTCATTGCTGTTTGTGGGAGCTTGCTGTGTGCAAACTGGCTGCTGCATTTCCCACATTACAGCAGTGACTACACTTCATTGGCTGTGAAGTATCTGGGAACTCCTGTGGTTGTGAAATGCGCTTTAAGAAATGCAAGCCCTTCCTTCCTTCCTCCTTTCCTCGCTTTCTCATTCTCTTCTTCCTTTCCTCTCCTTCCCATTCTCTTCTTCCTTTCCTCTCCTTCCCTTCCTTTCCTTCCCATTCTCTCCATCCTTTTCTCTCCTTTCTTTCCTCTCCTTCACTTCCTTTCCTTCCCATTCTCTCCATCCCTTTCTCTCCTTCCTTTCCTCTCCTTCCCTTTCTCTCCTTCCTTTCCTCTCCTTCCTTTCCTCTCCTTCCCATTCTCTCCTTCCCTTTCTCTCCTTCCCTTTCTCTCCTTCCCTTTCTCTCCTTCCTTCCCTTTCTCTCCTTCCCTTTCTCTCCTTCCTTTCCTCTCCCCAATCTCTCCTTCCCAATCTCTCCTTCCCTTTCTCTCCTTCCCTTTCTCTCCTTCCCTTTCTCTCCTTCCTTTCCTCTCCTTCCTTTCCTCTCCTTCTTTCCACTCCTTCCCTCCTTCTTTCTCTCCTTCCCTCCTTCTTTCTCTCCTTCCCTCCTTCCCTCCCTCACAACGATTATTTATTTAGATTTGAACAAAGCACCTCATCTACTTTCAGCTTTTTGATTTTGGTGTTTATTTGATCCTGGGAAGCAGCGCTATTTATGGAAATTGAATTTGCCCTGTGAGGAGAACGTCCCTTCACGTGCAGTCAGGGCTTGAGGTCCAGGGTGGAATATCCCACCGGATGCTTTTGCCAGGAAGCTACATGCAAGCGCTAAAACTTGCTTAAATCTCTCCTCTTTCTCCAGGATTGAGAAGATCACCTGTCTGCAGTCAGTCCTGAATGTGAGTGTGATGGAGAAACCGAGGAGCCTTCATGTCTCCGGCCCTCAGGTACCTCGATTGGGAGAGAGACCTCAGCATTCTTATAAACAGCATCCCAGAACCATTACTGCTGTAGAGATGCAAGATGCCCTGCAGGTACGAAATTCATTATCACATCCTATATTAATGTAAAACAGTTAGAAAGGTCCAATTTAACTTGAGTTACAGAACCAAATACGATGCGATAAAGTTTTATTCATCGTTTTCTGTGTCAAGTTTGCAAATAATTGTAGAGTTGAAAATCGATCGTTAAAAAACTGAAATGTAATACCTTGCTGGCCGATCTCCCTTGGCATTGCTCTCAGTGATTCGGCTTTTTATAACAATAGGTGTGTTCCATACCTGAGGCATAACATTAGGGCAATCGATTTGATAGTGGTGAGGGGGTCAATAATAAGTGGTCATAGATTTAAAATCATTGGCAAAAGATCTAGAGGGGAGAAGAGGAAATTTTTTTTCACTCAGAGAGTTGTGGGGATCTGGAACGCTCGACCTGAAAAGGTGGTGGAAGCTGATTCCATCAATAATTTTAAAAGGGAGTTGGATGGGTTCTTGAGGATGAGGAACTCACAGGGTTATGGACAAAAAGCGGGGATGTGGGACTGAGCATTGTAGTGGAGTATTTGAAATAAACACTCAACACCAGGTCTGCGTTCGAAGATTCAAGCAGTCTTTATTCGCATCGGTGGGGGGACAACCTGCTAGCCAGGCTTCTCTCCGCTGATACAAAATTTTAAGCAGTCTTTTATACAACATAGAGCAGAACTTACATCAATGCCGCCTACAATCGCGTGACATTAAGGTACCACCTTCATTACCGGAAAAGCATATGTCCGTTATCACTGCAAGCTTTTGCTGCAACTATGACCTTTGCTTATGCCAAGGGGGGTTTCACCAACATTGTTATCCTGACTCATTGTCCTGCTTTCCTGCCCCTCTAGGCCTTTTTGCTTCTGACTCATTGTTCTGCTTTCCTGCCAGAGCAGAACTTACATCCTCTAGGCCTCTTGTGGTTCAACGGTCCGGCTATTTGCAATTGTCTCCAAGTTACACAGCTTGCGGTTGTTAATCATTCCAACACTACTGCAAAATCAACATGTTATTCTTAGCGTTATCTCGACTGCCAGCTAAGCAACTTAGAACAGCTTACTTCTGCAAAAAGCTTACTTCTGCAAAAAGGCTTATTAGCTCATTTGGTTTCCGAGATCCATTCTTAACCCTTTAATTACAGCAGAGCTCGAAAGCCCCACTTCAACATGGTCGCTCTTTGAAAGAGCCAGCATAGGCACGTTGGGCCGAATGGTCTCCTAAGTAAGTTTCTATGATTTTATGATAAGTTAAATTCTTATTATAAGTAACTCTGGTGCTTTGCAGGAGGGGAGGAGAAGTTGCTGTCAAGATTTTTTTTTGAGCGATTTGATTGGTTCAACTTTTTGTTTCATCAGTACGAAAGCAAATAATATGTTAGCCTTTATTGCAAGGGGGTTGGAGTACAAGAGTAAGGAAATCTTGCTGCAATTGTACAGGGCTTTGGTGAGACCACACCTGGAGTACTGTGCACAGTTTTGGTCTCCTTGCCTAAGGAAGGATATACTTGCCTTAGAGGGAGGGCTACAAAGCTTCACTAGATTGATTCCTGGGATGAGGGGATTGTCCTATGAGGATAGATTGAGTAGAATGGGCCCATACTCTCTGGAGTTTAGAAGAATGAAAGGTAATCTCATTGAAACGCATGACATTCTTAGAGAGCTTGACCGTGTAGATGCGAAGAGGCTGTTTCCCCTGGCTGAAGAGTCTAGAACTAGGAGTCACAGTCTCAGGATAAGGGGTCGGCCATTTAAGACTGAGATGAGGAGAGATTTCTTCACTCAGTGGGTTGTGAATCTTTGGTATTCTCTACCCCAGAGGGCTGTGGAGGCTCAGTCAATGAGTAGCTAAAAAAAGGGAAGAGGTCCTACAAGTAGAATTTAGGGAGTTAGGAGCCAAGCTAAAAAGTAGGACCTCGAAGGTAGTAATCTCTGGATTACTACCAGTGCCACGTGCTAGTAAGAGTACAGAGAACAGGATAGTTAGGCTAAATACGTGGCTTGAGCAGTGGTGTAAGAGGGAGGGTTTTAAATTTTTGAGGCATTGGGACCAGTTTTGTGGTAGGTGTGACCTATACAAAAGGGACGGTCTACACCTGTGCAAAGATGGAACTGATGTTCTCGGGGTAAATTTTGATAAAGCAGTTCGGGAGCATTTAAACTAGTATGGCAGGGGGCTAGAAACCCATGTAGTGAAATAGAGGAAAGTGAAAGGCAGACAGAAATAAATGGTAAAAAGGAGAGGAACAAAAAACAAAGGGCCAAACTAATTCATAAAAAATGTGAGCATAAAAAAAGCCTGAGGGTTTTATACCTTAATGCGAGAAGCATCAGGAACAAGGTAGATGAATTAGCTGTGGAAATAGAGGTTAATAATTATGATCTAATTGGGATTACGGAAACATGGTTGCAGGGTGAGCAGGGCTGGGAGCTTAACATACAGGGGTATTCAGTATTTAGGAAGGATCGACAAAAAAGAAAGGGAGGAGGGGTAGCATTGCTGGTAAAAGAGGGGATAAATGCAATTGAAAGGAAGGATATTAACTCAGTTAATACAGAATCTAT
This sequence comes from Squalus acanthias, assembly GCA_030390025.1. Classification (NCBI taxonomy): domain Eukaryota; kingdom Metazoa; phylum Chordata; class Chondrichthyes; order Squaliformes; family Squalidae; genus Squalus; species Squalus acanthias. Next base: position 7,898,931 of record CM059434.1, on the reverse strand, counting down.
ATGGGTGGAGCTAAGAAATAGCGAGGGGCGAAAAACATTAATAGGAGTGGTATATAGGCCTCCAAATAGTAAAATAGAGGTTGGGGAGGGCATCACGAGGGAAATTAGAGAAGCGTGCAATAAGAGCACAGCTGTCATCATAGGTGACTTTAACTTACATATAGATTGGACTAGCCTAATCAGTAAAAATAATGAGGAGGAGGAATTCCTTGAGTGTTTAAGGGATGGTTATCTGGATCAATATGTCGAGGAACCAACTCGGGAACAGGCTATATTGGAATGGGTACTGTGCAATGAGAAGGGACTAATTAGTAATCTTGTTGTACGGGGACCCTTGGGTCAGAGCGATCATAACATGATCGATTTCTCACTCGAAATGGAGAGCGAAGAAATTGACTCAGAGACTCAGGTCCTGAATTTAAACAAGGGGAATTATGATGCCATTAGACGGGAACTGAGTAGGTCTGATTGGACAACGTTCCTGGGAGGACTGGAGGTAGATAAACAATGGCAAGCATTTAAAGATAGAATGACAAAATTGCAAAAATTGTTTATACCAATCTGGCATAAAAGGAAATCTAAAAAGGTGACTCAACCGTGGATAACAGGGGAAATTAGAGACAGCATAAAATCCAAAGATAGGGCGTATAAAATAGCCAAAAAACGCGCCAGAGCGGAAGATTGGGAACAGTTTAAGATAGAGCAAAGGAGGGCAAAGGGCTTAATCAAGAAGGGCAAAATAGCTTACGAAAGCAAGCTGGCGGAAAATATAAAAACTAACTCCAAAAGCTTTTATAAGTATATCAAGAGGAAAAGACTGGTGAAAACCAAAGTTGGTCCATTGCAGTCAGATACGGGGGAATATATAATGGGAAATAAGGAAATGGCAGACCAACTAAATGCATACTTTGGGTCAGTCTTTACGAAGGAAGACACAAAAAACCTCCCTGGGATATCGGGAAAAATAGGGACATTGGCAAAGGAGGAACTGACGCAAATCAATATCTCTAAGGATATGGTGTTAAGGAAGCTAAAGGGATTGAAGGCGGACAAATCCCCAGGGCCTGATAACATGCATCCTAGGGTACTGAAGGAGGTGGCCCTAGAGATAGCGGATGCACTAAGCATGATTTTTCAGAATTCATTAGACTCGGGAACAGTGCCCATGGATTGGAGGGTAGCTAACGTTACCCCACTATTCAAAAAGGGGGGTAGGGAAAAAGCAGGTAATTACAGACCTGTAAGCCTTACATCAGTTGTGGGCAAAATGCTGGAGTCCATCATTAAGGATGAAATAGCCGAGCACTTAGCAAATGGGGACAGGATAGGACAGAGTCAACATGGATTTACAAAGGGTAAATCGTGCTTGACTAATCTATTGGAATTTTTTGAGGGAGTAACTGGTAAAATAGATGGGGGAGAGCCAGTAGATGTGGTGTACCTGGACTTCCAAAAGGCCTTCGATAAGGTCCCACATAAAAGATTAGCATGGAAAATTGAAGCTCATGGGATAAAGGGGAAAGTATTGACGTGGATAGAGAACTGGCTGTCAGATAGAAAACAGAGAGTTGGAATAAACGGCTCATTTTCTGAATGGCAGGCAGTAACAAGTGGGGTACCACAGGGATCTGTCCTGGGTCCCCAGCTGTTCACAATTTATATTAATGACCTGGATCAGGGAGTCGAATGCAGCATTTCCAAATTTGCAGACGACACTAAACTAGGAGGGGGGGTGGGCTCAGAGGAGGAGACCAGGAATCTCCAGAGCGATTTGGACAGACTGGGTGATTGGGCGGATAAATGGCAGATGCACTATAATGTGGACAAGTGCGAAGTTATCCACCTTGGGTGCAGGAACGGGAGGGCAAATTATTATTTAAATGGCAATAAATTGGGAGAGGGGGAAGTACAGAGAGACCTGGGTGTTCTTGTACACCAGTCACTGAAGGCGAGCATGCAGGTGCAACAGGCGATCAAGAAGGCAAACGGTATGCTGGCCTTCATAGCAAAAGGGTTGGAATACAGGAACAGGGATACCTTGCTGCAGCTGTACAGGGCACTGGTGAGACCACACCTCGAGTACTGTGTACAGTTTTGGTCGCCTCATCTGAGGAAAGATGTTCTTGCCATGGAGGGGGTGCAGCGGCGATTCACCAGGCTGATACCAGGAATGGCGGGATTGACCTATGAGGAGAGACTATGTAGTTTAGGGATGTACACACTGGAGTTTAGAAGATTGAGAGGGGACCTCATAGAAGTGTATAAAATTCTGACAGGTCTAGACAGATTAGATGCAGAAGGAATGTTTCCCTTGGCGGGTGAGAACAGAACTAGAGGACATAATTTAAGGATAAGGGCTAAACCATTTAGGACAGAAATGAGGGGGAATTTCTTCACTCAGAGAGTGGTGAACCTGTGGAACTCATTGCCACAGAGGGCAGTGTACGCCAGCTCATTAAATATATTTAAGAGGGAATTAGATATATTTCTACAGGCAAAAGGGGTTAAGGGTTACGGAGAGAAGGCGGGGACGGGATACTGAATTGAAGGATCAGCCATGATCTCATTAAATGGCGGAGCAGGCTCGAAGGGCCGGATGGCCTACTCCTGCTCCTATCTTCTATGTATCTATGTATCTATGTATATTCAAGGCTGAGATCGATAGATTTTTGGACACTGAGGGAATCAAGGGATATGGAGATCGGGCGGGAAAGTGGAGTTGAGGTCAAAAATCAGCCATGATCCTATTGAATGGCAGAGCAGGCTCCAGGGGCCGAATGGCCTACTCCTGCTCCTAATTCATATGTTCTCCTGACAGGCCATTCAGGATTGTTTATTTCCACGAGCTGGCACTAAATTCTCATTGGCAGTTTTCTAACTGCGTTGCTTGCCTTGGGTTGGTGGAGTCTCTACCCCTTCTGCTCTCGATTGCTTCTCCGTTTTACTCTGAGGCTAATCCGCAAAGTGTGACGGCGGGAGTGTGATGACAGGAAGTAAGTGTGACAATCCAGCAGTGACCGATAGATGCACGACTTTTAAACTTGTAATAAGTTGGTGGAGATTCTGATTGATAACAGGCCTTGCCCCCTGTAACACACAGTTAAGAGCCATTCACTTACAGTCACGGAATATGTCAACTTCCATCGTTATTACATGGTACTCTGGGATTTTTATCGCTGCATTGGAGATTGAAATCTACGACTCTGTGAAAGCTATAAACGAGTGGTCTTTGCTTTCTATATATTTCTTTACTTCTCTGTTTAATTTTGATCCCGTTCCATTTTTAAAAGCGAGGATACACAGCAATTGAGGGTCGGCATCTGGTATTAATGTAGAGTTTCCGCTTTGGGCCCAATCGGCGATCCAGGCGCAAGTTGCTCCCAAAATTTGTCCCCGTTTTGAGAAGTTTTTTTTTCCTCTCGAGTTTTCGCTCAAACCCATTTGCATATCGCCGAGCGCAAAATCTGTGCGATCGGGCAACGTTTTAGAAAGTATTTTTCAAAAAAATGTTGCTTTAAAAATTATTCCTTGATATATTTAAGAGTGGTAACTTACATAGGATTACATCGGATATACGGCACAGAAACAGGCCATTCGGCCCAACCACTCCATGCCAACCTTTATGCTCCACTCGAGCCTCCTCCCGTCTTTCCTCATCTAAATCTATCAGCGTAACCCTCTATTACCTTCTCTCTCTTGTGCTTATCTAGCTTCCCCTTAAATGCATCCATACTATTCACTTCAACCACTCCCTGTGGTAGCGAGTTCCACATTCTCACCACTCTCTGGGTAAAGAAGTTTCTTCTGAATTTCCTATTTGATTTTTTAGTGACTATCTTATATTGATGGCCTCTAGTTATGCTCTTCCCCCACAAGTGGAAACATTCTCTCTGTATCCAGTCTATCAAAACCTTTCATGATTTTAAAGACCTCTAATAGGTCACCCCTCAGCCTTCTCTTTTCAAGAAAAAAGAGACCCAGCCTGTTCATCCTTTCCTGATAGGTATACCCTCGCATTTCTGGTATCATCCTTGTAAATCTTCTCTGCACCCTTTCCAGTGCCTCTATATCCTTTTTATAATATGGTGACCAGAATTGTACGCAGTACTCCAAGTGTGGTCTAACCAAGGTTCAATATAAGTTTAGCATAACTTCACTACTTTTCAATTGTATCCCTCTAGAAGAAATAAACCCTAGTGCTTGGTTTGCTTTTTTTATAGCCTTGTTAATCTGTGTCGATACTTTTAGTGATTTGTGTATTTGTACTCTGAGATCCCTTTGCTCCTCTACCCCATTTAGTTTCTTATTTTCCAAGTAATATGTTGCCTCCCTATTTTTCTTACCAACATTTATCTGTGTTGAATTCCATTTGCCAATTATATGCCCATTCTGCAAGTTTATTTGTGTCTTCTTGTAATTTGTTGCAGTCCTCCTCAGTATTGACTATCCCCCCCAATTTGGTTTCGTCTGCAAATTTAGAAATTGTGTTTTTGATTCCAAAGTCTAAATTGTTAATATAAATTGTGAACAACAGTGGTCCCAGCACTGATCCTTGTGGAACACCACTATCCACCTTCTGCCACTCTGAATAGTTACCCTTTACCCCTGCGCTCTGCTTTCCGTCTTGAAGCCAGCTAGTTATCCATTCTGCTACTTTTCCCCTGACTCTTCATTCTCTGACCTTATTCATTAGTCTATTATGTGGTACCTTATCGAAGGCCTTTTGAAAATCTAGATAAATTACATCTACTGCATTACCCTTGTCTACTCTCTCTGTTACCTCTTCAAAAAATTCAATGAGGTTGGTCCAGCAAGACTTTCCCTTTTGAAATCCTTGCTGACTATTTATTATATTTTTGGCTTCTCGGTATTCTTCCATTTTCTCCTTTAGTAGGGATTCCATTATTTTTCCTACCACTGATGTTAAGCTGACTGGCCTATAGTTCCCTGGACATGTTCTATCTCCCTTCTTAAATATAGGTATTACATTAGCTATCCGCCAGTCCTCTGGCACTACACCCTTTTCTAACAAATTAATAAATAGGTGTAGTAATGCCTCTGCTATCTCTTCCCTAGATTCTTTTAAAATGCACAGATGTAATCCTTCCGAACCAGCTGGGCAAAATTCATTATCGCCCAGGAATGGGCGCTAACTTCTGAAAAGTTTGAGATTTAGCGCCAGGCTCTAATGAATCTCGCTGCACGCAAAATTCAGTGTCATCGCTCAAAGAAAGGATGGGAGCACTGTAATCAAGCGTTAAAGACCTAGCTCAGTGGCGTTACACTCAAAGCGCTGACCAATATCAGGTGCAGTCTAATCGCTAGTCATCATCGCCACAGGCTCTTTCCAGTTCTTAAAGGGGAGGTTCATTGATGCTGCAGAACCTCATTCTCAGCATTGCTGGTTCTGCAGCTGTCTCAGCAAGCAGCAGAAGGCCAAGGAGAAGGAACCAGACCACTGAAGGAGGTGTCATTATGGCAGATCCAAGGCCCAGGGAGAGAGCTCGCAGATTCTGCGACCAAGCATTGGAGGTGTTGGTTTTCGCTGTGGAGATACGGAGGGCGATGCTGTACCCGGCAAGTGGCAGGAGGCCCTCACCGCAAGTCTTCCGCTCCATGTGGAGGGAGGTAGCCCAGCACGTCTTGGGCAGCACTGTGGTCCCCAGGACCCACACACAGTGCAGGAAGAAATTTAACAACCTCACTCGGGTGGTCAGGGTGAACCTTAGACTGCACACACTGCCCGGCACACACTCACCCACCAACTATCTCCACCTACCAACACTCACACCCACATCTCACACCTTGCACACAATGACAGCTATTCAGCTATGGCAGGCACATCTCCCAAACACATTGCTGCCACACTCACTCACACAATTTCCTTTCTCTTGCAGGCCAAGGTGGCTCACAACAGGAGGGAGCAGGAGCGCACAGGCGGGGGACAAGCTGACACCCAACCACTGTCTGAGCTGGAGGAAAGAGTGCTGCAGATCATTGGGCACCAGGTGCTGGGCGCCGTGGCCACCGGCAACGTTGACCCCCTTGGGGACAACAACGGTATGTTCATCCCTACTCCTTCTTCTCACATCCCACTTCCCCCTCACCCCACAAGCCTTTCCCGCTTTCCAGCAATCATGCTGTATGGCATGCATTTCTCCCTTCCTGCCCCCCTCCCCTCACCTTAACCCAACTCTTGTGCATTTATGCTTTCAGATAATGAGCAAGCACCTGAGCAGCCTGTCCCTGAGGGCACCATTGAGAGCGAGGCGGGAGAAGAGGAGGACGAAGAACACACTGCGTCACTGCATGTCTCACCCGCAGGCACCAACTCGGATATTGGCAACATGCATTCTTTAGAGGCTAGTATAGTAGCGGGATCTGCACAGGGTGAGGCACCGGGGACGAGTGGGCTGCAGCAAGGCCAGTGGGAAAGGGTAGCTCGGGGGCCAGCTCCCCGGAGGGCGAGTTCTGCTGCACAGGACTCAGATGAGGACCTCGATATGGAGGCCTTTAGAAGAAGGGTGATGGGCATGCACACGGAGATGATAAGTGCATTGGCAAGGGTGCCCGAGAGCCTCTCAGCAATGGTAAGGAGTGTGGAGGAGTCCGCCTCCAACATTGCACAGAGCTCTGCACACACCATGGAGCCCATTATTTGCAGTCTGCAAAGGATAGTAGACTCCCAGAGAGACCGTGGCGACCCAGACCTCATGCCGCGTGTGATGGGTGATCTGGCAGCTTCCATTGCAGCACAGGCGGAAGCGATGCAATGTCTTAGTGCTGTAATGCAGTCTATGCTTGGTGCCATCGATTCTCAGGCTGCTCTCATGCAGTCTCAGCTTGTTGCCATGCAGTCTCTGACTGCTGCCATCGTGGCTGGGTCTACCACTGTCGACCGGGGTTTTCACACCAGCAATCTGTGCTCCAGCAGATTGCTAGGGATGCTGAGGTGCTGCCCCGGGGGAGTGGCAGTGGGTCAGTGGAGCAGGAAGCTGCTGTCCTCTCTCAGGATGACAGCATTCCTGCTCCCACCACTGGCACTCCGCCATTGCCCTTGTCGCTGCCTGTCATCCAGCCAGCCCAGACTGCTGCCGCCCATGCTGAGGTGGTGTAGTCTACAGCCGGGCCTTCCAGGCCCAGAGCTGGTCGAGGGCATCCTGCAAGGCCATCTGAAGTCTCCCACACGGACACTCAGCAGCCTTCCACCAGCCCTGCTGCAGCCACTGGGCCAACACTTCGTAGGAGCACTAGAGTAGGCAAAGGCACAGTAACACGAGGCACTAAGGGATTGCACAAGGGTGAATAGTTAATATTTTTGTTGTAAATATGTGTTCACTGATTATTGATAAATTTATTAATTGGCTTTGGTTGATTTTGTGGTGTCTCTCATTTCAGCTGTGCACTGTGATATCGCCTGTGACAGGGATGGAATGATGGGGATGTGGTGAGCAACGGGGATCTGGGGTTTAATTTATTGAAACCGCAGTCTGATGAGGCGGTCACGGACCGCCCTTCCAGAAGGCCGATTGAGTGGCTGCCTCCTCCCTCGCTCCTGTTCCTCCTCCTCCTCCTCCTCCTCTCCCTCTTCCTCCGCCTGAGGTGGTCCCACAATCCCTGGTGCAAGGGCTGGGCCCTCATGATGGCCAAGTTGTGCAGCAGACGACGACGAAAAGGGACACCCGCTCAGCCGAGTACTGGAGGGCTCCTCCCGAGCGGTCAAGGCAGCGGAACCATTGCTTGAGCACCCCCATGGTCTGCTCGATGATGTTCCTGGTGGCGGCATGGCTTTCATTATATGATTGCTGAGCCGGAGTACTGGGGTTGCGGACGGGAGTCATGAGCTAGGTGGAGAATGGATAGCCCTTGTCTCCGACCAGCCAGCCGCGAGCTTGATGTGGCGGCTAGAAGAATGCTGGCACACCAGTCTGGCACAGGATGAAGGCATCATGGCTGCTGCCAGTATAGCAGGCATTCACACTGTGAATTCACTGTCTGTGGTCGCACACCAACTGTACATTAAGTGAGTGGTAGCCTTTGCGGTTACGGATTGTGCTGGAAAATGGGATTAGAATAGACAGGGCTTGATGGCCGGCGTGGACACGATGGGCCGAAGGGCCTCTTTCTGTGCTGTATAACTTTATGACTCTATGACTCTATGATTGTTATGTGATGCCCGAAAAGCCTTGTGGGTGCAGCCAATGGCGCCCTGCACCATGGGGAATCCCGCTATCCTGGCAAAGCCACATGCCCATTCGTCCTGCTTGTCTCTGGTGATGGGGAAGGAAATGTAGTCCCATCTCCTACTGTGGAGAGTCTCTGTGACCTCCCAGATGCAGCGATGGACGGCGAACTGCTAGATGTTCGCTATATCTCCTGTTGTAGATTAGAAGGAACCGCTGGCGAAGAAATTGAGGGCGACGGTGACCTTGACTGCCACTGAGAGAGCTGTGGTCGCCCTGATCTGAGGCTGGAGATCTGGTTGCAGGAGGTGACAGAGTTCTGTGACCACCTCATTGCTGAAGCAGAACCTTCTAATACACTGCTCCTCGCTTAATTGGAGGTAGGAGATGTGCTCTCGGAATACCCTCGGAGGGTAAGACTTCCTGTTGAGAGCCCTGATGGCCCTCCTCCTCCCTCTGGCCACATGTTCTAATTTTTCTCGCTGCCTGCGCTCCCTCCTCAGTAGATCCTGGTGGGCGAGGTCGACTGCCAGTACAGCCCCCATTAATGTAACGATGTGTAGCACTTTGATTGTTGTGAGAATAAATGTATCAAATGTTTAGTAGCCACAACACTCCTGATACTAAAGAACCTTTAAATGACTGAATTAAACTCTTGCACAATCGCAAACTGGCAAGGAAGCAGTGAAACAACACTACGACTGATCACTGACCTGACAGCTGCGACGGATCACTGGAGCCGCCATCCGCCTGCTTCACGCCTCCTCTTCCTGTCATCATTGGAGCGAGGCGCTAAGGCAGGGGGCGATAGTCAGTTTGGCATATCGGGCACTCAGTGAGTGTTGCTCGCTCACTGACATCACGATCTGCCTGGCGCTAAAGCCCCAGTCACTAACTGTTAGCGGCGGCGTTAAGGGGTGACTGGATTTGCCATGCGGCGCTGGATTCGCCTCGCCCCGGCGCTTACAGGAGTCGCTAACCAACCGAATTTCTCCCCCCAGGGGTTTTAATCCTCTTTGAGTTTCATTAGTTTAATTAATGTATCTCCTCGTTTTATTTTAAATGCAGTTGGCTCATTATTAATCTCATCATTTGGTTAATACAGCTGAAAATGGGTTCAGCACAAAAAAATAAGCATTTTTAATCACAGTGTCAATCCACCACTTGTGAGTAACCCAATTTTAAATTACTGATTAAAGATTAAATGAACATATACTCACAGTCAACACCGAGATTACAATAGATGTTTTGCCATAGAAGAACGCACATCACACCCGGTTATAGAAACATAGAAACATAGAAGATAGGAGCAGGAGTAGGCCATTCGGCCCCTCGAGCCTGCTCCGCCATTCAATGTGATCATGGCTGATCATCCAAACTCAGTACCCTGTCCCTGCTTTCTCCCCATATCCCTTGATCCCCTTAGCCTTAAGAAATATATCTAACTCCTTCTTGAATATATTTAATAAATTGGCCTCTACTGCCTTCTGTGGTAGAGAATTCCACAGGTTCACCACTCTCTGGGTGAAGAAATTCCTCCTCATCTCAGTCCTAAATGGCTTACCCCTTATCCTTAGACTGTGACCCCTGGTTCTGGACTCCCCCGCCATCGGGAACATCCTTCCTGCATCTAGCCTGTCTAGTCCTGTTAGAATTGTATAAGTTTCAATGAGATCCCCTCTCATTCTTCTAAACTCTAGCAAATATAAGCCTAATCGACCCAATCTCTCCTCATATGTCATTCCTGCCATCCCAGGTATCAGTCTGGTGAATCTTCGCTGCACTCTCTCCATGGCAAGAACATCCTTCCTCAGATAAGGTGACCAAAACTGCACACAATACTCAAGGTGTGGTCTCACCAAGGCCCTGTACAACTGCAGCAAGACATCCTTGCTCCTGTACCCGAATCCTCTCGCTATGAAGGCCAACATACCATTTGCCTTCTTAACCGCCTGCTGCACCTGCATGCTTATCTTCAGCGACTGGTGCACAAGGACACCCAGGTCTCGTTGCACTTCCCCTTTTCCCAATCTATTGCCATTCAGATAATAATCTGTCTTCCTGTTTTTGCCAACCTTGCATTTATCCACATTATACTGCATTTGCCATGCATCTGCCCAATCACCCAAACTGTCCAAATCATACTGGAGTTTCTCTGTATCCTCCTCACAGCACACACGCCCACCAAATTTGTGTCATCTGCAAACTTGGAAATATTACATCTACTTCCGTCGTCTAGATCATTTATACATATTGTGAATAGCTGGGGTCCTAGCACCGATCCCTGCGGTAACCCACTAGTCACTGCCTGCCACTCAGAAAAAGACCCGTTTATTCCAACTCTGCCAACCAGTTCTCTATCCAAGACAATACCTTACCCCCAGTCCCGTGTGCTTTAACTTTGCATGCTAATCACTTATGCGGGACCTTATCGAAAGCCTTCTGAAAGTCCAAATACACCACATCCACTGGTTCTCCCTTATCTATTCTACCAGTTACATCCTCAAAAAACTCCAGTAGATTAGTCAAGCATGACTTTGTCCGATCCTGTCACTGTTTTCCAAGTGCTCTGCTATTACATCTTTTATAATGGACTCTAGCATTTTCCCCACTACCGATATCAGACTTACTATAATTCCCCGTTTTCTCTCTACCACCTTTTTTAAATAGTAGGGTTACATTAGCTATCCTCCAATCCATGGGAACTGTTCCAGAGTCTATAGAATTTTGGAAGATGACCAGCAATGCATCTACTATTTCTAGGGCCACTTCCTTAAGTACCCTAGGATGTAGATTGTCAGGCCCTGGGGATTTATCAGCCTTCAATCCCATCAATTTCCCGAACACCATTTCCCTACAAATACTGATTTCATTCAATTCCTCCCTCTCATTAGACCCTATGTTCCCCGACATCGCTGGGATGTTATTTATGTCCTCCTTTGTGAAGACAGAACCAAAGTATGTATTTAATTGGTCTGCCATTTCTTTGTTCCCCATTATAAATTCCCCTGATTCTGACTGCAAGGGACCTACGCTTGACTTCACCAATATTTTTCTCTTCACATATCTATAGAAGCTTTTACAGTCAGTTTTTATGTTCCCTGCAAGCCTACTCTCATAATCTATTTTCCCCCTCTTAATTAATCCCTTTGTCCTTCTTTGCTGAATCCTAAACTGCTCCCAATCCTGAGGTTTGCAGCTTTTTCTGGCCAAATTATATGTGCTCTCCTTGGATCTTATGCTATCCCTAATTTCCCTTGTTATCCACGGTTGAGTCACCTTTTTTGTTTTATTTTTATGCCAAACAGGGATGAACAAATTCTGTAGTTCATCCATGCGATCTTTAAATGTTTGCCATTGCCTATCCACCGTTGAGCTCATCCATGTCTTTCTCTCTCTCTCTCTGTCTCTCTCTCTCTCTGTCTCTCTCTGTCTCTGTCTGTCTCTCTCTTTCTCTCAGTCTCTGTCTCTATCTCTCTCTGTCTCTCACTCTGCCTCTCTTTCTATTTCTGTTTCTGTCTCTCTCTGTCTCACTGTCTCTGTCTCTCTCTGTCTCTCTCTCTCTATTTCTGCTTCTGTCTCTCTGTCTCTGTCTCTGTCTCTCTGTCTCACTGTCCCTGTCTCTCTCTGTCTCTCTCTCGCTCTCTGTCTGTCTCTGCCTCCCTCTCTCTGTCTCTCTGTCTCTCTGCCTCCCTCTCTCTTTCTCTCTGTCTCTCTGTCTCACTGTCTCTCTCTGTCTCTCTCTGTCTCTGTGTCTGTCTCACTGTCTCTGTCTCTCTCTCTGCCTTTCTGTCTCTGTCTGTCTTTTAGTCTTTTACAGTCCTCCAACCTCCAACTGTTGTGTCATCAACAAATGTTGAGATTGTGTTCCCTTATACCCAAGGCAGCAAGGATTATATGTACTGAGAATAAAAGTGGCCTCAGCACTGACCCCTTGGTACACCACTTCCAACCCTTCTCCAATCTGTGCAAGATCCATTTACCCAAACTCTTTGCTTTCTTGTTTTTATAACTTGCTTTTAATAAATCCATGCTAGCTGTGCTTAATTAACCCTTCTATTTCTAAATACTTACCAATTTTACGTTGAATTATAGATTCCAAGTTTTTGACCACAACTAACGTTGGACTAACTGATCTATGGTTACCCAGTTTATCCTTTTCTCTCTATCTCTATCTCTACCATGCTGAGAGGATGTTTCCCCTGGCTGGGGAGTCTAGAACCAGGGGTCACAGTCTCAGAATAAGGGGTCGGCCATTTAGGACTGAGATGAGGAAAAATTTCTTCACTCAGTGGGTTGTGAATCTTTGGAATTCTCTACCCCAGAGGGCTGTGGATGCTCAGTCGTTGAGTATATTCAAGACAGAGATCGATAGATTTTTGGACACTAAGGGAATCAAATGGGGATCGGGCGAGAAAGTGGAGTTGAGGTCGAAGATCAGCCATGATCTTAAGAAATAAGAACATAAGAAATAAGAGCAGGAGTAGACCATACGGCTCCTTGAGCCTGCTTCGCCATTCAATAAGATCATGGCTGATCATCGACCTCAACTCCACTTTCCCGCCCCATCTCCGTATCCCTCGATTCACCCTAGAGTCCAAAAATCTATCGATCTCAGCCTTGAATATACTAAAAGACTCAGCATCCACAGCCCTATGGGGCAGAGAATTCCAAAGATTCACAACCCTCTGAGTGAAGAAATTCCTCCTCATCTCAGTCTTAAATGGCCGGCCCCTTATCCTGAGGCTATGCCCCCTAGTTCTAGACTTTCCAGCCAGGTGAAACAACCTCTCAGCATCTACCCTGTCAATCCCCTTCAGAATCTTGTAAGTTTCAATGAGATCACCTCTCATTCTTCTAAACTCCAGAGAGTATAGGCCCAATCTACACAATCTCTCATCATAGGACAGCCCTCTCATCCCAGGAATCAATCTAGTGAACCTTCGTTGCACCATCTCCAAGGCAAGTATATCCTTCCTTAGATAAGGAGACCAAAACTGTGCACAGTACTCCAGGTGTGGTCTCACCAAGGCCCTGTACAATTGTAGCAAGACTTCCTTACTCTTATACTCCAACCCCCTTGCAATAAAGGCCAACATGCCATTTGCCTTCCTTATTGCTTGCTGTACCTGCGTGCTAGCTTTCTGTGTTTCTTGCACGAGGACACCCAAATCTCTCTGAACACCAACATTTGAAAGTTTCTCACCATTTAAAAAAATATTCTGTTTTTCTATTCTTCCTACCAAAGTGAATAAACTCACATTTCCCTACATTATACTCCATCTGCCACCTTACTGTCCACTCACTTAGTCTATCTATATCCCTTTGCAGACTCTTTGTGTTCTCCTCACAGCTTACTGTCCCATCTAGCTTTGTATCATCAGCAAACGTGGATACATTACACTCGGTCCCTTCATCTAGGTCATTAATATAGGTTGTAAATAGCTGAGGCCCCAACACTGATCCTTGCGGCACCCCACTAGTTACAGCCTGCCAACCTGAAAAAGATTTGTTTATCCCTACTCCCTGTATTCTGTCCGTTAACCAATCCTCTATCCATGCAACTATATTACCCCCAATGTGGCACCTTATCGAATGCCTTTTGGAAATCCAAATATACTACATCCACTGGTTCCCCTTTATCTACCCTGCTAGTTACATCCTCAAAAAACTCCAATAAATTTATCAAACACGATTTCCCTTTCATAAAACCATGTTGACTCTGCCTAATCATGTTATGATTTTCTAAGTGACTTGATACCACTTCCTTAACAATGGATTCCAGCATTTTCCCGACGACTGATGTCAGGCTAACTCGCCTGTAGTTCCCTGTTTTTTCTCTCCCTCCTTTCTTGAATAGCGGTGTTACATTTGCGACCTTCCAATCCGCTGGGACCATTCCAGAATCTAAGGAATTTTGGAAGATCAAAACCAATGCATCCACTATCTCTTCAGCCACCTCTTTTAGAACCCTAGGATGTAGGCCGTCAGGTCCAGGGGATTTGTCGGCTTTTAGTCCCATTAGTTTCTCTAGTACTTTTTCTCTACTTATATTAATTATGTTAAGTTCCTCACCCTCATTAGACCCTTGTTTCCCCATAGTTTTTGGTATGCTTTTTGTGTATTCTACTGTGCAGACAGATACAAAATATTTGTTTAACATTTCTGCCATTTCCTTATTCTCCATGATAATTTCTCCTGTCTCAGCCTCTAAGGGTCCAACGTTTACTTTTGCTCCTCTTTTCCTTTTTACATACTTGTAGAAACTCTTACAATCTACTTTTATATTTCTTGCTAGTTTTCTCTCATATTCTATTTTTTCCCTTTTTATCAATTTTTTGGTCAACCTTTGCTGGTTTCTGAAACTCTCCCAATTCTCAGGCTTATTATTATTCTTTATGACATTATAAGCTTCTTCTTTCAATCTAATGCTGTCCTTAACTTCTTATTGAATGGCGACGCAGGCTTGAAGGGCTGAATGGCCTACTCCTGCTCCTAATTCTTATGTTCTTTGGAACAAGGGTTTCACATCAGCTAGACCCCAGTCCCACAGTGTAATTTGGATATTTAAAGAGGGTTGAAGAATTGTTGCTAGTGTCCCTGCTGTCTCACCTCTGACCTCTGTTTGCCTCAGTAATTTTTAAATATTTGTTCATGGGATGTGGGCGTCACTGGCAAGGCCAGCATTTATTGCCCATCCCTAATTGCCCTTGAGAAGGTGGTGGTGAGCCGCCTTCTTGAACCGCTACAGTCCGTGTGGGGAAGGTACTCCCACAGTGCTGTTAGGGAGGGAGTTCCAGGGCTTTGACCCAGCGACGATGAAGGAATGGCCGATATATTTCCAAGTTAGGATGGTGTGTGACTTGGAGGGGAACTTGGAGGTGGTGGTGTTCCCGTGTGCCTGCTACACTTGTCCTTCTAGGTGGTAGAGGTCGGGGGTTTGGGAGGTGCTGTTGAAGAAGCACTGTCGAAGAAGAATTCTGCCATAACTTCTTCCCGGACTAGACTGCGAGAGGGAACGCTGTGCGTAAATCGCGTGGAATTTGAAAAATTTCCACGGACTATCTTGGGGGCTCTTCAGCAGCACAGCTGACACACAGCCTATATACTGTTTAACGGACATCAGTTATGTGGCCAAGAACGTGGGCTGAGGATTAATATCACAAGTGGGAGATATTCCATCTTTCGTGGCTGGTGTCAAAAATATAGTGCTTCAGCTTAAAATAAAAATTCATGCCCTTTAACCTTGGCCATTGGGTCACTGCTTGTAAACTTTGTTGAAGGGGGTGCGGGCGGGAAAGCAGGGTGAATGTTTGTGGTCGTCAAGGTGAAGGAATTATTAGCCATGATGTTGAGAGCAATGCTCCCTATATTCTGTCTCGATAATTCTGTTATAACTCCAGCCTCCAAAGTGTAGCTGTTACTGCACTGGTGTATTTTATTGTTCCATTTTCTCTATATTCTTTTGGCCTTCCTCATGGTCTCTGAGTGAGTGCCAATTAGTGTTAAATTATGGGTGGTGGTGTAGTGTTTGTTCATGTCCGCTGGGAACTGGTCCAGACAGTTAAATTAATTTTACATTGGACGCCTTACAGCCGGCAGACAAAGCAGCGTGACAAGAATTGGAATTTTGTCTTGGGCTTTATATAGCTTTTTGAGGAGCAAGAGCAGCTAAGTTTAAAATGGAGGCTGTTCCTTGGCTAAGTTCAAAATGGCTGCCTGGGGACGCTTGGGCGACAGGGATTAGCCTGTGGCTCATGTCTTCAGCAACCAGGAGAGATAAAGTCTACTGTTAATGTGAAGGGTTATTAGGAATGCTTGTCCAATCACCAGCAGCAGGAATGCTGTTTGCAACCTGGTGTGTCTGGTGGCAATAGCCTCCTGCTCATGCAGCACATTGGTGAAAGAAAGAAAGAAAGAGAGAAAGAAAGAAGAAGAAAAAGGAAAGACATATTGGCATTTTTATACAGCACCTTTCGCAACCTCAGGACATCCCAAAGTGCTTTACAGCCAATTAAGTACTTTTTGAAGTGTGGTCACTGTGGAAAATGTAGGAAAACGCGGCAGTCAATTTCATACAACGATTATTATCAGCACAATGCAAGTTACTATAAAATGGCCATTAAAATAGTGCAAAGTTGATGCACATCCGATTGATAAATAATACTTTACGATTATAATCGGCCCATTGGAGGTTATTGCAAAGCAAGCATTAAAAAGTGTAATGTTGTCCATGAATTTCAATATAAAAATAGAGAGAAAGAAAGAAAGAGAGAAAGAAAGAAAGAAAGAGAGAAAGAAAGAAAGAGAGAACGAAAGAAAGAGAGAAAGAAAGAAAGAAAGAGAGAAAGAAAGAAAGAGAGAACGAAAGAGAGAAAGAAAGAACATAAATTGCGTCAAAGAGAATTTCAACCCATCTCTTGACTTAATTTGCAAGTCTTTGAAGTGACAGGACGTTCTTCTGGTGTATTGTTCGCTGGTCTCACTGGCATCATTTTTAGTCGGGTCTTTATCTCTACCCTTTCCTCACTCTCTTCAAGTGTTCTCTTTCCTTTCGCCATAATTCTGTTACCATGGTAACAAAGGGACAACAATTAACAGATGAAGACTGGGTAATGCAATGCAGGGTTTGAGCCATGTAATAGCATTTTACATAGTGAAGCTAATTGGATACTTCATACATGACAAAAATCGTACATCACAGGCGGACATGATCTATTCCGTTTTGTCCTTAATTGGGACGTAGCCAACATATTTACCTCAGTGCTTTACATCATTAACTGGCGCCGTCCAAGATGAGGAATGGACAAGGGATGAGAGGCCTGGTTGCGTAGAGGCTGCAGAAAGCAGGGTTGTTTTCATTTGAACAAAGAAGGTTCAGAGGAGATTTCATAGAGGTGTTCAAAATTATGAGGGGCCTCGATGAACAGCGGAAAAACACTGACTGGTGAGTTGGTAACTAAAGGGTGACTAGAGAATGGATGGAGAGGTTAGGAGAATTGTTTTTATGCAAAGGACTGTTAGGACGTGGAATGTCCCCACCAGGAACAGTGGTGGAAGCAGAATCATAGAATCATACAGCACAGAAGGAGGCCATTCGGCCCATTGTGCCTGTGCCGGTTCTCTGAAGGAACTATCCAATTAGCCTCTTTCCCCACAGCCCTGCAAATGTCTCCTTTTCAAGTATTTATCCAATTCCCTTTTGAAAGTTACTGTTGAACCTGCTTCCACCGCCCTTACAGGCGGCGCATTCCAGATCACAACAACTCGCTGAGTAAGAAGTGTTATCAAGCTATGGGTCCAGTCTAATATGAAGAAGACTGCTATCACCTCAAGGAATGTGAGAAATTCAATATGGTTGAATATAAGGCAATGGACATTGGTGGAGGAAACATGGGATGTGCATAGAATGGATAGATCGGTGTTCTCTAGCTTAGGTGAAAAAGGAAAAATACTTCATTGTTGACCAGTCACTATAAATATATCACATTGAATTCCCAGCACAGAAACAGGCCATTTGGCCCAACTGGTCCGTGCCGGTGTTTATGCTCCACACGAGCCTCCTCCCACCCCTCTCCATCAACATGCCCTTTTATTCCTTTCTTACTCATGTGCTTATCTAGCTTCCCCTTAAATGCACCTATGCTATTCGCTTCAACCACTCCTTGTGGTAGCGAGTTCCACATTCTCACCACTCTCTGGGTAAAGAAGTTTCTCCTGAATTCCCTATTGGATTTATTAGTGACTATCTTATATTGATGGCCCCTAGTTTTGGTCTCCCCCCACAAGTGGAAACATCTTCTCTACATCTACCCTTCGAACTCCTTCATAATCTTCAAGACCCTCTGTCAGGTCACCCCTCAGCTTCTCTTTTCTAGAGAAAAGAGGCCCCAGCCTGTTCTATCTTTCCTGATAGGTATAACCTCTCAGTTCTGGTATCATCCTTGTGAATCTTTTTTGCACTTTCTCCGGTGCCTCTATATCCTTTTTTATAATGTGGTGACCAGAACTGTGCGCAGTGCTCCACGTGCGGTCTGACCAATTTAGGGCTGTTGGCAGCGAGGTTCATGAAATGGTGGAATGCATCTGGCGGTCATTGGGTCATTAGTTGCAACACGTTATTTTATTACTTTAACACTGAAAGGTTAATTCTTTACATAGTGCAGTGTAAAGTCACCGAATCGGCCTTGGTATCGAGTTTCGTGGTTTCAGTGATTCCTGAAGAAGAACTGACCTCCCTGAACGGATTCTGAACTCTTACTTTGGCTGATTGAACCCCATTCCTTTATAGCAAGTCTAGCCTGAGCTAGTGGCACTCGTCTCACAGTAAACCAAGAGAAAACAGATTAAATTGATCGCACGCGGGACTTATTAGAGGGGAATAGTTTTCCTAAAGTGTTTTTATATTCATTTTTTTCATTGGAGGTGGGCATCGCTGGCAAGGCCAGCATTTATTGCCCATCCCTAATTGCCCTCGAGAAGGTGGGTATGCGGAGAGTCTCGCACCTCCGCGGTAGAGATGACAGATGGCCGTTGAATTCTCCAATGCAACAACCATCTCATTTCTGCAAAAGAACTCATCAAACCACAGAGCTGTCAAACGATGACAATTCATCTGTCAAAAATTTTTGACAGATGAAACATCATACGTTGACGTTCTCTGCAACCGGCTTTCCCTTAATTGGCCTGCTAAGCCCGCTGGGTGGGCTTAACAAGGTCAATCAAGGGAAAATAGCGTGGGTTGGCCACAATTCGATGGAGGCGGGACATTGACCTGCCAAGCAGCAGTCCCGCCTCCAACGCGCCCCCATTGGCAAAATCACCCCAATGTGTTCATCTCCTGTCTCTGTGAACCGACAGAACAGCTGATGGATCAAGAAGGAAAGAAAGAACTTGCATTTATACAGTGTCTTTTACATCCTCAAGCACTTTGCAGCCAATTAATTAAGTGTAGTCACGTACGCAAACGCAGCATGCCAATTTGCGCCCAGCAAGCTCCCACAAAATGCAATAAGATGAATGACCAAGTTTTGGTAGTATTGGCTGAGGGTTAAATACTGGCCAAGACTCTGGGACAACTTCCGTAGCCTTCTTCGAAGTAGTGCCACGGGATGGTTTGCGTCCACCTGAGAGGGAAGACAGGGGTTCCGGTTTAGCGTCTCATTAGAATGACGGCACCGCCGACAGTGCAGCGCTCCCTCACCACTGCGCTAAAGTGTCGGCCTAGACGGTGCGCCCAAGTCTTGGGAGTGAGACTTGAAACCGTGACCTTCCGATCAGCTGATGGGCAGGTTGAGCGAGTGTCGCGACGGCCGATTGGCCGGCCCACAGCTCACAATTTGTCGCAATAGGCCCTGGCGAGTTGGAAATGCTTTTTTTTTTCTCCTCCAGAAATTGGAAAGGTTTGTACCGAGGTTGAAGGTAACCTCAGTGCGAATCTCTCCAGCTTCTGAAAAGTGCGCACTTGTGTTTCTCTTGGACTTGTGCACCGGGAGTTCTGCTGCATATCAGGTGGCTGCACAGCAACGCAGCTCCCTTCCCACTCTTGCTCAGGCATTTGAAAGGCATTTTTGTTTGCCTCAACCCGCATTTCAAATGCAGTGGCATTTATACAGGAGCTCTGTTGAAACGGACCATTTAATTGCTTTGGTTGTTTAGAGAAACAGATAAATAAATCAGTGTGTTGTCAGTGCTACAGTGGGTGGCTGGGGTTCAATTAGGCATTGCAGCATTCCTACAGATGTCAAAGCAATAGTGGAAGACGTGCTACAGTAGGATGTGTTCAAGCAATCAATGGACCTTTCGGGAGCTGGTTGAGTAAAGGCACTTTGAAGCCAATTTTACACTTTTCAGACTTGGACTCTGGGAGGCAGAAGATCTTAGGTGTGGCTGAGTCAGAAGGCCATGGGTTCATAGTACCACTCCAGCGACTTAAGCACAAAGGCCTAAAGATTCGGTTGCTTTGCACCTCCCGTTAGAAGAGGGCGCTAACGGGGCGCAAAGCAACTAGCACCCGGGCGCGGCACCGCCAATGATGACGTCATTGCCGTGCGCAGCGCCCCGCTTGCGGCCCGGCCACGATCTTCGGTAGCGCCCCCTGACTTACCGCCTGACGCTATGTCCGACGGGGTCAGGGGGGCCTACCTGCGGCCGGGGTGGGTGCTAGTTAAAGGCGAGGTGCCGGGCTCTTTTGCCGGCACTCCGATCCCTGGTGGCCCAGCTGGGCCCCGGGTCGTGCTGCGCTAGGCCCCGCCTCTTTAATAAGGGAAGGAAGGCCTGCAGTACCACGGCGCGACGTGCCGCAGAGCATGGTGCTGCGGCACGTAGCGCCGTGATATTCACTCGCAGCGCCCCAAGAGGGAGGAGCAGCGCTTCCAGTAGTGCCCCGCTTCCCTCTTGGGGCGCTACCGATGAATTTCAGCCGCGGGGGCGCTAATTTTTTTGGGGCGCTACAAGTAGCGCCCCAAAGGAGGCGCGACTCAATATTTCCCCCAAAATCTAGGCTGACACTCCAGTGCAGTACTGAGGGAGTGCTGCGCTGTCGGAGGTGCCGTCTTTCAGATGAGACGTTAAACCGAGGCCCCGTCTTCCCTCTCAGGTGGACGTAAAAGATCCCACGACACGATTTCGAAGAAGAGCAGGGGAGTTATCCCCGGTGTCCTGGGCTAATATTTATCCCTCAATCGACATCACTAAAAAACAGATGATCTGGTCATTATCACATTGCTGTTTGGTGGGAGCTTGCTGTGTGTAAATTGGCTGCCGCGTTTCCCACATTACAACAGTGACTACACTTCAAAAATCACTTAATTGGTTGTAAAGCGCTCTGGGACATCCTGAGGTTTGAAAGGCGCTATAGAAATGCAAGTCTTTCTCTCTTTGCAACTTCCTAACAATACAAGGGTCGATTTTAACCCCAGGGGAGGGGGCCGCTCGGTGCAGGAGGAAAACTCCCGCAGAGAGTTCAGCATGAATGGCGCCGGCCATTTTAACTCCCGAGCTTCATTTAAATAGTGTAGCGTTGTCTCCCGCCAAAAAATCCGCAGGAGTGACATCAGAGCACACGGGCGGGAGCAGGATTTGGGACGGGAGCCCGAAAACTTCAGGGATCCCAAGAGTTAGTGCCGGGGAGGGAGGGTTGCCCGGAGTTGCCAGAGCTGAGAGAGAGAGGCAATGCTCGGACTGTAGAGGCCTGGGGATCCCTTCCAGTGCCTGTGGGGAACACTCAAGCCCACAAATGTTCCTCAACAACAACAACAACTTGTATTTATATAGCGCCTTTAACGTAGTAAAACAACCCAAGGTGCTGCACAGTAGTATTGTAAGACAAAAAGTGTGACACCAAGCCACTTAAGGATAAATTAGGGCAGGTGACCAAAAGCTTGGTCAAAGAAGTAGGTTTTAAGGAATGTCTTAAAGGAGGAAAGAGAGGTAGCGAGGCGGAGAGGTTTAGGGAGGGAATTCCAGAGCTTAGGGCCTTGGCAACAGAAGGCACGTCCACCAAAGATTGAGTGATTGAAATCAGAGATGCTCAAGAGGGCAGAATTAGAGGAGCGCAGATATCTCAGGGTGTTGTGGGGCTGGAGGAGATTACAGAGATAGGGAGGGACGAGACCACGGAGGGATTTGAAAACAAGGATGAGAATTTTGAAATCGAGGCGCTGCTTAACCGGAAGCCAATGTAGGTCAGCGAGCACAGGGGTGATGGGCGAACAGGACTTGGTGCGAGTTAGGACACAGACAGCCGAGTTTTGGACGACCTCAAAGTTTACGTAGGGTGGAATGTGGGACGCCAGCCAGGAGTGCGTTGGAATAGTCAAGTCGAGAGGTAACAAAGGCATGGATGAGGGTTTCAGCAGCAGATGAGCTGAGGCAAGGGTGGAGATGGGCGATGTTACGGAGGTGGAAGTAGGCGGTCTTTGTTATGCTGCGGATATGTGGTCGGAAGCTCATTTCAGGGTCAAATACAACACCAAGGTTGCGAATTGTGTGGTTCAGCCTCAGACAGATGTTAGGGAGAGGGATGGAGTCAGTGGCTGGGGAACGGAGTTTGTGGCGGGGACCGAAAACAATGGTTTCGGTCTTCCCAATATTTAATTTGGAGAAAATTTCTGCTCATCCAGAACTGTATGTCGGACAAGCAGTCTGACAAATTAGAGACCGTGGAGGGGTCGAGAGAAGAGGTGGTGAGGTAGAGCTGGGTGTCGTCAGCGTACATGTGGAAACTGAGGCTGTGTTTTCGGATGATGTCGCCAAGGGGCAGCATGTAGATGAGAAATAGGAGGGTGGCCAAGGATAGATCCTTGGGGGACACCAGAGGGAATGATGTGGGAGCGGGAAGAGAAGCCATTGCAGGTGATTCTCTGGCTATGATTAGCGAGATAAAATTCTAATACTTACCCATTCCTATTCTGACCACTCCGCTGTCGAGGAGAAGTCCCGTACAGAAAAGTCTGAACACAATCGGTCGAACTAATCTTGTGGGAGAGCAGCAACAACCCAGGCAACTTGATGGAGTAAAACAGTGATTGAAGTAGTCTTGAGAAGGAAAGCAACAGGGGACAACAGTGTCATAGATAAATGGAGCCAATAAGACAAGCTCATAACACAGATACTGTTGCAAGTGAGTTTTATGTCCTCAGTTTCCAGACTTGAGTGTTATGAGAGGATGGTTTTGACATGCTATCATTCCACCTCTACAGTGTTCCTATCCAGTCTATGCCTTTGGAATTCCATCTGCATTCATTGAGCAGTGACCTATATTTGACACTTCATTTCCACAATGCAGTTGCTTTTTTTTTAATTGCAATCAGATTCATATCAAGCACTCGCTTGTCTAATGCATCTTTTTGGATCTTGCCCGCGTAAATGAGGAACCTGAAGTGAAAGTAATTAATGTATCTGTGGGCCCATTTCTTGATTGCTGTGTGTTTATTGAAGCACAAAAAGTCAATTACCACGTGCACTCTGCAGGCCTGGGTACTTGGTTCCCTGTGTGTAGACAAGCAGAAAATGGACTTATATAAGAGATGAAAAATAATCAAGGTTTCAACACCAGGCTGACGATCAAAATGGTTTCTATCTCTATGACCTTTCACTGAAGAGAAATAAGATTTGGGATCACTCGCATGTTTACCATATTAAGCAGAATAAGAGATTTGTATCCTTTTGACATGTTTGAGTACAAGAATTAAAAAGAAATGGAGAAATTACGCACTTTTATCTAACCACGGCCGCCAATTTGCACTCAGCAAGATCCCACAAACAGCAATGAGATAATGTTTTTCTTTCTGAAGTGATGTCGATTGAAGGAAAATGTTGGCCAGGGCTCCAGGAGAGCTCCCCTGCTCTTCTTCGAATAGTTTTCACCGGCCTCCTCCAATAGTTGGGATCTTTTACGTCCACCATGAGAGGGCTGACGTGGCCTTGGGTTAACGTTGTATCCAAAGGATGGGACCACCGACAGCGCAACGCTTCCCCAGCACTGAAGTGCCAGCCCAGATTATGGGCCCTACAATGGGACTTGAACCCCTGATTTTCTGACTTTAGAGGTGAGAGTGCTACCACTGAGCCACGGTTGCTATCAGGCTAGTTCCTCGATCCTCCTCGCTTAATTATTCTCTATGCTCTCTGACTGGGGAACTAAATAATGGCCAGGTGTAAAAGACCCATAACTCCTGTATAAAAATAATTCTGGCCTCTTGCGCCTCCCCGATTTTCATCGCTCCACCATTGGTGGCCGTCCCGTCAGCTGCCTGGGCCCTAAGCTCTGGAATTCCCTCCCTAAACCTCTTCACCTCTCTACCTCTCTCTCCTCCTTTAAGAAGCTCCTTAAAACCGACCTCTTTGACCATGCTTTTGGTCACCTGTCTCCTAATATCTCCTTATGTGGCTCGCTGTCAAATTTTGTTTGATAATCGCTGCTGTGAAGCGCCTTGGGATGTTTTAACTATGTTAAAGGCGCCGTATAAATGTTGTTGCATCCGCCTTCGCTTTTAACAAATTTAGCTACTTCCTGAGACTGAACTTGGTCATTTATCAGTCTCATCAAACATTCAACTCTCTCGCTCCTTATACAGTGAAACTCCGAATACAATACAACATTGTGGAGAAACAAATGAAAAGCTCATTATGAAAGAGCTGCGGTGAATCTGTATTCTGATAAGTTGTAAGGAGAAATAATAGAAGCAAATAGGGACTTGGAACACACGGTTTTAATTGATGTTTTATATAATGAGAGCTTTGCAATTAATGTTCCCAGCATGTCATAATTCTCATGCCGTTTATGTTCCTTTTCATAATTCCAAGCCATTGATACGGTCTCGGAAGGTTGCAAATTTGCCTGTGTAAATATACATGCAAATCAAACAGGTTATGTAACCAGGATGATAAATAGTGAATGAAAACCTGGCTCTAGGGTTTGAAGAATAATGATTACTATGTTACCAGCATCCAAGGTAATCGGTCATTCTTGTCAAGTGCGGTGGGTGACCAGAGAGATATTGCTATCAGATTTCTCTGTAAGCAAAGGAAGATTAAGGTGCTGGGATGACTGTACTGTAAGTCACCTCTCATAAGAACGTAAGAAATAGGAGCAGGGGTAGGCCCTGCGGCCCTTCGAGCCTGCTCCGCCATTCAATAAGATCGTGGCTGATCTTCTACCTCAACTCCACCTTCCCGCACTATCCCTTGCTTCCCGTAATATCCAAAAATCTATCGATCTCTGTCTTGAATATACTCAACGACTGAGCCTCCACAGCTCTCTGGGGTAAAGAATTCCAAAGATTCACCACCCTCTGAGTGAAGAAATTTCTCCTCATCTCAGTCCTAAATGGCCGACCCCTTATTCTGAGACTGTGACCCTTAGTTCTAGACTCCCCAGCCAGGGGAAACATCCTCCCTGCATCTACCCTGTCAAGCCCTGTTAGAATTTGATATGTTTCAATGAGATCACCTCTCATTCTTCTAAATTCTAAGTAATACAGGCCAAGTCTCTTCTATCTCTCCTCATAGGACAATCCCCCCATCAGTCTGGAGAACCTTTGTTGCACTCCTTCTAAGGCAAGTATATCCTTCCTTAGGTAAGGAGACCAAAACTGTACACAGTACTCCAGGTGTGGTCTCACCAAGGCCCTATATAATTGCAGTAAGCCTCTTGCTGCTAGTCTTCAACAAGGGCAAATGAAAGCAGGTCCAACATTGAGAGTAATTACTGGTGTTTTTGACAAGAAACTTAGCTGGACCAGCCACATAAAAACTGTGGCTACAAGAGCAGGTCAAAGGCTGGGTATTCTGGGGCGAGTGTCTCACCTCCTGACTCCCCAAAGCCTTTCCACCACCTACAAGGCACAAGTAAGGAGTGTGATGGAATACTCTGCACTTGCCTGGATGAGTGCAGCTCCAACAACACTCAAGAAGCTCGACACCATCCAGGACAAAGCAGCCCGCTTGATTGGCACCCCAAACACCACCTTAAACATTCAGTGACTCCACCACTGGCGCACCGTGGCTGCAGTGTGTACCATCTACAAGATGCACTGCAGCAACTTGCCAAGGCTTCTTCGGCAGCACCTCCCAAACCCACGACCTCTATCACCAAGAAGGACAAGGGCAGCAGGCACATGGGAACACCACCACCTCCAAGTTCTCCTCCAAGTCACACACCATCCTGACTTGGAAATATATCGCCTGTTCCTTCATCGTCGCTGGGTCAAAATCCTGGAACTCCCTCCCTAACAGCACTGTGGGAGTACCTTCACCACACGGACTGCAGCGGTTCAAGAAGGCGGCTCACCACCACCTTCTCAAGTGCAACTAGGGATGGGCAATAAATGCTGGTCTTGCCAGAGAAGCCCACATCCCGTGAATGAATAACTAAAACAAGGGCTGTTGCATGATTTTGGGATGCATGAGGATGGTTTGAAACTTGCCCCTATATTCCTCTCTATCACCAAGACTGTCTACTTCCATCTCCGTAATTTCACCCATATCTGGCCTAATCTGTTGCTGAAACTCTCATCCATGCTTTTGTTACCATTTAGACTCGACTATTCCAACGCTCTCCCGGCTGGCCTCCCATCTTCCACCCTCCGTAAACTTGAGGTAATCCAAAACTCTGCTGCCCGTGTCCTAACTCGCACCAAGTCCCGTTCACCCATCACCCCTGTGCTCACTGACCTACATTGGCTGCCGGTCCGGCAACACGTCGATTTTAAAATTCTCCTCCTTGTTTTCAAATCCCTCAATGGCCTCGCCCCCTCCCTATCTCCATAACCTCATCCAGCCCCACAACCCTCTGAAATCTCTGCTTTCCTCCAATTTTGGCCTTTTGCGCATCCCCAATTTTAATCGCTCAACCATTGGTGGCCGTGCCTTCAGCTACCAAGACCCCAAGCTCTGGAATTCCTTCCCTAAACCTCTCCACCTCTCTCCCTCTCTCTTCCTTGAAGTCACTCCTTAGAACCTATCTCTTTGGCCAAGCTTTTCGTCACCTGTCCTAATATCTCCTGATGTGGCTCGGTGTCAAATTTTGTTTTATAACACTCCTGTGAAGCGCCTTGGGATGTTTTACTATGTTAAAGGCGCTGTATAAATACAAGTTGTTGTTGCATAACCAATAATTTTTACGCTGAAATGTGCAGGATTCTGAACATTGTGAACGTGTTTTTCACTGGCTGGTTTTTGATCAATAGGTATCCAAAAACAGAAACAACATCAACTTGCATGGGACATGTTGGCATCCATTAATATTGGGTCTCGCTGAAGGGACAACATTGGCTAGAAATGTTTCTTAGATGAAGAGGGGTGGGAGGAGGCTCGTGTGGAGCATAAACGCCGACACAGACCAGTTGGGCCGAACGGCCTGTTTCTGTGCTGTAAATTCTACGTAATCCTCGCAACTGGTGTTCCTTTGCCAGCTTGTGATGACATCTTGATGGCTAGATTTGGTGTGGAAGCCCGCTGTCTGGAAGTTCAGAAATTAAAGCAGAAAAGGCTGGAAACACTCAGCAGGTCAGGCAGCATCTGTGGAGAGAGAAACAGAGTTAACGTTTCAGCTCGACGACCTTTCGTCAGAAAGGGCCGAAGTTAGAGATGCAACATCTGTCTGGAGGTTCGGTCATATTTCACTCCAGTCCAGAAAATGCAGCCTTCGTACTAAAGAGCAGCTGGACCTGCGAGACACTGTATGTCTCAAAGTTTCTCCTTTGAGATCATGGGTCATGCCTGAGCAACAGCTAACTTAGTAAGAAGGATGATAGCTGAATCCCTTACATAGAATCATGAAAGAAAGAAAGACTTGCATTTCTACAGCGCCTTTCACGACCACCGGACGTCCCAAAGCGCTTCAGCCAATGAAGTACTTTTTGAAGTGTAGTCACTGTTATAATGTAGGAAACGCAGCAGCCAATTTGCGCACAGCAAGCTCCCACAAACAGCAATGTGATAATGACCAGATAATCTGTTTTAGTGATGTTGATTGAGGGATCAATATTGGCTGCAACACTGGGGAAAGCTCCCTGCTCTTCTTCGAAATATTCCATGGGGATCTTTTACATCCACCCGAGAGAGCAGACGGGGCCTCGGTTTAATGTCTCATCCAAAAGACATCGAATCATGGAATTGTACAGCACAGAAGGAGGCCATTCGGCCCATCGTGCCTGTGCCGGCTCTTTGAAAGAGCTCTCCAATTAGTTCCACTCCCCCCTGCTCTTTCCCCACAGCCCTGCAGATTTAACCCCTTCAAGTATTGATCCAATTCCCTTTTGAAAGTTACTATTGAATCTGCTTCCACCGCTCTTTCAGGCAGCGCGTTCCAGATCACAACAACTCGCTGCGTAAAAAATGTTTCCTCATGTTGCCTCTGGTTCTTTTGCCAATCGCCTTAAATCTGTGTCCTCTGGTTACCGACCCTCCTGCCACTGGAAACAGTTTCTCCTTATTTACTCCATCAAAACTCTTCATGATTTTGAACACCTCTATTAAATCTCCCTTTAACTTTCTCTGCTCTAAGGAGAACAATCCCAGCTTCTCCAGTCTCTCCGTCTAACTGAAGTCCCTCATCCCCGATACCATTCTAGTAAATCTCCTCTGCATCCTCTCCAAGGCCTTGACATCCTTCCTAAAGTGTGGCACCCAGAATTGAACACAATACTCCAGCTGTTCAATTTTCAACTGAATTTTGACACCCTGTTATTCTGTTGGTTGCAATACTAGGGATTAGGAGGCGAAACAAATGTCATTCATTTGAAATATTCCTGAAATAAACAGTTTGTAAAATAATTGACTGTTACTGACTGTATAATCTCTGGTGATCGAGTGCTAACATTCCGCTGGCGGGGGGGCAGAGCTAATGTTCCTTGATACGAATGCTGTTATTCGGACTGCAGTACAAAGCTAGATAAAAGTTGATTTAGGTGTTAAATTGACCACTTGAAAGGACTTTATCCCTGCAGTATCTTAGCAGAAACAGGTTGCGTTGTTGCCATGGCATTCAATTGCACAGATCTCCAGGCTAGATCAAACGTTGCTTCTTTTGTGCATCCTATTCACACACAGCGGCTGACTGAGGAGAGGACACGGTTAGTTGAATGCCTCACACACACTGCCATGACAAGTGAAAGCTAATCTCGCACATCAGCTCTGCCCCCCCCCCTGCCTGGAGGTCACCTCAACCATTTGTTAAGGAGCAATGCGATAGCCAGGAACCCCGATACTTCTCCCCTTTGTTGTTCAAAAGCCTGAACGGCGGGGTTGCAAGCTTCTTCAGAGAGCGTTCATGAGATGTCACTCGCGGAACTTGTGCAGTTAAAAAAAAAATGATGATACTGATCTGCAAAGCTCAGGCAGGTGACTGACAGAAAGTGGCTGGATAGGTGACATTGAAGCACTTACTTCTTGCTGTTCGTTTCCCATCTGCCATGAAATATAAAGCTGGTGCCTACAAACAGCAGAAAATATTCCGTACATCTGTTCACAGAATAATATTCATTTTACTCGGGAAATTGAATCGAATTCATTATCATTTAACATATCACCGAAGGTTTTGAAAACAATCAATTTAAGTTCCCCTTTGACACCTTTATTTTAATATAAGCTACATGATGGATACACATTGTTGAGATCGTAGCCTGTATGGTAACTATGAGGGTGAGCAGAGGGATTATGCTGAGATTTTACAATAACCATCACATTGAATTTTATTAGTACCTGAATCAGTAGGTTTAAAAATAAAATTGTTCTCAATATTAGGAACAACCAGAAGGATAGTTAAAAGGAAAGATCTTGCATTCCTACAGCGCCTTTCGCGACCTTAGGACGTCCCAATGCGCCCATGGGCAGATGCATGGCAGATGCAGTATAATGTGGATAAATGCGAGGTTATCCACTTTGGTGGCAAAAACAGGAAGGCAGATTATTATCTGAATGACAATAGATTGGGAAAAGGGGAAGTGCAACGAGACCTGGGTGTCCTTGTGCACCAGTCGCTGAAGGTAAGCATGCAGGTGCAGCAGGCGGTTAAGAAGGCAAATGGTATGTTGGCCTTCATAGCGAGAGGATTCGAGTACAGGAGCAAGGATGTCTTGCTGCAGTTGTACAGGGCCTTGGTGAGACCACTCCTTGAGTATTGTGTGCAGTTTTGGTCGCCTTATCTGAGGAAGGATGTTCTTGCCATGGAGGGAGTGCAGCGAAGATTCACCAGGCTGATACCTGGGATGGCAGGAATGACATATAAAGAGAGATTGGGTCGATTAGGCTTATATTCGCTAGAGTTTAGAAGAATGAGAGGGGATCTCAATGAAACTTATAAAATTCTAACAGGACTAGACAGACTAGATGCAGGAAGGATGTTCCCGATGGCGGGGGAGTCCAGAACCAGGGGTCACAGTCTAAGGATAAGGGGTAAGCCATTTAGGACTGAGATGAGGAGGAATTTCTTCACCCAGAGAGTGGTGTCATAGAGTCATAGAGTCATAGAATTATACAGCACAGAAAGAGGCCCTTCGGCCCATCGTGTCCACACCAGCCATCAAGCCCTGTCTATTCTAATCCCATTTTCCAGCACTTGGTCCGTAGCCTTGTATGCTATGGCGTTTCAAGTGCTCATCTAAATGCTTCTTGAATGTTGTGAGGGTTCCTGCCTCTACCACCCTTTCAGGCAGTGAGTTCCAGATTCCAACCACCCTCTGGGTGAAAAAGTTTTTCCTCAAATCCCCTCTAAACCTCCTGCCCCTTACCTTGAAACTATGCCCCCTTGTTATTGACCCCTCTACTAAGGGGAAAGGTTCATTTCTACCTACCCTATCTATGCCCCTCATAATTTTGTACACCTCAATCAGGTCTCCCCTCAGCCTTCTCTGCTCTAAGGAAAACAACCCCAGCCTGTCAAGTCTCTCTTCATAGCTGAAGCGCTGCAACCCAGGTAACAACCTGGTGAATCTCCTCTGCACCCTCTCCAATGCAATCACATCCTTTCTATAGTGTAGCGACCAGAACTGCACACAGTATTCCAGCTGTGGCCTAACTAGCTATTTGTACGGCTCCATCATAACCTCCCTGCTCTTATATTCTATGCCTCGGCTAATGAAGGCAAGTATCCCATATGCCTTCTTAACCACCTTATCTACCTGTCCTGCTGCCTTCAGGGATATATGTACATGCACACCAAGGTCCCTCTGATCCTCTGTCCTTCCTAGGGTCCTACCATTCATTGTGTATTCCCTTGCCTTGTTAGTCCTCCCAAAATGCATCACCTCACACTTTTCAGGGTTAAATTCCATTTGCCACTGTTCTTCCCATCTGACCAACCTGTCTATATCATCCTGTAGCCTGAGGCTTCACTCCTCGCTATTTACCACCCCACCAATTTTCATGTCACCTGTGGAGTTCGCTACCACAGAAGGCAGTTGAGGCCAATTCATTAAATATATTCAAGAAGGAGTTAGATATATTTCTTAAGGCTAAAGGGATCAAGGGATATGGGGAGAAAGCAGGGACAGCGTACTGAATTTGGATGATAAGCCATGATCTCATTAAATGGCGGAACAGGCTCGAGGGGCCGAATGGCCTACTCCTGCTCCTATCTCCTATGTTTCTATGTTTCTATGTTTACAGCCAGTGGCGTACTTTTAGCGATGATTGCTTTGGCGAGTGAGCAACTTGGAGGGCATTTGGAGTGAACCAGATAGCGTGGGACTGGAGTCATGTATCGGCCAGGCTGGGAAAGGCTGGCGAGGTCACTTCCCTGAAGGATATTAGTGAAACACTTGGGTTTTTCCTGACTGGTGGCTGGGTTTCTTTGGTCCTTGAAATACTGGCAAGGCCCCGTTTATTGCCCACCCTTACGTTTCCCTGAGCAGATGATGGCGGGTGACCTTCTTGAACTGCTGTTGTCTTTGTGGTGCTGGGTGGCCCCACACTGGTATGAGGGAGGGAATTCCAGGGTTTTGACCCAGTGATGCTGAAGCGGTGGAGATATGACTTGGAGGGGAACTTGCAGGTGATGGTGTTCCTATGACAACAACAACAACTTGTATTTGTATAGCGCCTTTAACGTAGTAAAACGTCCCAAGGCGCTTCACAGGAGCGTAATCAAACAAAATTTGGCACCGAGCCACACAAGGAGCTACTCGGACAGGTGGCCAAAAGTTTGGTCAATGAGCTCGGTTTTAAGGAACGCCTTAAAGGAGGAGAGGGAGAGGGAGAAAGGATAAGGGAGGGAATTCCAGAGTTTAGGGCCGAGGCAGCTGAAGGCACGGCCGCCAATGGTGGGCCGATGAAAATCATGGATGCGCAAGAGGCCAGAATTGGATGTGCGCAGAGATCTCGGGGGGTATAGGGCTGCAGGAGGTTACAGAAGGTATGGAGGGATTAGAAAAAATACACGAGAATTTTGCAAACGAGGCGCTGCTGGACCGGGAGCCAATGTCGGTCGGTGAACACAGGGGGTGATGGGTGATCAGGACTTGGTGTGAGTTAGGACACGGACAGCAGGGTTTTGGATGAGCTCAAGTTTATGGAGGGTGGAAGGTGGGAGGCCAGCCAGGAGAACATTGGAATATGACATTTCATTGTCCTTGATGGGAGAGGTCAGGGGGGTCAGGTCAGGGGCTGTCAAAGTAAGCTTGATTAGTTGTGATAGTGCATCCTGTAGATCATACATACTGCGGCCACAATGCGCCAGTGATGGAGGGCGGTCGATCTTCAGTCCAGCGGCAGGGGTGTTGATCAGGCAGCCTGCTTTGTCCCGGATGTGCCTTCGGTCATTACTTCTACATTAAATGGCGCTTTGTAAACGCAAGCGTTTGTTGTTGTACGTTGACTTACAGATGTTTATTCTGTGTCGAGTTGAGGAACACTGACATCCAGTGAGCAACAAAAGTGGAGAAACTACCGTTGATTTAACAATAACGTATATTGCGCCAACAAACCTCAGCCTTTGTGATGTGAATCCAATTTACTTCAGGCGACAAGGACTCCACCATATCGAGCTGTTTAGAGGTGTTCTGTATTAAAATTCCTCAGTGTCAAATTTTTATATAAAGATTTGTCCCATAATTGCAATTTTTTTTTATTGATTATGGCTATTCTTTCATGTGGTTATTCAGTAAAGTGTTGCATTTCAGACCCTCACTGTAGGTGCTGGTAATTGCCTGAAATAAAGGCTGGGTCCTACCTGATCAATATTTCTTTCAAGGATTCTGTGCAAACTTTCACATCTCTTGTCAGTAAAGATTTTATAGACAACATTCTGGCTTTTCCTAGGGGTTATTTTTCAACAAAAGTTCAAAGTTACACGGAACTCCATTGATTACATCCATGTTGTGTTTCATGTAAAATGGGTATGGCAGAGTAGTGGTTACGATACTGGACTAGCAATCTTGAGGCCTGGTACTAGTAATCGCACCATGAAAATGAGTTCAAATCCTACCGTAGCAGTTTGAGATTTTGAATTCATAATTAAGACCGCCTATTTCCACCTCCATCACATCGCCCCTGCCTCAGCTCATCTGCTGCTGAAACCCTCAACCATGCCTTTGTTACCTCCAGACTCGACTATTCCAACGCACTCCTGGCTGTCCTCTCACGTTCTACCTAATGTAAACTTGAGCTCATCCAAACCTCGGCTGCCTGTGTCCTAACTCGCACCAAGTCCCGTTCACCCACCACCCCCTGTGTTCGCTGACTTACATTGGCTCCTGGTTAAGCAAAGCCTCGATTTTAAAATTCTCATCCTTGTTTTCAATCCCTCCATGGCCTCGCCCCCCCTTATCTCTGTAACTTCCTTCAGCCCCACAGCCCCCTCCCCCCGCCCCCCGCCCGACATCTCTGCGCTCCTCTAATTCTGGCCTCTTGAGCTTGCCTGATTTTAATCGCTCAACCATAGGTGGGCCGTGCCTTCAGCTGCCTGGGCCCTAAGCTCTGGAAATCCTGCCCTAAACCTTTCCACCTCTCGACCTCTCTCCTCCTTTAGATGCTCCTTAAAATCTACCTCTTTGACCAAGCTTTTGGTCACCTGGCCTAATTTACCCTTATGTGGCTCGGTGTCAAATGTTGTTTGATAATCGCTCCTGTGAAGCGCCTTGGGATGTTTTACTGCGTTAAAGGCGCTGTGTAAATACAAGTTGTAAAAAATCTGGAATAAAAACCTGGTATCAGTAAAAGTGACCATGAAGCTGTTGGATTGCCGTAAAAACCCGACTGGTTCACTAATGTCCTTTCAGGGAAGGAAACCTGTCGTCCTTACCCGGTCTGGGTCTATACGTGACTCCAGTCCCACACCAATGTGGTTGACTCTTAACTGACCTAGCAAGCAACTCAGTTGTATAAAACCAGCGACAAAGAATCACCACCACCTTCTCAGGGCAATTTGGGATGGGCAATAATTGCCGGCTTTGCCAGTGACGCCCACATTCCAAAAATGAAGCAAGTTGCCTCCCGTTCAGAGTGAAATTATTTTAGTGGCCCCATTGTCTGATTTTTTTCAGGGATTTCTTTTTTTGTAATGAGAGCCTTAATTACATTACAACAGTGGCTACACTTCAAAATTCCTGGGATGAGAGGGTTGTCCCATGAGGAGAGATTGTGTAGAATGGGCCTCTACTCTCTGGAGTTTAGAAGAATAAGAGGCGATCTCATTGAAACATACAAGATTCTGAGGGGGATTGACAGGGTAGATGCTGAGAGGTTGTTTCCCCTGGCTGGAGAGTCTAGAACGAGGGGGCATAGTCTCAGGATAAAGGATCGGCCATTTAAGACTGAGATGAGGAGGAATTTCTTCACTCAGAGGGTGGTGAATCTTTGGAATTCTGTACCCCAGAGGGCTGTGGATGCTCAGTCATTGAGTATATTCAAGATAGAGATCGATAGATTTTTGGTCTCTAGGGGAATCAAGGGATATGGGGATCGGGCGGGAAAGTAGCGTTGAGGTCGATGATCAGCCATGCTCTTATTGAATGGTGGGGCTGTATGACCTACTCCTGCTCCTTATTCTTATGTTTATAAAAGTACTTCATTTGTTGTAAAGTGCTTTGGGACGTCCTGAGGTAATGAAATGTGCTCTATAAATTCAAGTCTTTCTTTTTCTTTTTATTATCATGCAGTAAGAAAGAAAGACTTGCATTTCCACAGCGCCTTTCATGACCACCAGGCATCTCACAGCGCTTTACAGCCAATGAAGTACTTTTTGAAGTGTAGTCACTGTTGTAATGTAGGAAACACAGCAGCCAATTTGCACACAGCAAGCTCCCACACACAGCAATGACCAGATAATCTGTTTTTTTTGTTGTGTTGATTGAGGGATAAATATCGGCCAGGACACCGTGTAGAACTCTCCTGCTCTTCTTTGAAATAGTGCCATGGGATCTTTTACATCCAACTGAGAGGGCAGACGGGGCCTCAGTTTAACATCTCACCTGAAAGATGGCACCTCCGACAGTGCAGTACCCCCTTAGTACTGCACTGGACTGTCAGATTTTTGTGGTCAAGTCTCTTGGAAGATGGGATTTGAGCCCACAACCTTCTGACTCAGAGACGAGTGTGCTTCTTCTTCTTAGGCAGTCCCTCGGAACTGAGGATGACTTGCTTCCACATTAAAAATGAGTTTTCAGGTGACTGATGAGTCCAATGAGGGACCTACAGTCTCTGTCACAGGTGGAGCAGACGGTGGTTGGGTGGGGTGCTTGGGTTAACGTGCACTCCTTGCGCTTGGCTTCCGCTTGCTCCCAGCGAAGAGACTCGAGGTGTTCGGCGCCTTCCCGGATGCTTCTCCTCCACTTTGTGCGGTCTTGGGCCAGGGATTCCCAGGTGTCGGTGGGATGTTGCACTTTTTCAAGGAGGCTTTGAGGGTGTCCTTGAAGTGTTTCCTCTCTCCACCTGGGGCTCTCTTGCCGTGTCGGAGATCCGAATAGACTGCTTGTTCTGGGAGTCTCGTATCGGGCATATGGACAATGTGACCCGTCCATCGGAGCTGATCGAGCATGGTCAAAGCTACGATGCTGGGGATGTTGACCTGAGCGAGAACACTGATGTTGGTGCGCCTATCCTGCCAATGGATTTGCAGGATCTTGCGGAGGCAGCGTTGGTGGTACCTCTCCAGTGCTGGACATGGTCAATGTCTCTGAGGCATACAGGAGGGCGCGTATCTGCTCTGTAGACCATGAGCTTGGTTTCGGGTTTGAGGTCCTGGTCTTCAAACACTCTCTTTCTCAGGCGACCGAAGGCTGCACTGGCACACTGAAGGTGGTGTTGGACTTCGTCAGCGACATCTGCCTTTGTTGACAGTAGGCTCCCAAGGTATGGAAAGTGGTCCACATTGTCCAAGACCTCGTCATGGATTTTGATAATCGGGGGGCAGTACTGTGTGGCGGGGGCAGGTTGGTAGAGGACCTTTGTCTTACGGATGTTTAGTGTAAGGCCCATGCTCTCGTACGCTTTGGTGAAGGTGTTGACGATAGTTTGGAGTTCGACCTCAGAGTGTGCGCAGACGCAAGCGTTGTCTGCATACTGTAATTCGACGACAGAGGATGGGATGACCTTGGATCTGGACTGGAGGCAACGGAGGTTGAACAGTTACCCGTTTGTTCTGTAGATTAGCTCCACTCCAGCGGGGAGCTTACTGAGGGTGAGATGGAGCATTGCAGCAAGGAAGATCGAGTAGAGCGTTGGGGTGATGACACAGACTTGCTTGACCCCGGTCCGTACGTGAATTGGGTCTGTGGTGGAACCGTTGGTCAGGATCACGGCTTGCATGTCATCGTGAAGCAGGTGGAGGATGGTGACAAACTTTTGAGGGCAGCCGAATTTGAGGAGGACACTCCATAATCCCTCATGGTTGACAGTGTCCAAGGCCTTTGTGAGGTCAAAGAAGGCCATGTACAGCGGTTGGTGCTGTTCCCTGCATTTCTCTTGTAATTGACGCGCGGTGAAGATCATGTCCATTGTGCCCCTTAGTGGGCGGAATCCGCATTGCGACTCTGGGAGGAGCTCTTCATCCACTGGGAGAAGGCGATTGAGGAGGATTCTTGCGATGATTTTCCCTGTGGCAGGTAGCAGGGAAACTCCTCTGTAATTACTGCAATCGGACTTGTCACCTTTCTTGAAGATGGTCACAATTACGGCATCTCTGAGATCCCCTGGCATGCTCTCCTCCTTCCAGATAAGAGAGCTGAGTTCATGAATTCACGCCAGTAGTGGTTCTCCGCCATGCTTTCGTGCCTCGGCAGGGATTCCATCTGCTCCTGAGGCCATGTTGTTCTTCAGTTGTCGGATGGCCTTTTCAACCTCATGCCGGGCTGGGTTTGTGCTGAGGTGGTGGCGGGTAGCATGCTGCAGGATGGAGTTGAGGACACTCGCGTCGAAGACAGAGTCTCAGTTAAGGAGATTTTCGAAGTGCTCCTTCCAGCGGGCACTGACTGCCTCTCTGTCCTTGATGAGTACCTCTCCGTTCTTGGCCCGCAGTGGGGTAGGACCTTGGGTGCTTGGGCCGTAGGTGGTCTTGACTGCGCTAAAGAATCCACGCACGTCGTGGTTGTCGGCTAGCTGCTGGATCTCCTGCGCGTTCTCCACCCACCATCTGTTCTTTAGGTCACGAGTTTTATTGGACCTCGGCCTTCAGGCGTCTGTAGAGCTGCTTTCTTGCCCTCGAGTTGTGTTGCTGTTTCCAGATCAGGAATGTCTTGCGCTTGCAGCTTATTAGCTCTTGGATCTCCTGGTCATTCTTGTCGAACCAGTCTTGGTGTTTCCTGGTCGAGTGACCGAGCGTCTCTTCACAGGTGCTGATTATGGAGGCCTTGAGTGCAGACCAGGCGCTGTGGGCACTCTGTGTCTCTGCATCACTGGGAGTCGTCAGGTTGGTTGTGAGGCACAGGGTGAATAGGGCTTTCTTAGCAAGGTCTTCGAGTGCTCCAGCGTTGATTTTCCTGCGGCATTGTTTCTGTTGCCGCCGCTGTTTTGGGGCTACATTGATGGAGATGACAGAGCGGATTAGGCGGTGGTCTGTCCAGCAGTCGTCAGCTCCTGTCATGGCGCGGGTGATGTCCTTGCGGTCCCTCGCTCGGACGATGATGCAGTCCAGCAGATGCCAGTGCTTGGAGCGAGGGTGCTGCCATGAAGCCTTGTATTTGTCTCTCTGACAGAACAAGGTGTTGGTTATGACAAGGCCATGTTCTAAGCTAACTGCTCCCAACTGAGCCACAGCTGACACTGTTGAATACTTGACTATGCAATTATATACTAGATAGTCAAGTATTCAAAGCAACAAAATACTTAGAGAAACGAAGAAATGGCAGATTCTAGACTGAGAGATAATAGGGTTAATGCTGAAATAGTAAATACAAACAGAAAATGCTGGAAACACTCAGCAGGTCAGGCAGCATCTGTAGAGAGAGAAACAGAGTTAACGTTTCAGGTCGATGACCTTTTCTCAGAATTGGAAAAAGTTAGAGATGTAACAGGATTTAAGCAAGTACAGAGGCAGGTTAAAATAGTACAGTAGTTTGAAACAAGTTTGTTCAACATTCATATGGTAACACTAGTAATAGTTATTGCTTGAGAGAGCGGACTAGTAGTTAAGAGACATAGAGAGAGATAGCGGGATATATTATGAGCATCATCACTATAAAATTGGTAGAAGGATTAGAGGGGAGATGAGGAGAAGTTTTTTCACCCAGAGGGTGGTGGGGGGTCTGGAACTCACTTAAAGAAAAAGAAAGAGAGAAAGACTTAAAAAGTGCTTGAATATGCGCTTGAAGTGCCATAACCTACAGGGCTACAGACCAAGTGCTGAAAAGTGGGATTAGGCTGGATAGCTCTTTGTCGGCCAGCACCGACACGATGGGCCAAATGGCCTCCTTCTGTGCTGTAAATTTCTATGATTCTATGATTACAGCTATATAGCACCTTTCACGACAACCGGACGTCACAAAGCACTTTACAGCCAATTAAGTACTTTTGGCGTGTAGTCACTGTTGTAATGTGGGAAACGCGGCAGCCAATTTGTGCGCAGTAAGCTCCCACAAACAGCAATGTGATAATGACCAGATCATCTGTTTTTTTTTGTTATATTGATTGAGGGATAAAATATTGCCTGAAAGGGTGGTAGAGGCAGAAACTCTCATCACATTTAACAAGTACTTGGATATGCAATGAAAGAACTGGAAAGTGGGATTAGGCTGGACAGCTCTTTCTCGGTCGGCACGGACACGATGGGCTGAATGGCCTCTTTCTGTGCCGTAAACCTCTATGATTACTGATTGTTGAGTAAACCCTTGCATCGTTACAAGAATTATTATTGCTCTAAAAACATACACGCAATAAAGCTTTCTAATACTGAGTGTACTTACTGCGTACTGTGCAATTGCCCAGATTAAATTTCCAGATGCCTTTGTTTTTATTTCAGTTATACAAATAATTTTCTGTTCTTTATTTAATCTCAGTACGTGGACTGATGGTTAGGAACACCGAAAGAAAGTCAGGCAGACAAGATGTACCTCCATGAATCTCCAAGTAAAGGGCCCGAAATTTCCCTTTTCATGAAAAAAGTCCTGCTGTTTTCTGCGGAATTAATGACTCGCACAAGAAATCCGAGGGCTGCTTTGCAATGTGCAGCTCTCAAGATTGCGAGTTCTTTAGGGCATCATTATCAGGAAGAAAAATTTGCAATTTTCCCATTTTTTTTTTGTTTTTACGGAAAAAACAAAACAATTTCACCTCCTATCCGGAGATTGGACACTCACGTTATGGCAACAACTGGTGATATGGTCAGCGTCCAAGCTTGAAGCGTTTGCAAAGTGGCGATTGATCATGTACACACAAAGATACCAGCGTTGAATCTTCCAGAATGAACTATTGCATAGAAATATCCACATTATCAACAGTATGCCTCACATGCAGTTCCTCTCATCACACTTGAGTTGCCCGTCACACAGTGCCT
The DNA here is from genome assembly GCA_030390025.1 of Squalus acanthias. NCBI lineage: Eukaryota > Metazoa > Chordata > Chondrichthyes > Squaliformes > Squalidae > Squalus > Squalus acanthias. The sequence goes on along the minus strand of CM059434.1, from coordinate 7,859,319 downwards.
AATGCAAATTTCAGTTCAAACTTCTTCCGCCTGATTGGCTGGCACGCAAATTTATTCATCGCGATTCAGATTTATTGATAGTAATTTATGCATATTCAAATTTCCGAGCCAAGAGACAGCAAAGCAATTAAATCGTTCAAAATACTTCTTGGGGAGAGAAACAAATTGGCCATTTTTCTCCTCGGCTTGCCAAGTGAAGGTCAAAATAAGGGTTGGAACGCAATTTAAACATTTCACAATAGGATTAAACTTAACCTTATAATTATCGTTCGTGTCTTTGAGTAACCGTCAACGTTTTTACATAAGGCCCCAGGCTGTCACGGGGGTCTTGGGCAACTGAAGGAAGTTGCCGCAGAGTTGGGAGTGCACAGTTTCCCAACATTGGTCAGCAGGCTGATCAGTGCAAGCGGGTATCTACCTGCACTGTAACATGATTTCTGTGTTTTACGTTTTCCCAAAGGATTTGAAAATTAGAATTAGCAGAAAGAATTTTTCAGGTAAAATGTCACTTTTGTTGTCAAGCGTTTCAATTTCGGAGCACGTAAGTCAACAACAACAACAACAACTTGCATTTATATCGCGCCTTGAATGCAGAAAAGCACCCCAAGGCGTTTAGTCAGAGGCAGTTAGCTAGTCAGTCAGAGAGAGACAAACAGAAATTTTATAAAGTTTTATAAATATATTAAGAGTAAGAGGGTAACTAAAGAAAGGGTAGGGCCTATTAGAGATCATGAGGGTAATCTGTGTGTGGAGGCGGGAGACGTCGGTAGGGTTCTTAATGAATACTTTGCGTCTGTTTTCACAAAGGAGAGGGGCGAAGCAGAAATTGCTATCAGGGAGGAGGAGTGTGAAATATTAGATGAAATAAACGTAGTGACAGAGGAAGTATTAAGGGGTTTAGCAGCTTTAAAAGTGGATAAATCCCCAGGCCCGGATGTAATGTATCCCAGGCTGTTAAGTGAAGCAAAATAGGAAATAGCAGAGGCCCTGACCATCATTTTTCAATCCTCTCTGGCTTCAAGTGTGGTTCCGGAGGACTGGAGGACTGCTCGTGTGGCACCCTTGTTTAAAAAGGGAGAAAATGATAGACCGAGTAATTACAGGCCAGTCAGCCTAACCTCGGTGGTGGGAAAATTATTGGAAAGAATTCTGAAGGACAGGATAAATCTTCATTTAGAAAGACACGGATTAATCAAGGATAGTCAGCACAAATTTGTTAAGGGAAGGTCGTGTCTGACAAACTTGATTGAATTTTTTGAGGAGGTAACAAGGAGGGTAGATGAGGGTAGTGTATTTGATGTAGTGTATATGGACTTTAGCAAGACTTTTGATAAGGTTCCACATGGCAGACTGGTCACGAAGTTAAAAGACCATGGGATCCAGGGCAAAGTGTCAAGTTGGATTCAAAACTGGCTCGGAGACAGGAAGCAGAGGGTAATGGTTGATGGGTGTTTTTGTGACAGGAAGGCTGTTTCCTGTGGGGTTCCGCAGGGCTCAGTACTCGGTCCCTTGCTTTTTGTGGTATATATCAACAATCTTGACTTGAATATAGGGGGTATGATTAAGAAGTTTGCAGATGATACTAAAATCGGCTGTGTGGTTGATACTGAAGAAGGAAGCTGTAGACTGCAGGAAGATATCAATAAATTGGTCAGGTGGGCAGAACAGTGGCAAATGGAATTCAATCTGGAGAAGTGTGAGGTAATGCATTTGGGGAAGGCTAACAAGGAAAGGGAATACACATTAAATAGTAGGACACTGAGTAGTGTAGAGGAACACAGGGACCTTGGAGTGCATGTCCACAGATCCCTGAAGGTAGCAGGCCAAGTAGATAAGGTGGTTAAGAAGGCATACGGAATGCTTGCCTTTATTAGCCGTGGCATAGAATACAAGAGCAGGGGGATTATGCTTCAACTGTATAAAACACTAGTTAGGCCTCAGCTAGAGTACTGCGTGCAGTTCTGGTCACCACATTACAGGAAAGATGTGATTGCACTAGAGAGGGTACAGAGGAGATTTACAAGGATGTTGCCAGGAGTAGAGAATCTTAGCTATGAGGAAGGACTGGATAGGCTGGATCTGTTTTCCTTGAAACAGAGGAGGCTGAGGGGAGACCTTATTGAGGTGTATAAAATTATGAGGGGCATAGATAAAGTGGATAGAAAGGACCTATTTCCCTTAGCAGAGGGGTCAAAAACCAGTGGGCACAGATTTAAAGTAATTGGGGGAAGGTTTAGAGGGGATTTGAGGGGAAATGTCTTCACTCAGAGGGTTGTGGGGGTCTGGAACTCACTGCCTGAAAGGATGGTAGAGGCAGGAACCCTAACCACATTTAAAAAGTACTTGGTTGTGCACTTGGGATGCTCTAACCTGCAGGGCTACGGACCAAGAGCTGGGAAGTGGGATTAGGCTGGATAGCTCTTTGTTGGCCGGCGCGGACACAATGGGCCGAATGGCTTCCTTCCGTGCTGTAACTTTCTATGATTCTATGATTCTATGAAATATAAGAGCTTTACTACGACCTGTAATTTATTTTGGTGGAATTCCACATTTGTTTAGTGACAGATGTTTAGAGTTTGAAAACAATGGTTTTTATAAATTCATAGGGGTAAAAATTCAGTTGGTTGCGCCTCCCGTTAGCGCCTTAAATGGGCGCTAATGGGGCGTTAAGGCGCTAACGCCTGGGCGCAGCGCTGTTTGCGCCGCTCGAGAACTTAACTTGAGATTGTGCGGCGGCGCTAAAACTTACCGCTGCGACCACCTGCGCGCGCAGATTGTGACGTCATTCTGTGGTGCAACGCCCTTGGGGCGCCCCGGAGCGGAAATTGAGTGGCGCCCCCTGCCTTACCGCCTGGCGCTTCCAACGACCGGAAGACTGGAACGTTATCAATCGGTCTGGGGCTGGGGGGGGCGCTATTTAAAGGGGGCCTCTTCCTGTCTTTTTCTGTGGTCGATATTTATGCACCACTCGTTCTGAGAGAGAGAGAGAGATTCGGAGAGAGAGAGAGAGAGACTTCTACATTGACTCAACGCTTTGTGAGGTAGTTTTGCCTAGTTCATCCTAACTTTGCTGCTACTTTCGTTGCTGTACCTCATTACTTTTCTGGCAAAGAGAAGATGGGGGCTGCAATGATTGGGGGCGTCGTCCTGCTCCAGCTCAATCGGAGCAGAGTGAGACGCAGACAGAGAGTGGCAATGATGGCCAGACGGAGGAGGCCCATCAGGCGCATGTACAGGAGAGCTTACCCTCCCAGGGTATATCGTGAACAGCTCTCCTACATCCACATGTCCGAGGAGCTGTGTTTGCGAAGGCTGCGATTCAGCAAGGAGGTGGTCACTGAGCTCTGCCACCTGCTGCAGCCAGATCTGCAGCCTCAGCTGAGGTCCAGGACGTCTCTGTCGGTGGCAGTGAAGGTCACAGTGGCCTTGAACTTCTACGCCACTGGCTCATTCCAAGCTGCTGTTGGGGACCTCGCCAATATCTCCCAGTTTGCGGTGCATCGCTGCATTCGGCAGGTCACCAATGCCCTCTTCACAAGGAGACGAGACTTCATCTCCTTCCCTATGACCCCAGACAAGCAGCATGACCGTGCTATGGGCTTTGCGAGGGTAGCGGGCTTCCCCATGGTGCAGGGCGCCATTGACTGCACGCATGTGGCTTTGCGTGCTCCGCGAGAGAATGCAGAGGAGTTCCGGAACAGAAAGGGGTTCCATTCATAGAAACATAGAAACATAGAATCTAGGAGCAGGAGTAGGCCATTCGGCCCGTCGAGCCTGCTCCGCCATTCAATACGATCATGGCTGATCATCCAAATCCAGTACCCTGTCCCTGCTTTAATCCCCACAGTACACATATCCCACCCTACCCCCGTAACCCCACGTATTTAATTCCCCCTAACATATCCCATCCTATCCCCATAACCCCACATATTTAATCCCCCCTAACACTAAGGGTCAATTTATCATAGCCAAATCAACCTAACCCACACATTTTTGAATGTGCAGTTGGTCTGTGACCACAGACAGGTGATTCTCGCTGTCAATGCCCACTATCCGGGCAGCTGCCACGATGCTTTCATCCTGCGCCAGAGTACTGTGGCAGAAATTTTCGAGGCACCGCATCAGCCAGTTGGTTGGCTTCTGGGGGACAAGGGGTACGCATTGAGCACCTGGCTGATGACACCGCTCCGTGCGCCAAACACCCCTGCTGAGCTGCGGTACCAGGAAAGCCAACAAGCAACGAGGAACATTATTGAGCGCACAATCGGCGTGCTCAAACAACGATTCCGCTGTCTGGACCATTCCGGAGGAGCCCTGCAGTACTCGCCTGAGCAAGTTTCCAAATTCGTAGTGGTGTGCTGCATGTTGCACAACATGGCAATCCTCAGGACGCAGCCAATGCCACCAGGCCTTGCAGCACCACAAGAGGAGGAGGAGGAAGAGGAGGAACAGGCCGAGGACGATGATCAGCAGCAGCACCAAGGCAGGAGGGCGGCCCACAATGGTCAAACTGCAAGGGCCGTCCGTCAACGACTAATAGCAAGCCGCTTCTAGGACCCCTGCCAGTGCTACAAACATGAATCAACCCAGCACGCAACCCCTAAGCCGGCCAAGGCACCAATAATTCCAACCACCAGCCATGTATATTTTGAATACAGAAACTTATTTATTGTACAAACTCTGTGTGTGTCAATTCCTCATGAGAAACTCATAGAAATAAACACCAAAAAACAGTCAATAACATAACTGGTTCTCACAACCTGGAGATAATGTCCAAAACACTAAACAAAAGTTGGGCCATGAACCTCGGCCTTTAATAAAAAAATGACCAGCATTTTGGCACACATCCTACTTTTTGCCCTTCGAGGGTGATCTCCTTCCCTTGCGCACTTCCCCCCTTCTAACCCTACTGCTCCTCCGTAATGGGACCTCAGTGGCTGCAGCAAGGCTGGTGGAAGGCTGCTGCTTGTCAGACCCTGACACTGCAGATGCCCCTGAAGGCCGGCCTCGACCACTTCTGGGCCTGGAGGGCCCGGCTGCAGACTGCACCAACTCTGCATGGGCGGCAGCAGTCTGTCCTACAGGCGGTGGCAAGTGCAGTGGAGAAGTGACAGTGTTGGCAGCAGGAATGCTGTCATCGTGAGAGAGGACAGCAACTCCCTGCTCGCCCGACACACTGGCACTCCCACGGGGCAGCACTTCAGCATCCGGAGCAATTTGCCTGAGAACAGATTGCTGGCCTGCTGCGGCGCGGTGACAGCCCCGGGGACATGTGCACGAACCATCGAGGATGGCAGCAGTCAGTGCTCGCGTGGCCTCAATCTGAGTCTGCATGAGAGCAGGCTCAGATAGGTTCCTGGCAGCCAGTGACTGAATTGCAGCAGTAAGCTTTAGTGTGGCATCCGCCTGTGCTACAGCGAAGTGCTCCACACTCCTTGCCAGTGCCTCAATGCATTCGGGCACCCTTCCCACTGCACCCATGAGCTCAGTGTGCATGACCACCGCCTGGCTGTTCATTTCTGCAATCATCCGCTCCTCCTCTGCGTCCATTGCATTAGGAGTGTCTGGCATACTCTCCCTCTGGGGAGAAGGCTCCCGTTCTTCCCTCCCCCCCCCATGGCGTTGCTGCAGCCCGCTGGGTCCTGGAACTTCACCATCATCAGCCCCTTCCCCCCTGCTCCCCCGTTCTTCCCTCCCCCCCCCATGGCGTTGCTGCAGCCCGCTGGGTCCTGGAACTTCACCATCATCAGCCCCTTCCCCCCTGCTCCCCTCCGGGGAAGGCGTGTTCCCAGTGTGGCCATGGGCTTCCTCGGGAGAGGGTGGCACTGATGCTCCGGCTTCCTCCTCAGCTGCAGCATCACTCCCAGTGGCAGCTTCAGGGACCATCTCCTCAGCTGGTGAATCACCATCTGAAAGCAGGGAGGTACAAGAGTGGCTTTAGCGTGAGGACAGGGTGGCAGTAAGGGAGGAATAAGTGCAGCGAGTTAGCAAGTTGGATTGAAAGTGTCAAAGGCTGGTATTGTGAGGGACAAGTGGAAGGACAGAGGACAAAAAGGTGATGACCTTACCATTGCTGTCCACAACGGGGTCGGCGTCTCCAGTGGCGACGGGACCGATCACCCGGCTTGCCACAATCCTGTGGACGCGCTCCTCCAGATCGCTGAGGGGTTGCAGCTGAAGCCGCCCTCCACCCGTCCGTTGCTGCTGTCTCCGATTATGAGCCAGCTTAGCCTGCAAGAAAAAGGACAGCATCTGAGTCAATATACAGCCATGGTCTTGCCTGATGTGCCTCCCATAGGTGAATAGCCCTTACAATATGCAGCCATGGTCTTGCCTGATGTGCCTCCCATAGGTGAATAGCCCTTACTGTATGCAAAGTGTGGAATGTGTGTGTGTGTTTGATGAAAGGGCCATAGGTGTTGGATGAGTGTTGTGCATTGGGGTTTTAAGACCCTCTGGCCATAGAGTGAGGTTGAGATGGAGGGATGGAGAGGTATTGAGAAAAAGCCACTCACCCTGACGACCCGAGTGAGGTCGTTGAACTTCTTGCGGCACTGGACATGGGTCCTGGGCACCATGCTCCTGGAGGAGACGCTCTGAGCCACCTCCCTCCACACTCTTCTGAACTCGCGTGGCAAAGGCCTCCTGCCACTCTCTGGGAACAGCATGCATCGTCTGCGCTCCACTGCGTCAACCAGAGCATCCAAGGCCCGCTCGGTGAAGCGATGAGCGCGTTCTCTCACCCTCTCCATTCTTGGCAGCAAAACATAGAATCATAGATATATACGGCACAGAAGGAGAGCCTTCGGCCCATCGTGTCTTTGGCGGTCGAAAAAGAGCCTAATCCGACTTTCCAGCTCTTAATTAAAAGACACTTGCATTTCTGTAGCGCCTTTCACGACCTCGGGATGTCCCAAAGCGCTTTACAGCCAATTAAGTAATTTTTTGAAGTGTAATCTCTGTTGTCGTGTTGAAAACGCAGCAGACAATTCGCGCACAGCAAGATCCCACAAACAGCAACGTGATAATGACCAGATAATGTTTTAGTGATGTTGATTGAGGGATAATATTGACCCAGGACACAGGGGATAACTCCCCTGCTTGTCTTCGAAATAGTGCTATGGGATCTTTTATGTCCACCTGAGAGAGCAGACGGGGCCTCGGTTTAACGTCTCATCCGAAAGACGGCACCTCCAACAGTGCGGCACTCCCTCAGCACTGCACTGGGAGTGTCAGCCTAGATTTTTGTGCTCTAATCCCTGGAGCGGGCACTTGAACTTCACAACCTCCTGACTCAGAGGCGAGAGTGCTGCCCACTGAGCCACAGCTGACCTTAGTTAGCAGAATATTTTACATATATTTTCTCAGCTTATTTTTCTCATGCTGTAAAACAATTCCTGAAATTTTATTTCAAACAAAAAGTAAAACTAAACAAACTGGAATCAAATTTTGAAAGCTGTTCAAGTGAAAGTTTCATGAGGACAAAGATGAATTAAGGACAGCTGCGATTTCTTTCTACTTTCAGACTCAGACTATCCTAATTAATACAGCTATGCCTATAAGGCAATACAAGGCAAGGGAATTTTGAAATCTTTTTGAGCTAATATGTGTCAAATAACAACAACAACTTGTATTTATATAGCGCCTTTACCGTAGTAAAACATCCCAAGGCGCTTCACAGGAGTGTTATCAGACAAAAAATTTGAGACCGAGTCAACAGAAGGCACGGCCACTAATGGTTGAGCGATTATAATCAGGGATGCTCAAGAGGGCAGAATTAGAGGAGCACCGATATCTCGGGGGCGTTTGGGGCTGGAGGAGATTACAGAGATAGGGAGGGGCGAGGCCATGGAGGGATTTGAAAACAAATTATGAGAATTTTGAAATCGAGGCATTTCTTAACCGGGAGCCAATGTAGGTCAGCGAGCACAGGGGTGATGGACGAACGGAACCTGGTGCGAGTTAGGACACGGGCAGCAGAGTTTTGGATGACCTCAAGTTTACGTAGGGTAGAATGTGGGAGGCCAGCCAGGAGTGCGTTGGAATAGTCAAGTCTAGAGGTAACAAAGGCATGGATGAGGGTTTCAGCAGCGGATGAGCTGAGGCAGGGGCGGAGATGGGCGATGTTACGAAGGTGGAACTAGGCCCTGAATCATTCTCATAAATCTTCTCTGCACCCTCTCTAAGGCCTTCACATCCTTCCTAAAGTGTGGAGCCCAGAATTGGACACAATACTCCAGTTGAGGCCGAACCAGTGTTTTATACAGGTTCATCATAATTTCAACGCTTTTGTACTCTATACCTCTATTCATGAAGCCCAGGATTCTATAAGCTTTTTTAACTGCTTTCTCAACCTGCCCTGCCACCTTCAACGATTTGTGCACATATACCCCCAGGTCTCTCTGTTCATGGAGCCCCTTTAAGATTGTACCCTTCAGTTTATATTTCCTCTCTTCATTCTTTCTACCAAAATGTATCACTTCGCACTTTTCTGCGTTAAATTTCATCTGCCGCCCATGTCCGCCCATTCCACCAGCCTGTCTATGTCCTCTTGAAGTCTATCACTATCCTCCTCACTGTTCTCAAGTTTTGTGTCATCTGCAAATTTTGAAATTGTGCCCTTTACACCCACATCCATGTCATTAATATATATCAAGAAAAGCAGTGGTCCTAGAACCGACTCCTGGGGAACACCACTGTATACCTTCCTCCAGTCTGAAAAACAACCGTTCACCACTACTCTCTGTTTCCTGTCACTTAGCCAGTTTCATATCCATGCTGCCACTGTCCCTTTTATCCCATGGGCTTCAACTTTGCTGGCAAGCCTATTATGTGGATCTTTGTCGAGCGCCTTTTGGAAATCCATGCACACCACGTCAACCGCATTGCCCTCATCAACCCTCTCTGTTGCCTCTTCAAAAAACTCGATCAAGTTGGTTAAACATGATTTACCTTTAACAAATCCGTGCTGGCTTTCCTTAATTAATCCACACTCGTCCAAGTGACTGTTAATTTTGCCCCTGATTATTGTTGCTAAAAGCTTCCCCGCTACCGAGGTTGAACTGACTGGCCTGTAGTTGCTGGGTTTACCTTTACACCCATTTTTGAACATGTTAAGTATATGCGTACAATATTTTGAATTCTTGTAAATTCACACATTTCTTTTGCTTACAGCAACTGTCACTTCATACTATTTCTGTTGTGCCTAGCTGTCACACCTGCGTGTCGGGTGGAAAATTTCCTATAAACTTAACTATCAGTCCTCCCAGCTCCTGACTGATTGAGTAAATAGTAAGCGCACTAAACATAGGTGGAGCTAACGCACTCTACACCCAATTGTTATTTTTGCCCTGGCCCGATCCCCTCCTGCTCCCAGGTGCCACGGGAGATCTATGCAAATAGCATGGATGCATTTAAGGGGAAGCTTGTTAAGTACATGAGGGAGAAAGGAATAGAAGGATAGGCTGTTATGAAGTAGGGTGGGAGGAGGTCCGTGTGGGGCATAAACACCAGCACAGATCTGTTGGACCGAATGGCCTGCTTCTATGCTGTAAATTCCATGTAATTGCAAAAATAATGTTGAATTCGATCTGTCAACTGCTAAAAACGCTGGAGTTCATTTTCTAGTGTTGGGCAGCAGCAGCTTTTAGATTCAACTAAAGAATGGCTCAGACCTTAGCAAACAGACACCCGCCGACCAGCTAAACAGCCTGATGTAAAAGCATCGACAGGCAGCTAGTTGTATCATCAGATGGTACATCATGTGTCTATGCTTTGCACTGCTGTGTGTCATGTGGAAAAAAAGAAGCTGCCTGTATTATTAGATGTGTGGGACCATTAAAGAAACGAAAAAAAAGACTTGTATTCATATATGATAAAACAAATCATCTAATTACCAATCCTTCTTCCCTCACTGTTACGCAGACTTACAGAGTATTTACAGCACAGAAACAGGCCATTTGGCCCAACTGGTCCGTGCCGGCGTTTATGCTCCACACGAGCCTCCTCCCACCCCTCTTCATCTCACCCCATCAGCATATCCTTCTATTCCTTTCTCCCTCATGTGTTTATCCAGCTTCCCCTTAAATACATTTATGCTATTCGCCTCAACTACTCCCTGTGTGAGTGCATTCCACATTCTCACCACTCTCTGGGTAAAGAAGTTTCTCCTGAATTTCCTATTGGATTTATTAGTGACTATCTTACATTTATGGCCCCTAGTTTTGGAATCCCCCACAAGTGGAAACATCTCCTCCAGCATCTCTCTCTCCATCATATCCTTCCTTGTCTCTTGCCATTTTATTGATTTGACTACAGTCAGTGCACCTCTCAGCTTTCCTCTCTTTTTCCTTCCAAACTCCAAATATGCTCTTCCCTCCCTCCCTGCATCCTCCTTGTGCTGAAATTAAGACTCGTTGCAGCATCTCTAGCTCATTCTTATCCAAGAGCGTGAAAACTGTGCATCTCCTTGACCCCCTTCAAGCATCTCTTCCTCCCACAGTCTTTGGGCTGAGTTTCACTTCACGAACAACTCTTGGTTTACCTCATTTGATCTCCAGTTCATTTGAATCTTTGTAACGCCTGCACTTTACACGCCTTGGAACTAGGGTTGCCAACACTGGTTGGACGCCTTCCTGGCGATATCATCACGTGACCCTCCCGTCTACAACCGCCCCACCTCCACGCTCCCACCATTGGCTGCCCGACATGCCCATCTTCGCGATGCCCCGCCTTCCCGTGCCAATCAGAAAGCAAACAGACTCTTCAATACCCAGTTGGATGATTCTTGATTCAGACAGCCTTTTTTTCCCTCCATCTCTAATATTTTTATAACCAATGAATGAAAATGTTCCCAGAAAATGAAAAAAAAATAGTGCCCCAATAATTTTTCTCCAGGGTTACAGGAACATCGGAGCAGGAGGAGGCCATTTAGCCCCTCGAGCCTGTTCCGCCACTCAATGCGATCATGGCTGATCTGCGGCCTTTGTCCCAGATCCCTTAATAGCCAATCTCAGATTTAGAATTAACAATTGACCCAGCATCAATTGCCGTTTGCGGAAGAGAGTTCCAAACTTCTGCCATCCTTTGTGTGTAGAAGTGATTCCTAACTTCACTGCTGAAAGGTCTGGCTCTAACTTTAAGACTATGCTCCCCAGTCCTAGACTCCCCAACCAGTGGAAAACGTTTCTCTCTATCAGTTCCCCTGTAATAACTTGAAAACATCACTCACATCACCCTTTAATCTTCTAAATTCCAGGGAATGCAACCCTAGTTGCTGGAAGCAGTGTCCCAGAGATTAATCCTCAATTCCCAGAGACTCCAGGTCAATCCCGGAGGGTTGGTGACCCTACTTGGAACTTCACCGAGGTTCCTCAGTAAATATTTTTAAAGAGTGATTTTTTTTCTCCCACGTCAACTTCAGTCTGATTAGACAGCTTAATTTACTGGTGTTATTGCGACTGTAGCAAAAGTAGAATATAATGAGGTAGCACTTTGCTCGTAGCTCCATTGATTGATGACACCACAGAGCCACTGTACTGGCCAGCCAGTAATTCATTAGGCCAGTATGGTTACAAAGAATTGTGGGGTCTTTCCTATTTATTTTAAGTTGACTCCGCTCATCCCGTCCATTTCCTTTAGTGCGGAATGCAGGTCCAATTTATGCTCCCAATTAATGTTACATTTTATTAAAGCTATGAAATGGGAGCCTGAATATAAGTAATAAAAACAGAAAAGGCTGGAGAACGCTCAGCAGGTCAGGCCGCATCTGTGGAGAGAGAAACAAGAGTTAACGTTTCATGTCGGTGGTCACAGAACTGAAGTGTTAACTCTGTTTCTCTCTCCAGAGATGCTGCCTGACCTGCTGAGTATTTCCTGCATTTTCTGTTTTAATTTCAGATACCCAGCATCCGCCGTCTGAATATAAGTCATGGTCTTGACTGGGGTTGCATCCTGCATTTCCTAATTGAACCTAGATAGAAGGGTATGCTGATAGGTGTAGATGAAGAGGGGTGACAGGAGGCATAAACGTGCAGCATAAACGTCGGCAGAGACCAGTTGGGCCGAATGGCCTGTTTCTGTGCTGTAGACTCGATGTAACTTGATGTAAGAACATAATAAATAGGAGCAGGAGTAGGCCATACGGCCCCTTGCGCCTGCTCCGCCATTCAATAGCATCGTGGCTGATCTTCAGCCTCAACTCCACTTTCTCGCCAGATCCCCATATCCCTTGATTCCGCTAGTGCCCAGAAATCTATCGATCTCAGTCTTGAATATACTCAAAGACTGAGCCTCCACAGCCCTCTGGAGTAGAGAATTCCAAAGATTCACCACCCTCTGAGTGAAGAAATTTTTCCTCATCTCAGTCCTAAATGGCCGACCCCTTATTCTGAGACTATGACCCCCTAGTTCTAGACTCTTCAGCCAGGGGAAACAGCCTCTCAGCATCTATCCTGTCAAAACTTCTAAGAATTTTATACGTTTCAATGAGATCACCTCTCATTCTTTAAACTCCAGAGAATATAGGCCCATTCTACTCAATCTCAATAATGTAACCTTTATTCTCACATTGTAGTTGCAATAAAAAGTACCATGGAATGAATGACAGAATTATGTATCTCTTCATAAATAGGAGAGTGCAGTGGGCTGTAGTAAATTTCTGACACACACTGTGGAACGCTGAATTAAATATTTCCTGAGCTTTGTGTGATGAAGTACATTTCAGTCCCGAGGACAGGCATAGCTCTTTGAACTTCAATACTTCGAAATAAAAACTTTCTGCATAATTTAGAATGGTAAAATATGTCTCAGGAAGAAATCCATTCATTGGAGCTTTGAATTTGGAATTACATAAGCCAACAGAATGTATATTGTGGTTTTATTGGATTCAGGAATTTTCTTCAAGCACAGAGCATAAAAATCACAAGGTAATATTAGCATACAATTAACATAAGAACATAAGAATTAGGAGCAGGAGTTGGCCATTCGGCCCCTCGAGCCTGCTCCGCCATTCAATAAGATCATGGCTGATATTCGACTTCAACTCCACTTTCCCGCCCAATCTCCATATCCCTTGATTCCCCTAGAGTCCAAAAATCAATCTATCTCAGCCTTGAATATACTCAACGACTCAGCATCCACAGCCCTCTGGGGCAGAGAATTCCAAAGATTCACCACCCTCTGAGTGAAGAAATTCCTCCTCATCTCAGTCTTAAATGGCCGACCCCTTATCCTGAGACTGTGCCCCATTAAATGGATTTGTGCGAAGTGTATGTGACATTCCTTTGTTGGCTATTTTAATGCAGCTGTTAAACCCATTTATTTCAATGGCTTCATACCTCCATTATGACTGGCTTTCTTTTTTTCTTTTCATGTTTTGGAAGTGTGACACCTGAAGTCTAATGGCGGGCCAGAACCTTTCTGGAGATTGATTGGTCACTGAGAAATCGGCAGACCGTAATATTGCCAAGTCGAAAATGTGCATGCTAACTGTAAAATAAGTAGCCAATAAATACATGGAGATCTCAAGTCATCTTACAGCACAGAATGAGGCTATTCGGCCCATCGTGCCTGTGCTGGCTCTTTGGTACAGCTGTCCAATTAGTCCCACTGCTCTGCTATTTCTCGATAGCCCGGCAATTTTTTTCCTTTTCATGTATTTATACAATTACCTTTTGAATCTGCTTCCACCACCCTTTCAGGCATTGCATTCCAGATCATCACAGACCTCTGGCAGTTATCTTTAATCTGTGTCCCCAGGTTACCAATCCTGCCGCCAGTGGAAACAGTTTCTCCGTACCTTCTCTATCAAAAGTCTTCGGTTGCACGTGTAAATCTTTGGAGGGGGTTTAGGGAGGGAACGAGTGACTAGGCTAAGATTTGGCCTATTGGCCTTCAGGCAAAAGGATTCAGCCAACTCGTTCAGTCTTTTAATGAGGATCTGCTTTGGATAACTTGTAACTAGCAGCAGGGGTACGATTTTCAGCAAAGGATGTGTATCTTGCGTTATTTTCGCCTATTATTTAATTTCCTACCATGCAAGTAAGCCCTTACCTGTCCCCAGTGGACATACATGCTTCAAAATAGGCCTGTTTTAATAATTAAAGGACTAGTGCTCACTTGGACAAAAGTCTTGAGGGGGGAAAAATTGAGTTGGTTTGCGCCTCTCAAGGGCGCTAACGGGGCGCAAATCCCCTAGCGCATGGGAGTGGCGCCGCTAACGCCTCCCGCAAAATTCAGCAGGAGGTTAACGATGGCGGTAGCCGGTAGCGCCCCGCGCCGCTGTGCCGCCGGCAGTGACGTCATCGCCGTGCGCAGCGCCCCGCTCATGCCCCGGCCGCAAACTTCCCTTGCGCCACCAGGCCTATCACCGGACGATATGTCCGACAGGGTCAGGGTGACGTTTTTGCAGCTGCGGCGGCGTTACTTAAAGGGCCGGTGTCGGGCGGCCATTTTTATTTTGGCTGACTGCCAGCACCTGCGCCCTTTCACTTTTGTATGCTGGGCGCCGGCCGCGATCACTCAGCCTGGCGCTCCTCTTGAGTGCCGGGCTGTTTTCCCGGCACCCCGCTCCCCGGTGGTCCAGCAGGGCCCCGGTGCACGCAGCGCTAGCCCCCTCCCCTTTAATCAGGGGAGGAGGCCTGCAATGACGCGGCGCCACGTGCCGACACGCGTGGCGCTGCTGCACGTAGCGCCGTGAAATTCAGTAGTAGCGCCCCAAGCTGCTGGTGGAGCGCTTTCCAGTAGCTTTCCAGTAGCGCCCCACCTCCTGCTTGGGGTGCTACTAGTGAATTTCACGGCGGAGGGGCGCTAACATTTTGGGAGCACTAAAATTAACGCTCCGGCGACGTTAGCGCCCCAAAATGGGCGCCACCCAATTTTTTCCCCCTTAGCATCAAAAGCAAAGCATCAAATATCTGGCCACTTAAAAGGAGCCCACTCCAAGATCATCTTGTTCATTGCTTGTTTGAAGTTTATAAGTACTCATATATTAGCTATAATTAAAGAAAGAAAGAACTTGCATTTCTATAGCGCCTTTCACGACCTCAGGACGTCCCAAATAGCTTTACAAACAATGAAGTACTTCTTGAAGTGGAGTCACTGTGGTAATGTGGGAAACGCAGCAGCCAAACGGCGCACAGCAAGCTCCCACAGACAGCAATGTGATAATGACCAGATAATCTGTTTTTGTGATGTTGGTTGAGGGATAATAAATATTGGCAGGGAGAGCTCCCCTATTCTTCTTTGAAATAGCGTCATAGGATCTTTTATGTCCACCTGAGAGAGCAGACGGGGCCTTGGGTTAAGAACATCTCATCTAGAAAGGCGGCACCTCTGACAGTGCAGCACTCCCTCAGTACTACATTGGAGTGCCAGCCTGAATTTTTTGCGATAGTCCCTGGAGTAGGACTTGAACCCACAACCGTTACTGACTCAGAGGTGAGAGAGAGTGCTACCCACTGAGCCACGACTCAAACTGCCCTTGAAGGTGTATTGGTTCATATGGTAAAATTGTAAGATTACTTCTCTCTCTTGTTCAGAACACAAAAGGCTAAGAAATCAAGTGAGACACTGTAGTTATTTTCAAACGTTAAAGCATTAAATTTGACATATAATGCAACAGTTTGTATGAACAACAACAACAACAACTTGCATTTATATAGCGCCTTTAACATAGTAAAACGTCCCAAGATGCTTCATAGGAGCGTTACCAAACAAAGTTTGACACCGAGCCACATAAGGAGATATTAGTATAGGTTACCAAAAGCTTGATCAAAGAGGTAGTTTTTAAGGAGCATTTTAAAGGAGGAGAGAGAGGTAGAGAGGCGGAGTGGTTTAGGGAGGGAATTCCAGAGCTCAGGGCCTCGGCAGCTGAAGGCACGGCCGCCAATGGTGGAGCGATGGAAATTGGGGATGGGCAAGATGACAGAACTGGAGGAGCGCAGAGATCTCGGGGGGCAGGTAGTCTCTTTTCATACAACCTTGTTCCTTTCGAGCGAGTACAAGTGAAGAGAAAGAATTAGTCAGCTCCTTTTTTTTCCTCCTAGAAGCTGGCAGCTGTCCTTCATTCTGCCAGTGGATTTCACACTTCATTCAGCCTTAATCTGTCACATTAACACCACCTCTAGCCTTGCATATCTCTTAATGTCTCTTAATGTCTCTCCATCTCCCCCTTTGTTCCTTTATCCCCTCCCCCTTTCCCCAGCTTTACCCTGGCCTTAAATCTATTTGATTTCCGGCTCTTCCCAGTTCTGATGAAAGGTCATCGACCTGAAACGTTAACTCTCTTTCTCTCTCCACGGATGCTGCCTGGCCTGCTGAGTTTTTCCAGCGTTTTCTGTTGTTAGTCAGCTTCTTTGTCTTGGGGAGAAAGCCGAGGATCTTTATTCTACTGCTGTGAAGCGTTTTGGGATATTTTGCTCTAAAAGGTGCTCTATAAAGGCAAGCTGTTGTTGTTGATGTCTTGTTCTGATGTTTTCCGCGATTCTCCGACAAACCCTTGTAGAATGAGGATTTTTACAGGATTTCCGTTCCAAAATCTGCCAATTAATTATCAAACATCAACGAATCTCTTATCAGTTTGCAGGTCTTGCTCCCTTGTCTCTGCAAACATGTCCGCCTTGTCTCCTCTTATTAGTTACGTCAGGTATAATCTTACAAAGACTTCATTTGTTCATGGCTAACACATACGTTTCTCTCTCTCTCTCTCTTGCACTTAATTCACGATGACAGCTGTGTTCTTTGCCAAGGGTTTCCTTTCAAGTCCATTGCTGGAAGTCGCTACCACAGGGAGTAGTTGAGGCGAATAGCATAGATGCATTCAAGGGGAAGCTAGATAAGCTCATGAGGGAGAAAGGAATAGAGGGTTAGGCTGATAGAGTTAGATGAGGAAGGGCGGGAGGAGGCTCGAGTGGAGCATAAACACCGGCATGGACTGTTTGGACCGAAAGGCCTGTTTTTGTCCTGTATAATGGCCCTGAACGTCCGATCGGAGGCTTCCTGCGGGCGGATGCCTCCGATCGAAAAAAAATCTACGAACTTACCTGCTGGGTTAATAGATCTCGAGGCTGGCGATCCTGGGCCTCTCCGGGTCTGCGCAGGAAGAGGCCCAGGTATCTCAGGGGCGCATGTGGTTCGCAAGCGTCCCTGGGATCACGTGGGCCAGGCGAACCAATGAAAGAAGGGAATCACCCTTCACACTTTTGACAGGTCCGTACGCACAGAACTGTCAAATGTATGAATGGGGATCACATTTAAAAACACACTGAAACATTAAATAATTTTTTTTTAAATTGCATATTTAAAATTAATTAAAATGCCACTTAATTAAATATTTTAAACAAAAATGTATTTTTTTGAAAAAAAAGTTAAATGTTTTTACAGGGCTAAAGATAAGAGTATTTCTAATTTATAAATTAGTGATCAAATTTAATTTTTCTATTTTTCAACACTTTTAAGCTGGTAGAAGCAGGCTTCACGCCGGCTTTAACCAGGCGTAAAAATTCCACGGCCTTTCAGCCGCAGAGGCCCTACTCCCGGGGATGCGGAGGATCTGTCAAGAGAATTCTTGACAGATCGCAAGTGTCGGGTTTCAGCGCGTGCGCTTTGCGCGCCTGAAACCGGCACTTGCGCGGCCCCCACGGGCGCGTACACACCTCGTATGCACCCGTGGGGGTCGGAAAATCCGGCCCATTCTATTTAATTTTAGTCTTTTTTAAAACAAGCATCAAAAGTCCCAAATCCTTCAGTACGCGCTCCCAACAGTTGCAGGCAGCCACTGTCTTTAAAGTAACTTTAACGCAATCTTTTTTTTTTAAACCAACTCTTCTCTGATTTAAGCCAATCATCGTTATCCAGCGACTCCAGTCTCTGCCAGTAATTTTTAAAAAATTCTCGGGACATGGGCGTCACTGGCAAACCCGGCAATTATTGCCCGTCCCTCGTCGCCCTGACGAGAGAGTGGTGGGCCTTCTTCTTGAACCGCTGAGTGACTCGCTAGGACAGTTCGGAAGGCAATTAAGAGTCAACCACGTTGGTGTGGGTCTGGAGTCACATATAGGCGCAGACCGGGTAAGGACGGCAGGTTTCCTTCCTTAAAGGACATTAGTGAACCAGATGGGTTTTTCCCGACAAGCCGACAGCTTCATGATACCACCTTTTTATTTTCAAATTTTTGAAAAACCCAATTCAAATTCTCCAACTGCACTGGTGGAGATTTGAACTCGCGTTCTCTTGATTATTAGCCTAGGCTTCTGGATTACTCGTCCAGTAGCATAACCATGTTTCTCAAAACGTTGTTAAGAAAAACGAGACAATAAGCACTGATTGATGAGTAATCAGTGGGCCCATTGAGTGGTTCCTTTGCTTGGTTTTGCACTCTAACCAGCTTCTTCTGGGAGTCCTGTCGATTTAACTATTTCCCTCCCGCACACTGGCGAATCCCTTGGAAGGAGGTTTCAGCAAGTCCGCTAACCAGGGTAGATTTTCTGATCGGGTTCATCTGGCACCCCTCCCTATCTCTGTAACCTCCTCCAGCCGTACAACCCTCTGAGATCTCTGCGCTCCTCTAATTCTGGCCTCTTGCCAATTCTGACCGATTTTCACCATGCCTTCGGCCGCCTCGGCCCTAAGCTCTGGAAATCCCTCCCTAAGCCTCTCCGCCTCTCTACCTCCATCTCCTCCTTTAAGACGCTCCTTAAAACCTACCTCTTTGATGAAGTTTTTGGTCATCTGCCCTAATATCTCCTTCTGTGGCTCGGTGTCAAATGTTATTTGATAATACTCCTGTGAAGAGCCTTGAGATGTTTTACAACATTAAAGGTGCTGTATGAATGCAAGCTGTCCAGGGCCCCAAACACTCCTTCCAGGTGAAACAGCGATTTACTTGTACTTCTTGCAATTTAGTATACTGTATTCGCTGCTCACGATGCGGTCTCCTCTACATTGGGGAGACCAAACGTAGATTGGGTGACCGCTTTGCGGAACACCTCCGTTTAGTCCGTAAGGGTGACCCCGAGCTTCTGGTCGCCTTTCACTTTAATTCTCCACTTCACTCCCACTCTGACCTCACCGTCCTCGGCCTCTTACACTGTTCCAATGAAGCTCAATGTAAGCTCGAGGAACAGCACCTCATCTTTCGATAAGGCACTTTACAGCCTTCTGGACTCAGCATTCAGTTCAACAATTTCAGACCATAACCTCTGCCCCTATCTTTCTTCTTTTTCTTCCCATTTTTTTTTCTCTCTCACATGGCAGCTGTCTTTCATTCTGCCATTGCCATTTACACTTCATCCAGGGCCATCTTTTGTTTCTTAACTTGTCCCATTACCATCTCCTTTTGCCTTGCACCATCATCTCTTTTGTCTCTTAATCTCTCCTGCCTTCCATCCTATCACAGACCTTCCCTTTTGTTCTTTCCTCCCCTCCCTCCTTTCCTGTCCCTGCACAGGCAATGACTATCTCCAACAAGCGAGTGTCTAACCACTGCCACTTGACATTCAACGGCATTACCATAGCCGAATCCCCCACCATCAACATCCTGGAGGTCACCATTGACCAGAAACTTAACTGGACCAGCCACATAAATACTGTGGCAACAAGAGCAGGTCAGAGGCTGGGTATTCTGCGACGAGTGTCTCACCTCCTGACTCCCCAAAGCCTTTCCACCGTCTACAAGGCACAAGTAAGGAGTGTGATGGAATACTCTCCACTTGCCTGGATGAGTGCAGCTCCAACAACACTCAAAAAGCTCGACACCATCCAGGATAAAGCAGCCCGCTTGATTGGCACCCCATCTACCACCTTAAACATTCACTCCCTCCACCATCGGCGTACCGTGGCTGCAGTGTGTACCATCTACAAGATGCACTGCAGCAACTCGCCAAGGCTTCTTCGGCAGCACCTCCCAAACACGCGACCTCTACCACCTGGGAGGACAAGGGCGGCAGGCGCATGGGAACACCATCACCTCCAAGTTCCCCTCCAAGTCACACACCATCCTGACTTGGAAGTATATCGCCGATCCTTCATCGTCGCTGGGTCAAAATCGTGGAACTCCCTCCCTAACAGCACTGTGGGAGCACCTTCACCACACGGACTGCAGCGGTTCACCACCACCTTCTCAAGGGAAATTAGGGATGGGCAATAAATGCTGGCCTTGCCAGTGACGCCCAGATCCCATAAACAAATAAAAAAAAACTCCAGAAACTTGAGCACAGCAATCCAAGCTGACACTCCAGTGCAGTGCTGAGGGAGAGCTGCATTGTCGAAGGTGCCGTCTTTCAGATGAGGCGTTAATCCGAGGCCCCGTCTGTTCTCTCAGGTTGACGTAGAAGATCCCGTGGCACTCTTTCGAAGATGTGTTCTCCCGCTGTCCTGGCCAATATTTATCCCTCAACCAACATCACTAAAACTGAATATTTGGTCATTATCTCATTGCTGTTTGTGGGAGCTTGCTGTGCGCAAAATGGCTGCCACATTTCCTACATCACAACAGTGACTACGCTTTAAAAAGTGCTTCATTGGCTGTAAAGCGCTTTGGGATGTCCCGAGGTCGCGAAAGGTGCTATAGAAATGTAATTCTTTTTTTTTAATTGAGGAGTGTAAAATGATTCGTTATGTGGATACAGAGCAACTATTTACTCTGGTGGGGGAAATGAAGCATTTCAAAATTAGAGCTGGGCCGTTCAGGATTGAAATCAGGAGGCATTTTTTCACACAAAGGGTAGTAGAAATCTGGAGTTCTCTCCCCCAAAAGATTGTGGAAGCTGGGAGTCACTTGGAGCTTTCAAGCCTGAAACAGATAGATTTTTATTAGCTAAGGGTATCAAGGGGTATGGAACAAAGGCAGGTAAATGGTGCAGATCCGCTGTGATCTAATCGATGGGTGGAACAGACCCGAGGGACTGAACGGCCTCCTCCTGTTCCCAATATTCCTAAATTTGCCACTTGTCTAATTTTAGGTCTCAATGTTTTGAGGCCGTAAAAGTTCACGCAAATGGTGGAACTGAAAATGCAGGATGGTCCTGAATTTTGTAGATCGGAACTACAGCTCATGCCTTTAAGGGACTCTCTCCACCTTCAGTGATTTCCGAGAGGCACCATTGATTGACTTGGCATCTAATGCATGTGTAATAAATGTCTCATGGACTTGCACTCCAGCCTCGATAAACAAGAATAATAACAAACTCTAGACCACCCTGAAGCTAATTTTAATAAGTTGACATCTAAGGTTTCAGTAAACCTGCAAGAAAATACAGTACAAGGTAGTCAAACTTGTGGAAGCTAGCTTGCGGTCAAAGCTTTGTTCTTTTGGATCCTCATTTAGCAGCAGTGGCTTCAAAGGTAATTTTAAAACGTTAATCCATCACATGTGACGCTACTGAAGAAAAATGTCTACTGTTCTTTCACTGATACCTCACGGCATTTTGTTTTCGCACTGATGAGAATACAGGGACATTCGTCCTGTAGAATAGATGGCCTTTTTTCATGGGGTGGAGTGTGGTTTATAAATGGAGGAGCCGTCTTTCAGTTGAGACCTTTAACACAGGTCCTGTCGGCCCTCTCAGTTGAATGTAAAAGATCCCATTGCACTATTCTGAAGAAGAGCGGGGAGTTCTCCCTGATTTATTCATTCCTTCTTTCCTACTTTCCTTCCTTCTTTTCTTCCTTCCTTTCCTTTCCTTCCTTCCTTCGTTCCTTCCTCCCTTCCTCCCTCCCTCCGCTCCCCTCCCCTTCCCCTTCCCTTCCCTTTCCAGAAACACTTTGCACAGTTTGAACATTGCTTTCCAGCTCACGCCATTAATGGGAGCGCTGTTCTCTCTATCCTGATTATTGCAGGAGCACGGTGTGAAGGAATAAGCCATATAATCTATTCAGAAAAATACAATATCTTATGAAAGAATTCTGGCCTTATTAAAACATGACAAACTGGGTTTGGAAATTTAGAAACCTAACTATGAAATAGCTATGAAAGAATTCTGGCTATTGAGATAAGACAGCTGTTGACCCTGAATAAATAACCTTATTGAAACAGAAGGTGCATGGCTCCGACAGGCTGACCTTTGGGAACAAAAACAATGGTTTACCCTGGAGAAGGTGTTCTAATTTAAACTTCGTAAAGATGGCACATAAAATAAGGAACACCTGCCCGTCACACTGTTTTTATATGGTCAACCCAGAACCCCTGGAGATGAGACAAGATTCTGGAATGTTACAAGCTGATGTAGCAGTAAGAATTGCAGAGGTTGGTAGAAAGATGAATAGGGATAATTGACTTGCATCAGCAGAAACTTTAAAGGAAATACAACTGGAAAAGGGTATAAATATTGAACTCTCAAATGGGATAACAGACTCGCTTTAATTGGGCAAAGCGATTCTCGGCTACAGAGGCAGCTCTGTAGTCTCCAACTCTTTGTACCTCGGGGATCAAAAGTATTTGATATTGATGGATATCCTGTATAGAAACCTTTAAGAACTGTAATACTGTAGTGAAGTTAAGATTTAAAAGTAAGATTCTCTGTTAATAATAAGATAAAAATGAGAAGTCGCACAACACCAGGTTATAGTCCGACAGTTTTATTTGAAATTACGAGCTTTTGGAGCTCTGCTCCTTCGTCAGGTACACCTGTACCTGACGAAGGAGCAGAGCTCCGAAAGCTCGTAATTTCAAATAAAACTGTTGGACTATAACCTGGTGTTGTGCGACTTCTCATTTTTGTCCACCCCAGTCCAACACTGGCATCTCTGCATCATGAATAATAAGATAGTATTTTTTCTCTTTTTAGAATTGTTAACGTTGCGATTGACTGATTCACCAACTGTAAATTGCATGTCAGTTCTTTGAATAAATCTCTATATATTTTCAGAATTGTCTCACATAAGTCTTCTGTATCAAAAACTCGCAAACTCAATCTCTGTACACTCTTTGGTGAAGAGTTACAGAATTCTGAGGGAGTTTTCCAGACCCTCATAATATCCGGGATGTTACAGTCTGGCTAAACTTATTAAAAGCGCTATCTGGAGGACAGTAACATTCTCAGGTTGTTCCTTTCCTTCAGGAAGAGATAGTCCGGACCTTTAGACCCAATTAAGCGTCTTTAGGATTTGGCTACCTCAAACTTTAGTTGAAAGTGAACGTCTGAGAAATACGCCTGATCCGGGGTAGTCCTAAAGGGGCTAGGACTAGTAAATGTCCCTTCAGTTGGTGACCAACGTGTGTGTTAACGAGTTGATACAGAACCCTATACTTATATTTATATCTATATCCATCTCGTAGATTGTTAAGTATAGAAGGAGTGTTTTACTGACAGTGGTACTAAGACCCAGATTTAAGTCTCTAGAGACGACCAGTCCCTGATCAGGCCTTGTAGAACTTAAATCAGAACTCCCTCAATATACCATTGAGGTCTAGAAATTTCTTATAAAGTTCATATTAAATCCTAACCGAGGTTAGTCCTGACGAAATGGCAAACCCTGTCGGAATTGGCCAAGTCTTTTTATTAGGAAATTCAAACGATTGCTTTATTCGGGGAAATAATCCTATCCCTGTACCTCCACCAGACCAAGTAATAATTTTTGATGGGTCGTCAATGACGATTAAATAAGGGAGAAGCCAACTATCCTCAGCTGGGATGGGGACAGTAGTCGGGACTTTGTGAGATTCCTATTCTTTTTATCCAGTAGAATTACTGTCCACACCCCTTGGCCATAAGACAGCGCAATATGCTGAAGCCGCAACACTATGTAATGCTTTAGAAAAGGCAGACCCTATTAAACCCACATTAATCTGTACAGATAGTGACTATTGTAAAAGAGGATATAACCAAGATCTAGTTTTCTGGGAGCAAACAAACTGAACCAATCATTAGGGTAAACCCATAAAACATAAGTCATTGTGGGAAGACATTCTCCGTTCGAGGATGGAGAAACAGAATTGTCAGGTGATTCATGTAAACGGGCATACCACTGGGACAGTACACTCAAAAGGCAACAGTCTTGCAGACGAACAAGCGGAACGTTCGGTCTGCATGACACCCTCTCGAGAGGGGCCTGCCAATATTAGTGTTATCACTAGGGCAGAACAGGCAGCTAATCAGGATGAGGAACTGATTCGGCTATTAGACCCAACAAAAGAGAATCCACCAGGATATCCATCAAAGTTCTTTTACTCGGAAACCCCTACTGTTATTGTGCTAGTTAAGTTGCCCAAGGGAAACCGAGAAGTACCCCCGAGACACAAACGAGAACAGCTTGTAAAAGAAGCTCACGAGGGCATAGGTCAAGCACATTGTGGTGCCAGAACAACATTCTGCAAATTGACTCCCTTATATTGGTGGCCAGGCATGCTTAAGGCCTGTAAAACAAATGTGGCAAATTGTGAGCCATGCAATTTAACCAATAAGTCATCACTAATTAAGCCACCACCATTGGCTCCTGTGAAAGCTGATGAACTAACAGGAAAATTCTTTATTGACTTCATTGGACCACTTCCCCCATCTTTGGGATACAGACATGTTCTCGTTTGTGTAGATGGATGCACTTCCTTCTGCTGGTTGGGCCCCACAAAAACTGTTTCGGAAAACGCACTCGCCAATGCTATTACTGACATAATTACTGTAGCTGGTGCACCCAAAATCTTACGTTCCGATCAAGGCGGAGCCTTTGTCTCCAAGGTCTTCAAAGACTACTGTGAACAAATGGGAATTGGGTTAGAGCACAGCACGCCACGTCATCTGCAATCAGCGGGGCTGGTGGAACGTAAAAACCAGGAAGTAAAAAAGCTATTGGTCAAACTGTTGAGAATCAGGGGAAATAAGTGGACCACCATTATACCGGAAGTGCAGCTATCACTTAATAATGTGCCCGCATCTGCATCAGGGACAGTGTCCCCTAAAACTCCATATTATCTGATGTATGGGGTTGAGATGCATACACCGCTTCCCATAGTTCTTTTATTGCCTCTACACTCTCTGATTCCTTGACCCGACAGCGACAGTTAGATTAAAAAAAGAAGTAACAGAAGAGATACATCAAATTGATCAGAGGATAAGGGAGACAGATAGGCAGAAAAAATTGACAAAGCATAGCAACCCCTAGCAGGAGAATGGGTGCAGGAAAAGAGGTTCGAGCAAAAACCTGATGTTTAAGACCTAAGTGGAAAAAACCTGTTCAAATACGTTCCGTTATTAACGAAAGAACTGTTGAAATACATATTAATCTGCCGAATGGCAAGCACATTTTTAAAACTGTCTCCATAGACAATCTAAAAAGATGTCCTGCGGGATACCGAAATGGAGGAACGATACAAGGTGCAGTCGTACACTGTCTTCCAAGACCCAGCTTGGAGCACGACACAGGAAATGGATGCGATCGAACTACTGACGACGGTCAGCCAGACGGTGTCACCGACTCCTCCACATGATGCTTGGCAACGCCTCAGAAATTGGATTCGCAAAAATCCACAACCAAAATAAGTAAAGACCAACATGTTACTTCAACGAAGGAGGAAAACACTACGGATGGGGAAGGAATCAACTGAGCTTCTGGCAAGGCCTTTACGAAAACAAGAATCTGTCCTCATGCTGGATCAATGAAACAGCGTGTCAAGCTTCAGCCAGCCCCAAACGACGTCTCCTTGTCTCGTATGAATAACTCACCTCTACGGAACGTACGTCTGCCAATTGGACATTCTAATTACATGTTGTTTCGCTAATTGCAGGACAATGTACCTATCATTCTTTTAATTTCTGTTCAATTTAAAATAAGGCAAAACATTGTCCTGGGATGACTGAAAGGAATTTTCATGTAGCACATGATTGGGCTCTTGTGAATCTCATTAAATTAATGTACTATTGTAACCTTATTTAAAACATTGACCAAACTCTGCTCTTGCTGCTAGAGCTCATTTTTTGGTCAAGAGGGGGGTGTGAAGGAATAAGCCATATAAGCTATTCAGAAAAATACACTATCTTATGAAAGAATTCTGGCCTTATTAAAGCATGACAAACTGGGTTTGGAAATTTAGAAACCTAACTATGAAATAGCTATGAAAGAATTCTGGCTATTGAGATAAGACAGTTGTTGACCCTGAATAAATATTGAAACAGAAGATGCATGGCTCTGACAGGCTGACCTTTGGGAACAAAAACAATGGTTCACCCTGGATAAGGTGTTCTAATTTAAACTTCGTAAAGATGGCACACAAAATAAGGAACACCTGCCCTTCACACCATTTTTATATGGTCAACCCAGAACACCTGGAGATGAGACAAGATTCTGGAATGTTACAAGCTGATGTAGCAGTAAGAATTGCAGAGGTCGGCAGAAAGATGAATAGGGATAATTGACTTGCATCAGCAGAAACTTTAAAGAAATACCACTGGAAAAGGGTATAAATATAGAACTCTCAAATGGGATATCAGACTCGCTTTAATCGGGCAAAGTGATTCTCGGCTACAGAGACAGCTCTGTAGTCTCCAACTCTTTGTACCTTGGGGATCAAAGATATTTGATATTGATGGATATCCTGTATAGAAACCTTTAAGAACTGTAATACTGTAGCGAAGTTAAGATTTAAAAGTAAGATTCTCTGTTAATAATAAGATAGTATTTTTTCTCTTTTTAGAACTGTTAATGTTGCGATTGACTGATTCACCAACTGTAAATTACAGGTTGTTCTTTAATAAATCTCTATATATTTTTAGCATAGTCTCACATAAGTCTTCTGTATCAATAACTCAATTTCTGTACACTCTTTGGTGAAGAGTTGCAGAATTCTGAGGGTGTTTTCTGGACCCTCATAATATCCGGGACATTACAATCCAGCTAAACTTATTAAAAGCTCTATCATGAGGACAGTAACATTCTCGGGTTGTTCCTTTCCTTTAGGGAGAGATAGCCCGGACCTTTAGACCCAATTAAGCGTCTTTAGGATTCGGCTACCTCAAACTTTAGTTGAAAGTGAACGTCTGAGTAATACGCCTGATCCGGGGTAGTCCTAAAGGGGCTAGGACGAGTAAATATCCCTTCAACGGCACTGCTGTGGATTTCAAACACGTGGCCCACATGAACGCGATTGAGGCCTCTCCCAAAGCTACAAATGTTCCAGTTGGCTTCAAGAGCTCCATCGCTCCTTTGCCACGGCTGAAACCCAAGAGACTTGCAGGTAGGCGTACAGTAAAACAAATCAGCCTACAGAAAATGGATATGCACCACTTAACATGTTGAATGCCATGATAGGTGGACGGTAGGTTCTTTCCAACAACAACAGAAAATGCTGCAGACACGCAGCAGGCCAGGCAGCATCGTGGAGAGAGAAACAGAGTTAACGTTTCAGGTCGATGACCCTTCATCAGAACTGGAAAAAGTTGGAGATGTAACAGATTTTTAAGCAAGTGTAGGGACAGGGAAAGGGAGGAGGGGAGGAAAGAACAAAGGGAAGTTCTGAGATAGGATGGAAGGCAGGAGAGATTAAAAGACAAAAGGGATGATGGTGCAAGGCAAAAGGAGATGGTAATGAGACAAGTTAAGAAACAAAGATGTCTCTAGATGAGGTGTAAATGACAATGACAGAATCATCAACAGCTGCCATTTGAAAGAAATAAAAATATATTTAAAAAAATAGGGGCCGAGGTTATGGTCTGAAATTGTTGAACTCGATGTTGAGTCCAGAAGGCTGTAAAGTGCATAATCGAAAGATGAGGTGCTGTTCCTCAAGCTTACATTGAACTTCGTTGGAACAGTTTAAGAGACCGAAGATGGAGAGGCCAGAGTGGGAGTGGAGCGGAGAATTAAAGTGACAGGCGATCGGGAGCTCGGGGTCACGCTTTCGGACTGAACGGGGGTGTTCCACAAAGCGGTCACCCAATCTGCGTTTGGTCTTCCCAGTGTAGAGGAGACCGCATCGTGAGCATCGACCTATAACATTGACTCTGTTTCTCGCTCCACGGATGCTGCCTGACCTGCTGAGTGTTTCCAGCATTTTCTGTTGTTGTTTCAGATTTCCAGCATCTACAGTGTTTTGCTATTGTGGCAGGTTCTTTCCGTTTCGAGGAGGTGGGGTAGGCCAAATAGACTAGAAAGCAGAAAGAAAGAAGCCCTCTCTGCCTTGGGGACACCATCCCTCGTAGACAGCGGCTTCCTATATAACACAACATTGGCCCAGATTTTGCTGGGGTGGGGTATCTCGCGTCGTGCCCCGTTAGTTAGATTTTTCCCGCACCCTTGAGATCGAAAATCCTTTGCCCTGCAAAATTCTGGGGGTGCGAGCTGATAATGGCGAGGGCAACGGGGCATCTGGGACCTCGGTGAATGACGGGAGCAACAGTCTATGCCCTTAACCAATGAGATTTAAGGATTGAGAAAGAAAGAGAGGAAGGGCGGAGAAGGAAATCGGGTGTCATCTTTTGATACAAGCTCAGAGTCCTTAAGGTTGATGAGAATCTGATCATTTGAGCACGAAAATATGATCAAAGTCTTAAAATGGGCAACCTGTCTCTAGTACATTCAATCACACAATCGCATTTATTTTTTTAATCAAGCTTCGGGATGTGGGCATCGCTGGCAAGGCCGACATTTATTGCCCATCCCTAGTTGCCCTTCACAAGGTGATGGTGCGCCTTCAACTTCTGACGTTCTGGAATTCCCTCCCTAAGCCTCTCTGCCTCTCTCTCTTCCTTTAAGCCGTTCCTTAAAACCTAGCTCTGTCCTAATATCTCCTGATGTGGCTCGGTGTCAAATTTTGTCTGATAACGCTCCTGTGAAGCATCTTGGGACATTTTACTACGTTAAAGGCGCTGTATAAATGCAAGTATTTGTTGAAGCCAAAGACCCTGGAATCATTTAACACGTCGAATGCCATGATAGGTGGACGGCAGGTGCTTTCTGTATGGATGAGCTAGGGTGGGACTACTAATAAGCAAGACTTGTATTTCTACAGCATCTTTCACGACCTCAGGACGTCCCAAACTGCTTTACAGCCAATGAAGTACTTTTTGAAGTGTAGTCTCTGTTGTAATGTGGGAAATGCGACAGCCAATTGGTGCACAGAAAGCTCCCACAAGCAGCAACGAGATAATGACCAGATAATCTGTTTTAGTGATGTTGATTGAGTGATAAATATTGGCTGTAACACCAGGAATAACGCCCCTGCTCTTCTTCTATATAGTGCCATGTGATCTTTTACGTCCACCTGAGAGAGCAGACGTTGCCTCGGTTTAACGTCTCATCCATAAGACGGCCCCTCTGACAGTGCAGCGCTCCCTCAGTACTGCCCCTCTGACAGTGCTGCGCTCCCTCAGTACTGCCCCTCCGACAGTGCAGCGCTCCCTCAGTACTGCCCCTCCGACAGTGCAGCGCTCCCTCAGTACTGCCCCTCCAACAGTGCAGCGCTCCCTCAGTACTGCCCCCCGACAGTGCAGCGCTCCCTCAGCACTGCCCCTCCGACAGTGCAGTGCTCCCTCAGTACTGCCCCCCGACAGTGCAGCTGCTCCCTCAGCACTGCCCCTCCGACAGTGCAGCGTTCCCTCAGTACCGCCCCTCCGACAGTGCAGCGCTCCCTCAGTACTGCCCCTCCCGACAGTGCAGCGCTCCCTCAGTACTGCCCCTCCGACAGTGCAGCGCTCCCTCAGTACTGCCCCTCCGACAGTGCAGCGCTCCCTCAGTACTGCCCCTCCGACAGTGCAGCGCTCCCTCAGTACTGCCCCTCCGACAGTGCCGCGCTCCCTCAGTACTGCCCCCTCTGACAGTGCAGCGCTCCCTCAGTACTGCCCCACCGAGAGTGCAGCGCTCCCTCAGTACTGCCCCTCCGACAGTGCAGCGCTCCCTCAGTACTGCCCCTCCGACAGTGCAGCGCTCCCTCAGTACTGCCCCTCCGACAGTGCAGCGCTCCCTCAGTACTGCCCTTCCGACAGTGCAGCGCTCCCTCAGTACTGCCCCTCTGACAGTGCAGTGCTCCCTCAGCACTGCCCCTCCGACAGTGCAGCGCTCCCTCAGTACTGCCCCTCCGACAGTGCAGCGCTCCCTCAGTACTGCCCCTCCGATAGTGCGGCGCTCCCTCAGTACTGCCCCTCCAACAGTGCCGTGCTCCCTCAGTACTGCCCCTCCGACAGTGCCGCTCTCCCTCAGTACTGCCCCTCCGACAGTGCCGTGCTCCCTCAGTACTGCCCCTCCGACAGTGCCGCTCTCCCTCAGTACTGCCCCTCCGACAGTGCAGCGCTCCCTCAGTACTGCCCCTCCGACAGTGCAGCGCTCCCTCAGTACTGCCCCTCCGACAGTGCAGCGCTCCCTCAGTACTGCCCCTCCGACAGTGCAGCGCTCCCTCAGTACTGCCCCTCCGACAGTGCCGCTCTCCCTCAGTACTGCCCCTCCGACAGTGCAGCGCTCCCTCAGTACTGCCCCTCCGACAGTGCAGCGCTCCCTCAGCACTGCCCCTCCGACAGTGCAGGCACTCCCTCAGTACTGCACTGGAGTGTCAGCCTAGATTTTTGTGCTCAAGTCTCTGGAGTGGGACTTGAGCCCACAACCTCTGACTCAAAGGCGAGGATGCTGCCCACTGAGCCATGGCTGACAAGTCTACCTCATCGCTATTTTACGTTCCTCTGAAATAGCGGCTGGCTGTGTTCCAGTAATATAATGGCCGCAATGCCTGACTCCCTGACTCCTTCTGAGAAGGTGAGCGTGGATAGTCATGAAACCAGTAGCCTGGAAAATTAATATTTATGGCATCATCTTTTTTTTCTAGTGCAAGATAATAAAGTTGTGAGTTTTTATAAAGCAATAGTTCCAAAGTAAAACCCTGGGAAGGCTGACTACAAAATAAATATGTCACAGAATAAGATGATTAAAGGAGTTGATAAGGTAGTTGGAAAGAAACTATTTCCTCTGGTGGGGGGGGAGTCCAGAACAAGGGGGCATAACCTCAAATCTAGAGCTAGACCGTTCAAGGGTGATGTCAGGAAGCACTTCTTCACACAAAGGGTAAGTGGAAATCTAGAAAACTCTCCCCTCCAAAAAGCTGTTGAGGCTGGAGTGTCAATTGAAAATTTCAAAACTGAGATTGATAGATTTTTGTCAGGGAAGGGTATTTAGGGTTACAGAACCAAGGCAGGAAAATGGAGTTAAGTTACAGATCAGCCATGATCTAATTGAATGGCGGAACAGGCTCGAGGGGCTGAATGGTCAACTCCTGTTCCTATGTTCCGAGAATCATAGAAATTACAGCACAGAAAGTCGCCATTCAGCCCATTGTGTCTGTGATGGTGCTAGCATGTCAACTGGAGCTGCCTATCTGATCCCTTGCCCCTTCCTTTTATAGTCTTCATTTTCAAATACTTACCCAATTCCTTTAAGATTGATGTTATAGTTTCTGCCAAAATATCCCAGTGGTAAAGCATTCCATATTCTAATAACCCTCTGTGTAAAGGACAATCTGCTAACTTTCCCTTCTCTTCTTCTAGTTATAATCGTGTGCCTAGAGTGTCAGCGTGGCTCAGTGGGCAGCGCTATCGCTGACGAGTCAGAAGGTCATGTTTGCAAGTCCCGCTCCAGGGACTTGAGCACGTAATCCTGGCTGACCCTCCAGGGCAGTGCTGAGGGAGTGCTGCACTGCCGCAGGCACCATTGTTCGGATAGGATGCTAACTCAGGCCTCGTCTGCTCTCTCAGGTGGGCGTAAAAGATCCCGCAGCACTATTTTGAAGAAGAGCAGGGGGAGTTCTCCCCGGTGTCCTGGGGCCAAAATTTATCCCTGATCCAAACATCGTTAAACAGATTATCTGGTTATTATCACATTGCTGTTTGTGGGAGCTTGCTGTGCGCAATTTTGGCTGTCGCCACATTAGAACAGTGACTACACTTCAAAAGTATGTCATTTGCTGTAAAGAGCTTTGGGGCTTTCTTGACAGGCGCTGGAAAATTAATCTTTTTTTTCTCGTGCAAGATAATAAAGTTGTAAGTTTTTTTAAAGCAACATTTCAAAAGTAAAATAACAACAGAAAATGCTGGAACCACTCAGCAGTTGACTCTGTTTCTCTCTCCACGGATGCTGCCTAGCCTGCTGAGTGTTTCCAGCATTTTCTGTTGTTATTTCAGATTTCCAGGATCCGCAGTATTTTGCTCTTGTTTCAAAAGTAAAACCCTGGGAATGCAAGTCTTTCTTCTTTCTATTTATGAAGGTTCCTGTCCATCCCAAAATATCACTCCTTGCGTACCGTAATTCATTTAAGACAATGAAAACCAGCTTCTTAACATTGTTCTTTGTGAAAAAGTTCGGCAGCTTCAAAGAAATATTACTTGTTGTTCCATCTCTAGTATGACTGCCAGTTCTCCCTTTCTTTTAGTGCATTCTATTCGCAGTGTTTAAAACGATCGAGGGATTCGATAGAGTAGATGCAGAGAAACTACTGCCTCTGGTGTGGGTATCCAGAACAAGAGGGCAGAATCTTAAAATTAGAGCCAGGCCATTTAAAAGTGAAATCAGGGAAGCACTTTTCACCCACAAAGGGTGGTGGAAATCTGGAACTCTGTCCCCTCCTAAAGGCTGTGGATGCCGGGGGTCAATTGGAATTTTTCAAGACTGAGCGATCAATAGATTTTTGTTGGGTAAGGGTATCGGGGGATTTGGAGCAAAGGCGGGTAAATGGGGTTGAGGTACAGATCAAGGGCGGCACGGTGGCATAGTGGTTAGCACTGGTGCCTCACAGCGCCAGGGACCCGGGTTCGAATCCGGCCTCGGGTGACTGTCTGTGTGGAGTTTGCACATTCTCCCCGTGTCTGCGTAGGTTTCCTCCGGGTGCTCCGGTTTCCTCCCACAGTCCAAAAATGTGCGGGTTAGGTTGATTTGGCTATGATAAATTGACCCTTAGTGTTAGGGGGGGATTAAATATGTGGGGTTACGGGGATAGGATGGGATATGTTAGGGGGAATTAAATACGTGGGGTTACGGGGAGAGGGTGGGATATGTGTAGGTGCAGGCTCGATGGGGATTCTGTGTGGGAAAAGCAGGGACAGGGTACTGGATTTGGATGATCAGCCATGATCGTATTGAATGGTGGAGCAGGCTCGACGGGCCGAATGGCCTACTCCTAGGGGTAAAAATTGAGTCGCGCCCCATTTGGGGCGCTAACCTCGCCGGGGCGCGACTTTTAGCGCCCCGAAAAAATTAGCGGCCCCGCGCCGGAACTTCAGTGGTTGCGCCCCAAGAGGGAAGCGGGGCGCAACTGGAAGCACCCCGCATCCCTCTTGGGGCGCTGCGAGTGAATATCCTGGCGCTACGTGCCGCAGCGCCACGCGCTGCGGCACGTCGCGCCGCGGTATTGCAGGCCTTCCTCCCCTTCTTAAAGGGGAGGGGCCTTGCGCAGCGCGAACCGGGGCCCAGCTGGGCCCCCAGGGATCGGGAGTGCCGGCAAAAGAGCCCGGCACTCAAGAGAAGTGCCGGGCTCTTGGAGCGCAGCCGGCACTTCACGGTGGGGGGGCTTCACGGGGGCCGGGGACAGCAACGGGGGCAGGTGCTGGCAGGCGGCCAGCAACAAAAATGGCCGCCTGCCACCTCCCCTTTAAATATCGCCGCCCCGGCCGCACATACGCCCCCCTGAACCCGTCGGACATAGCGTCTGGCGGTAAATCAGGGGGCGCGACTGAAGATCACGGCCGGGGCGCGAGCGGGGCGCTGCGCACGGCGATGACGTCATCGCCGGCGGCGCAGCGCCACAGGGCGCTACCGGCTGCCGCCGCCGCTAACCTCCCACTAAATTTTTCGGGAGGCGTGGGCGGCGCTGCGCCCGGGCGTTAGCTGCTTTACGCCCCATTAGCGCCCATTTAAGGCGCTAACGGGAGGCGCAAGCAGCTGAATTTTTCCCCCCTAGTTTCTACGTTTCTATGTAACTGTGAATGGCGGAACAGGCTCGAGGGGCTGAATGGCCTCCTGTTCTTAATGTTTTTAATTGGGCTTCTTTCTACTCCGTTCCTATTCCTGCTCTGCTGGGCAGGAATGCTCGTTTGGCTGTGCTGATACTAACGTGTTGCCTTTAATAATACGTTGGTTGTGTGTGTATGAGGGGAGAGAGAGAGAGAGAGAGAGAGAGGTGACACTTAGATGCAGTGAAGAGAAATGCGTCAATATTAATGATTACATTGTCTACCCTTAGAAACGTCAGAGTGAGGCTGGGAAATGTGGGCGAAATTTGAAGGAACAAAAAAGTAATTCAATACCTAACCTACTTAAATTTAAAAATAGAACCTTTCCCTACTTAGAGGAGATATTCTTAGACTCCTGCTTCAGCAGAGAATGCTTACACTGCAGTGCAAGCATTATATACAGTATCGGTGTTGACCTACCTTGATGATTGTTGATGGAGTGTTCAAATGACTGTGCTGGAATTGTGGGCCAGTGAAGGATTTTTGCTCAGCTTTGCGAGGCAGCTGCCTCTGCTTCTCTCACCCACAACATCCTCAGAGCTAGATAAGAGGTATCCAAGGGGATAGTCTGAATATTCTACCTGTCGTTATGATTTTGAATTCACTTGCAAAGCGTAGGAGCTACTCGGGTTTATAAATAGAGGCATAGTGAAGAGATCATGCTCGAACTTTATAAATCACCGGTTAGGCCTCAGCTGGACAATTCTGGGCACCGCACTTCAGGAGAGATATAAAGGCCTTGGAAAGGGTACAGAGGGGGCCTACCAGGATGTCACCAGGAATGAGGGACTTCAGTTATAAGGAGAGGTTGGAAAAGTTAGGACTGGAACAGAGAAGGTGGTGGAAGCTGATTTCATCATTTTAAAAGGGAGTTGGACGGGTTCTTGAGGATGAGGAACTCACAGGGTTACGGACAAAAAGCGGGGGCGTGGGACGATACACGACCGCTCTTTCAAAGAGCCAGCACGGGCACGACGGGCCGAATGGCCTCCTTCCCTGCTGTAAGTTTCTATGATTCGATGGTTCTGTGATACAGGTCTAGTGTTGGTGGGAGCTTCCATTTCATATTGATAATAAACTTGTGTAGTGTGGGTGTGGAGTCAAGGCCCAGTCTGATTCTGAAATGTGGCAAAATGAGATTGCCTGCTCCATGGGAGTCTCGCTGCATTTTACTCCGGAGTCAGTTTGCGCCCTGACTCTGCATTCAGCTGCAGACTTACATCACCCCCTGTGCTCGCTGACCTACATTGGCTCCCGGTCCGGCGACGCTCGATTTTAAAATTCTCATCCTTGTTTTCAAATCCCTCCCGAACCTTGCACCTCCCTATCTCTGTAACCTCCTCCAGCCCCCACAACCCTCCGAGATCTCTGCACTCCTCCAATTCTGACCTCTTGCGCATCCCCGATTTTTAATCGTTGCACCATTGAGGGCCGTGCCTTCAGCTGCCTGGGCCCTAAGCTCTAGAATTCCCTCCCTAAACCTCTCCACCTCTCCATACCTCTCTCTGCTCCTTTAAGACGCTCCTTAAAACCTACCTCTTTGACCAAGCTTTTGGTCACCTGCCCTGATATCTTCTTACGTGTCAAATTTTGTTTAATAATGCTCCTGTGAAGCACCTTGGGTCAAGTTAGCATGTTAAAGGCGCTATATAAATGCAAGTTGTTGTTGTTACACTATAAGTGTAATATCGGTGTGAAGTATAACGCATCCTTAAGCACTAATATTTTCGGTTAATCTGCCTGAATCAATCTATATTCAAAGTCTTGGGCATTGTATGCACTTCCTGTCAGTGTTGTACTTACTTCCTGTCACACTTTTATTTGCATCAAGCTTGTCCACCAAACCTTTCATTCACACCTGCCCGTCGCACGTAACCTCATACCCACACATTATAGGGTTAATTTTTACTCACGATAGGAGTCCGGGAGGGCCGGGGGGGTGCATGGGCCCGAAGTGAGCGGAGAACTGTCCAGCTCCCCCAACGCGTGAAGCCCGGGAGATTTTAAACTCATGGAGGATCAAGCAAGGTAGCAGAATCCCAGATTGCACCCGCTGCACGTAACGCTGACAGATTAGAATTCCCTGAAGGCAGTTTAAGTGTTCGACCTCAGAGTCTTCTTTGACCCTGAGCTGAGCTTTACATGTCATACCCAGTCAACACCAAAACTGCATTCTCAGAGGCATGAGCACATAATCCAGTCTGGCACTTCCAGAGCAGTGCTGAGGGAGCGCTGCACTGTCAGAGGTGCCGTCTTTCAGATGAGACGTTAAACTGAGGCCCCGTCTGCTCTCTCGGGTGGATGTAAAAGATCCCATGGCACTATTTCGAAGAAGAGCAGGGGAGTTCTCCCCAGTGTCCTGGGCCAATATTTATCCCTCAATCAACATCACTAAAACAGATTATATGGTCATCATGTTATTGCTGTTTGTGGGAGCTTGCTGTGCGCAAATTGGCTGCTGTGTTTCCTACATTACAACAGTGACTACACTTCAAAAAGTACTTCATTGGCTGTAAAGCGCTTTGGGACGTCCTGAGGTCGAGAAAGATGCTATAGAAATGCAAGTTCTTTTTTTCTGGGGTATGGAAATGGGAGAAGTTCTCCATCATAAAGCATTAAGTGATGAGTCTTTCTCCATGGCTAGATAGTTGAGGGAGTGGCAGATTTAGCTTTTGAGTCTGGCCAGATGCATTGCATTGACTTTTCTGGTCCTGTCCTGCCTAACCAGAGGACGTAAACTACTGTCCTGATATCCCAATGGGCCAGTCTATAGGGAAGCATTGACACTGGAGCAGGAGGAGGCCATTCAGCCCCTCGAGCCTGTTCCGCCATTCAGTTAGATCATGACTGATCTGTACCTCAACTCCATTTACCCGCTTCTGCTCCATATCCCTTGATACCCTTACCCAACAAAAATCTATCCAGTCAGTCTTGAAAATTCCAATTGACTCCCAGCACCCACAGCCTTTTGAGAGAGGGAGTTCCACATTTCCACTACCCTTTGGGTGAATTAATGCTTTCTGGTTTCACTCCTGAACGGCCTGGCTCTAATTTTAAGATTCTGCCTTCTTGTTCTGGAATCCCCCACCAGAAGAAATACCTTCTCTGCCTCTACTCTATCCAATCCGCTTATCATTTTAAACACCTCAGCTGTTAGATCCACCTTCTATACTCGAGGGAATACAAGCCTAGTCTATGTAACAAAAACAGAAAATGCTGGAAATACTCAGCAGGTCAGGCAGCATCTGTGGAGAGAGAAACAGAGTTAACGTTTCAGGTCGATGGCCTTTCCTCAGAACTGTGCAACCTGTCCTCATAATTTATCCCTTTTAGCCCCGGTATCATTCTGGTGAATCTGTGCTGCACCCCTCCAAGGCCAATATATCCTTCCTAAGGTCTGGTGCCCAGAACCGAACGTAATAAAGGTAAATAAGGTTCATGATGTTCATGTTCTTTATCAAGATTAAGGGGGCAAAATTCAGTAGGTTAGCGCCTGGCGGGGGCGCTAACGGGGCGCTCAGACAGTAGCGCCGTGGCGAGGCGAATCCCGCGCCGCACGGGCAAATTCAGTTCGCGCCTCAGTCCTTTTCGACATGCAGATCGTGACGTCAGTGAGTGTGCAACGCTCGCTGGGTGCCCGATCTGCAAACTTCAGTAGCGCCCCCTGCCTTACCGCCTCGCGCCGACAGCGCCAGTGAGCGGAGGCTTGAACCAGCCGCCTGGCGGCTGGCGGGGCACGACTTAAAGGGATGCACCCCAGCTGTCAAGGAAGTTGCGTTCCAAAGGTCAGTTATGAGTGGCAGAGAGCGCTGGATGTACCTGCAGCCAAATAAAGGCTGCTTAGTCCCCGGAGTGTTGCGGGTCGTCAAAGCACTTTGCATTTCATCTCACTGTTCCGCACTCCCCGAATCATTGGGGGCTGGTGTGCAGACTCCAGTGACCCTCCCGTTTAATGGCTGGAAGGCGCCTGCGCCAATGCTCACTCCCGATTACACAACACCTCATATTCATTATCGCTTGGAGCCTAACGCCACTCACCTACTCCATTAGCGCCTGATTTAGCGCTCCCCTGCATTCTTCGAGCGCTGAGACTGAATTTAGCGGGCAGCGAGATTGATTAGCGCCTGGCGCTAAATTTTCAACTTCTCAAAGGTTACCTGCCCCTTCCTGGGCCCGACTGAATTTCTCCCCCAAAGTGTCTTCTGTTGTATTTCATCTTCTATCAAACTGCAATGGTGTTTGATGTGAGGTTTAACCGTCTACCTGTTCAGATGGATGGAAAAGCTCACAAAAGGGGGCTATGCAAAGAAGAACTTGGGCTGTCCTGGTCAAGATTCCTCCCTCAACCAAACAGAACTGATTAGCTGGTCCTGTATCTCATCGTTGTTTGTGGGAGCTTGCTGTGCATAAGTTGCTGACATTTACAATAATGACCGCACTTCAAAATTGATTCATTGGCTGTGAAGCGCTTGGGAACATCCTGAGGCTATGGATGCACCATAAACCTGCTCGGGAAAGCAATACTTCTGAACTCTTTCTCCTGTTTTAGTTCTGCTGTGTTAAATTAAACGTAGAGCTGTACGTTTCTCTTGTATACGCTCGGGGCTGTCGTCGGGGGAAAACACAAACTGAAGTAAGTCGAACAAGCAACAGAGCTCGCTTTCAAAGACAGCAATAGGAACAACATTGGTAACCAAGAACGAAAAGAATTCTCTGGCTTAGAGAAAGGTATCGGGAGACATTGCAAGGTGGGCTTCAGAAGGGGTTGGCGGACTTTTGAAGTGATAGTTTGACTTAAATTAGGGAAAACAACTGCACGAAACCTGCAGCAGCGATTCCCAGCAGAATTGCTTTAAGAGCACTAATCACTAGGTTTAAAAGTCGATTCCTGAGGGGCTTAGCAGCTTCTCTGTTGGATTATACTTTGTTATTGGCGGGTGAAAGTCTGTTGATGATGATGTTGCCTTTGAAGCAACAGTTAAAAGTGACAGCGGATTGTTTCTACCTCCGGCCAGGCGGCTACATCTTTAGACTTCTCCCATGCTGAGCTGATCCTCTTCTTATTAAACCTGGCTCACTGCAAAAACTGAATTGTCAAGAATAATAAAGCACAGTCATAGGAACTGTTTCCACTGGCAGGAAGGTCGATAACCTGAGAACACAGATTTAAGGTAATTGGCAAAAGTACCAGAGGGATGGAGATGAGGAGACATTTCTTTTCTTTTTTTTACGCAGCGAGTTGTTCTGATCTGGAACGCGCTGCCTCAAATATTCAAAGAAGCAGATTCAACAGCGACTTTCAAAAGGGAATTGGATATCGAATCAGAGACTGATACAGCACAAAAGGAGGCCATTCGGCCCATCGTGTCTGTGGCAGCTCTTTGGTCGAGATACACACTTGAGAAAGGAAGAATTTGCAGGGCTACGGGGAAAGAGCAGGTGGACTGGGGCAAATTGGAGAACTCTTTCAGAGAGCCAGGCACCATGGCTAAATGACAAGGCCTTTGCGTTTGATAGGATTTATAGTTCAGTAATTGCTCTGTTTCCAGCCTTAATGATTAAGTAACAGACCTGATAATTTCACACCACTGTTGCAAGGTCAATTTGATGCAATTGTATCTGTCGTCGTATCGAAATTGCAAATGATTGATGTTTACAGCCTAGGAAATGCTGTTAAAATTACTACAGAGAATGACATAGAATGTACAGCACAGAAACAGGCCATGTGGCCCAACTGGTCCGTGCAGAAGTTTATGCTCCACACGAGCCTCCTCCCACCCCTCTTCATCTCACCCAATCAGCATATCCTTCAATTCCTTTCTCCTCATGTACTTAGCTAGCTTCCCTTTAAAGGCATCTGTGCTATTCGCCTCAACCACTCCTTGTCTAGCCACTCTCTGGGTAAAGAATTTTCTCCTGAATCCCTTATTGGATTTATTAGTGATGATCTTATATTTATGGCCCCTAGTTTTGCTCTCCCCCACAAGTGGAAACATAACAACATAAGAAATAGGAGCAGGAGTCGGCCATTCGGCCCTTCGCGCCTGCTCCACTATTCAATAAGATCATGGCTGATCTTCGGCCTCCACTCCACCTTCCCGCACTATCCCCATATCTCTTGAGTCCCTTAGTATCCAAAAATCTATCGATCTCTGTCTTGAATATACTCAACGACTGAGCCTCCACAGCCCTCTGGGGCAGAGATTTCCAAAGATTCACCACCCTTTGAGTAAAGAAATTTCTCCTCATCTCAGTCCTAAATGGCCGACCCCTTATTCTGAGACTGTGACCCCTGGTTCTAGACTCTCCAGCCAGGGGAAACATCCTCCCTGCATCTACCCTGTCAAACCCTGTAAGAATTTTATATGTTTCAATGAGATCACCTCTCATTCTTCTGTACTCTAGGAATATAGGCCTAGTCTACTCAATCTCTCCTCATAGGACAATCCCCCCTATCCCAGGAACCAGTCTGGTGAACCTTCGTTGCACTCCCTCTATGGCAAGTATATCCTTCCTTAGGCAAGGAGACCACAACTGTACACAGTACTCCAGGTGTGGTCTCACCAGGGCCCTATATAATTGCAGTAAGACGTCTTTACTCTTATACTCAAATCCTCTTGTAATAAAGGCCAACATACCAATTGCTTTCCTAATTGCTTGCTGTACCTGCTTGTTAACTTTCAGCAATTCGTGTACAAGGACACACAGGTTTCTCTGAATGCCAACATTTCCCAATCTCTCATCATTGAAAAAATACTCTGATTTTCTATTTTTCCTCCCAAAGTGGATAACTTCACATTTCTCCACATTATATTCCATCTGGCATGTTCTTGGCCACTTAACTTGTCTATATCCCTTTGCAGGTTCTTTGCATCCTCCTCATAACTTACTTTCCCACCCAGCTTTGTATCGTCAGCTACTTGGATACATTGCACTCGGTCCCCTCATCCAAATCATTAATATATATTGTAAATAGCTGAGGCCCAAGCACTGGTCCTTGCGGTGCCCACTAGTTACAGCCTGCCAACCCGACAATGACCCATTTATTCCTATTCACTGTTTTCTGTCCGTTCACCAATCCTCTATCCATGCGAGTATATTACCCCAACCCAATGACCCTTAATTTTGTGTAATAACCTCTTGTTAAAGAAACATCACCTCTTTGTTTACTCTATCAAACCCCTTCATAATTTTAAAGACCCCTATCAGGTCACCCCTAAGACTTCTCTTTTTCTAGAGAAAAGAGCCCCAGCCTGTTCAATCTTTCCTGATAGCTATAACCTCTCAGTTCTTATTAGTGAATGAATACTTAATACATATCACGATCCTTTGTTGCTATTTGAGTGGAGGCCTTAAAATAAACCCATGTTAAAATAACAAAGGATAGTCATAGGAGCGTATCAAGTGTCTGTCTGCTACTATCAGCAGCAGTAATTCCTAGGCCTATAGGGAGCACGCTTCCTGATTAAGGTCTTAGTCATGGCACAGTGGGTAGCAATCTCGCCTTGGCGTAAGTAGGTCGTGTCCCACTCCAGAGACTTGAGCACAAAATCCAGGCTGGCGCTTCCAGTGCCGCACTGAGGGAGTGTTGCACTGCTGGAGGTGCCATCTTTCTGATGAGACGTTAAAACCGAGGCCCCCGTCTGCTTCCCCAAAGTTGGCCTTGCCTAACCTTTATTTCTGCAGTCCTTACTAACGTGCCTCTGACAAAGAGGCAAATCACAAGTACTCTAAGTGTTTCTCTGGCATATGTTGAAAATAACCTTAAATGGATAATACTGTGCTAAACACAGTGCTACACAACAATGGGCAATTCCACTCTGTTGAGGAGATACAATGGACAAACTGCACAGTCAATGCCAAGGAGACCAAGGTGGGGTTCTGGAGATTACAATATTTGTGAAAATGATTATAGTTAATTTGGAATAAGTGCATATAACGGATTCTACTGGAGAATTCTGAAAGCTTTTGACAAAAGCTATTGGATGAATAAATAGAGGCAAAGAGTACAAAAGCAAGGAAGTTATGATGAACCTTTATAAAAAACTGGTTCGGCCTCAACTGGAGTATTGTGTCCAATTCTGGGCACCGACTGCACTTTAGGAAGGATGTGAAGGCCTTAGAGAGGGTGCAGAAAAGATTTACGAGAATGGTTCCAGGGATGAGGGACTTCAGTTACGCGGATAGACTGGAGCAGCTGGGGTTGTTCTCCTTAGAGCAGAGAAGGTTGAGAGGAGATTTGATAGAGGTGTTCAAAGTCATGAGGGGTCTAGACAGAGTAGATAGAGAGAAACTATTTCCATTGGCGGAAGGGTCGAGAACCAGAGGACACAGATTTAAGGTGATTGTCAGAAGATCCAAGGTGACCTGAGGAAAAACATTTTTACGCAGCGAGTGGTTATGATCTGGAATGCGCTGCCTGAAAGGGTGGTGGAGGCAGATTCAATCGTGGCTTTCAAAAGGGAATTGGATAAGTAGCTGAAGGAAAAAAAATTGCAGGGCTACGGGGAAAGAGCGGGGGAGTGGGACAAGCTGAAGTGCTATTGCAGAGAGCCGGCACGGGCTCGACGGACTGAATGGCCTCCTTCTGTGCTGGAACCATTCTATGATTCTATGATGAGTTATAGTCTGCCTCATTGATATTCAGGCACAGAAAGAAAGGCAGGCAAAGAATTCTATCATTTTGTCATCTGTACTGTGCCTTTAAAGGTTGCAGATGCCCAGGGACTGCAGCTCCTTGAGTCCTACATGTGCCTGGAATCCGTTTTCCTGACCTGATGCTATGAGGCAAAGTCATTTCATTGATATACATTCAGTACATGCCATTCGCGGAGCCTGCAGGGTTTTTTTTTTTAACTCCAGCAGCTGTTAAAGGGCTGCTGTTCGCCCTGACAAAAGGGAATTGGCTCTGAATTTGAAAACTGTCAGAAGCAAGGCACAGAGGCAGAACCATCCTTTCTGTTTTCTCCCGTCCCGCCTGCTCCATGGCACGGACCCTTCGAAGTGCAAAGTTGTGCAATACACAAAAGTCAATGACAATTTTGAGTATCTTTCCTGGGTTTTGTTCGTGAAAGAGGTGGTATTGGAGGTAGAGGCACTCGTGGCCATGCGTATCCCACTAATAATGTGGTATCAGCCGTGGCTCAGTGGGTAGCGCTCTCGCCTCTGAGTCAGAAGGTTGTGGGCCCAAGTCCCACTCCAGGGACTTGAACACATAATCCAGGCTGGCACTTCAGTGCAGTGCTGAGGGAGCGCTGCACTGTCGGAGGTGCCGCCTTTTGGATGAGACATTAAACCGAGGCCCCGTCTGCCCTCTCAGGTGAATGTAGACAATCCCATGGCACTATCTCCCCGTTGTCCTGGCCAATATTTATCCCTCGATCAACACTAAGACAGATTATCTGGTCATTATCTCATTTCTGTTTGTGGGAGCTTGCTGTGCACAAATTGGCTGCTGCGTTTCCTGCATTACAACAGTGACTACATTTCATACGCTTGGCTGTGAAGTACTCTGGGACATCTTGAAGTTGTGAAAGGCACTATATAAATGCAAGTTTGCTCTTTCTTTAATTACTCCACCGCTTTTTTGACAGCAGTTAGAGCGAATGCCACTCTTTCACTTAACTCAATCATTGCAAAATATTAGCTCCATCTTCCACTCACAGCCACATTGCAGTAATACCGAGATAATGCCCGTGCTTTTTTGTTAGCTGTGCGTTGCTGTAATTCCAGTCATTTATTCTTAATGATCCTTGCATTAAGCACTAGTCCAAAAAGATCATCTTTCAGTATGTTCTCACGCTTTGAGAATGAAAATGGAATCTTCGCCCTTGAGGCATGTATATTTTATCTCTATCCTCTGATAGTGCGGTTCAGGAGAAGCTGGAGGGCGAACAACGTAGCACGCATTGGGTCCAAATCTGTGGGAGTGTAAGATTCCAAAAATTGTAATAAAACCGCTGCTACCGTGTGGAGATCGAAGTTCAGAACGAATCGTGAAACGGTTACAGACGGATTCAAAATGTAGGAGGTCAGCATGTGTTCTTTGTTTGTGAAGACACACAATGGCGGAAGTCAGCAGGGGCTCCTTTGCCTGGTGGTCAGCACGTGGTCCTTTGTTTGAAAGGCCACATGGACAGGAAGGAGACACCGGATTGAGAAGGAAGCCCCGCCCCCACACACCTCACAGGGACGTGAACGTGTCATGCGGAAGGAACTCCAATCAGGGAAGGTTTGGAGTGAAACTGACCTATCAGAGGGGGGCAGACAGTGATATATGAGAGAGGTCGGCAAGAAAGGCCCTATAACAGAAGTGACCCAGGGGCGAAAATTCAGAACACAGAAGGAACAAAGAAGACAGAATGGAAGAACAGACAAACAGAGAAAGCTGGCCAGTCTATCATTTTGACTTACAACTCTCCCTGGACCGATCACCCAGAGATAAAAGAGTATGTATGAAAGTCGGACATAGAGCTTAGATATTGTTAAAAGGGTACTTTTATGTATGGTTGACTTGG
Source organism: Squalus acanthias (assembly GCA_030390025.1). Taxonomy (NCBI): domain Eukaryota; kingdom Metazoa; phylum Chordata; class Chondrichthyes; order Squaliformes; family Squalidae; genus Squalus; species Squalus acanthias. The sequence continues at coordinate 7,814,891 of CM059434.1, read as the reverse complement.
GATATAAATCGCCAGGGGGTAGCATATGAGTTACTGGGGGTACTTTTACGTACGGGTAAATTGGGCGCATATTGATTGCGATTGTACACTTGAATTTTGAACTATAGTGTGAATAACGACCAATTTTATTGATCACATACTTGTCTGTCATTGTTACGCTTATTTGTAATTCTCGAAGTATGAACAGTAGTAAGAGAAAGGCTTACAGTCAGATTGCTCGCAGAGAGGGTCAGAGTTTGGGGTAGAACCTGAGGCCCAAATTCCTTTGGGGGTGGAAGGGGCGAATCCAGTCTTCCGCCCACCTTCCTTCCTGAAGCACGCCGAAAACATCGGGATCAATGTCTGGGGGCGAGGCGAACCTTGGGAATTGTCCCCAGTGTGCTTGGCAGGACTGCGAGCTCATGCAGGTCCTCTGCAGTGCTTTAAGAAAGCGCCAAGACTGCCCAAGAGAAAGGTAATCTGTACCTGAAGAAAAGATGGTCATGTTCTCTCTCACGAACGGCAGATAATTTGCTGGCTTATTTCTTTGGACCTTTTCTGGCTCTTGAGGTCCCACAACCAGGGCAGCTGACTACCACACTGAGCTTCAGCAGCAGGGAGGGGCGAGATGCACCCATACAGGTGTAGGTAGGTCACCTGCCCCGATTATAGAAACGCCTCTCCTCCATACGATTTGGGACGGGTCTGCATCTTAGGTCGCAGGAAGACAGAGACCCTGCCTGCCGCCAGCCCGGTTGGCATGGTTGGACCATGGAATTTTGAGGCCAATGTATTATTCTGCTGCTAACGCGACAGAAAGACTTGAGTACACAATCTGGGTTGACGCTTCAATGCTGCGCTGAGGGAACTCTGTATTGTCAAAGGTGCTGTCTTTCAGATGAAATGTTAAACCGAGACCTCGTCTGTCTGTTTAAAGATCCCGTGACACTATTTAAAGAAGGGCAGAGGGTTTACGTAAGAACATAAGAAATAAGAGCAGGAGTAGACCATTCGGCCCCTCGAGCCTGCTCCGCCATTCAATAAGATCAGGGCTGATCTGATCTTGGCCTCAACACCACTTTCCCGCCCACTCCCATCGGATCCTGACAGCAGACAAAGGAGACTTCCATCTCATCAGTCTGAGCTGAAATTTATTGAACATTAAACAGGTAAATGTGCAAGGTGCTTCGGTAATTGACGACGCTTCAAACGTACTTGGTTGGCTGTGACACACCGTGGGACGTCCTGGGTTAATTAAAGGCGGTTTATAAATTCAAGCTCTTTCTTTCTTCAACCCACAAAGCCACTCAACACCACTGGCGGTAGTTTGTTGACGTATTTGACTTTAAGTTAGATTTTAGTGCTGGTCTCAGTTGGCAGGATGTGCAGCGCTTGACAATTTCTTACTTACAGAGCCGTCAAGTAAGAACGCAAGAAACAGGAGCAGGAGTCGGCCACACGGCCCCTCGAGCCTGCTCCGCCATTCAATAAGATCAGGGCTGATCTTCGACATCAACTCCACTTTCCCACCCGATCCCCATATCCCTTGATCCCTTAGTGACCAAACATGACCTGTAATGAAGCTCCGATGCTGTTTGTTGATGTGCGTGTGTCTGGAGGTAATTTGCCCCACTATCCATTTCTAAAATTGGCGTACTCCGCATTGAGGAATTGGTCTTGAAGCATGATTGAAGCTCGTCTGAATTTCTTTGAAGAATGTTTTATTTGTTGAGGTTATTCCACAGCATTGTCTTTCAGTATTTTGTGCGGTGCGGCTTTTTAGGTTCATTCCATGTGGTGTGAGGACGACCTTTAAGACACCTCGTTGACAAGATAATGCAGCTCTTCATTTCTGCCAAGTTGATGGTCGGTTTCTGAAGGTCAGCAGCGATCTAATCTATCTGGCAGATGCAACAGCCTTTCGCTGTAATGCGCCTTGATATGTCACAACCTTTGATATTGCACGGATTCCTCCTTAATGGAGAACTCCTTTTAAAAAAAACTTCCTGTCAATAAGATGCTGCTTGTACATGCCACGGAAAGACCATTTAGGAAGGGGCCGAATGTATAATCGATTAGCAGTAATGAAACCAAATATATTAAAATGATTTGCTGCACTCTTTAGCTTGCATTTTTGATGACGTACTTACAAACAGCGACTACACTTCAAAAAAAGTACTTCATTGGCTGTAAAGCGCTTTGGGATGTCCTGAGGTCGTGAAAGGCACCATGTAGTATATTTGGATTTCCAAAAGGCATTCGATAAGGTGCCACATAAAAGCTTATTACACAAGATTAGGGGTAGCATGGACAGAGGATTGGTTAACGGACAGAAAACAGAGAGTAGGGATAAACTGATCTTTTTCAGGTTGGCTGGCTGTAACTAGTGGGGTGCTGCAAGGATCAGTTTTGGGGCCTCAGCTATTTACGGGTCTATGAAAATCTATATTAATGACTTAGTTGAATAGACCGAGTGTAATGTATCTAAGTTTGCTGATGATACAAAGCTAGGTGGGACAGTAAGCTGTGAGGAGAACACAAAGGGCTGGATTTTGATACTGGGGCTGGTTGCGGTCGTGTCATCCGCATTTCGTGTTATCCACCCGACTGCAATTGGATGTGGGAGATTGATGCAATTTTCACTTAATTGGGCAATTGAGTTCCAGCATGTGGGAACCCATGAACCAATTAGTGGTTTCAGTCTGAAAGTCGCCTCTGATGATGTCATCATTGCTACTGCATTGCAGGTCAGAGACTGCCTGGCCTTTGCTGTGAGAGGACCTGGATGCAAAATGAGAGAGAGAGAGAGAGAGAATTTTTTTTGCATCCAGGTCCTCTCACAGCAAAGGCCAGGCAGTCTCTGAAGACATTCAATGCAGCAGCATCAGAGGCGACTTTCAGACCTAAAACTACTACGACCTTCATCACATCTCCGTTGTAATAGTGGACCTGCAGCTGATAGTCAGCTATCCACTTGTGCTCCCGCCAGGTTTCACTTGCGTGTTTCACATCAGGCGTGCTTCACGTAGGAAAAGGGTTAAATGAGCTAAAACATTTCAAAATGGCATTACAGAGCCAATTTAGGGCTTGTTAAGGGCTTTAATGGCCTCTCCCGCCTCTTGGAGGCGGGACAGAGTCGGGAACACAGCACACGATTTTATCAAAATTGCGTGGAGGCGGAATGGAGGCGGGATCAGGTCTGCCCGCCACTTTTCGCAATTTTAACCCCCCACACGCCTCCAAACCCGCCTCCACGGGTCTATGAAAATCCAGCCCAAAGAGTCTGCAAATGGATATAGATAGACTAAGTGAGTGGGCAGTAAGGTGGCAGATGGAGGATAATGTAGGGAAATGTGAGGTTATTCACTTTGGTAGGAAGAATAGAAAAACAGAATATTTTTTAAATGGTGAGAAACTTTCAAATGTTGGTGTTGAGAGAGATTTGGGTGTCTTCGTGCAAGAAACACAGAAAGCTAGCATGCAGGTACAGCAAGCAATAACTAAGGCAAATGGCATGTTGGCCTTTATTACAAGGGTTTGGAGTGTAAGAGTAAGGAAGTCTTGCTACAATTGTACAGGGCCTTGGTGAGACCACACCTGGAGTACTGTGCACAGTTTGGTCTCCTTATCTAAGGAATGATATACTTGCCTTGGAGGCGGTGCAACGAAGGTTCGCTCGATTGATTCCTGGGATGAGAGGGCTGTCCTATGAGGAGAGATTGTGTAGAATGGGCCTATACTCTCTGGGGTTTATAAGAATGAGAGGTAATCTCATTGAAACATACAAGATTCTGAAGGGGATTGACAGGGTAGATGCTGAGAGGTTGTTTCCCCCTGGCTGGAGTGTCTAGAACTAGGGGGGCATAGTCTCAGGATAAGGGGTCGGCCATTTAAGACTGAGATGAGGAGGATTTCTTCACTCAGAGGGTGGTGAATCTTTGGAACTCTCCACCCCAGAGGGCTGTGGATGCTGAGTCGTTGAGTATATTCAAAGCTGAGATCGATAGATTTTTGGACTCTAGGGGAATCTAGGGATATGGAGATCAGGGCGGGAAAGTGGAGTTGAGGTCGATAATCAGCCATGATCTTATTGAATGATGGAGCAGGCTCGAGGGGCCGTATGGCCTACACCTGCTCCTAATTCTTATGTTCTTATGTAAATGCAAGTCCTTTCTTATCACCTCACGGGCACAGGCACAAGACTGTCAATAAGTTGGATTTAAGATGAAAATGCTGCTAAGTCGAACTCCATGGAATGTTACCGCACAGAATCAGGCCATCTGGTCCACCAGCTCAACGCTAGTGTTTCGCCCACTGTCCTACTCACTTCCCATGCCCTTTAACATTCCTCTTTCAAAAGATTTTGTGGATTCAACAACAGTACCATGGAAATTACATTAATTTAAGGCAGTGAGAATAGTTCTGCCACAGGAGAATAGGTTTAGACCGTGAACGGCTGGGGATGCCGATCTAGGGAGCATTAACCCTGTCTGTGATTGAGCCAAGTAAAAACCAAAAATGGGCTCGCTCCTTGGAGTCTTCTGAATCCATGGGGTAGGAATTGGTCATCGTTGTTCATCGTCAGTGCCTCCCTCCCTCCCTTTCCCTCTGTCTGTCTGAAGGGGTACTTAGATCTCGGTCATCCTTCCGGCACAGTGAGAGACCGCACTTGTATTTCCTGGGGTCAGGGCCTTACCCGTTGAGATTTGTAATTGTGATTCTTTCAATCTTGTGATATCCCAAAGCCAAGTCTTGAAATAAATTTGAAGTCCTCCCCCCCCGTGGCTGCTCTATGGCAAGAAAGCTTTGAGAAAGATTATGTCAACAATTTCTACTTTCCTATCAGATAAACCAGGATAATTTGGTCTTCTTTATTTGGGTAATAAGATTAGAGCGTAGAAAATGTAATTGAACTGCACGGATTTTATGATATGCCATGTACGGTTATGCATTAGTCTGTTATCTATTACAGTTTCATGAAAGCATATCCTCCATAGATTGATCTCTACACCTCACATGAGCTGTATTTGTGATAGGTTAAATAGAGGACACTTGGCGGGAATGGAAGCAATATCCCATGGGATTATTATACTCGTGAGACTAGCCGATTGACTCACGAACAATGAAATTATTGAATGAACTATGTAGACCTGCTTGACTCATTAGTGATTGATAAATTCGGTTCGGTTCTTTCCGACAGAAGTGCAGAAGGGCAAATGAATGACATGATGTGCCCCATCCAATGAAAGCTAAGGCCCCAATTTTGCCGGCGCTCAGAAGGCGGGTTCGGAGGCGGGTCAGCTGTTAAATTGGAAATGATTGACGGCGGGTTGTGAACCCGCCGCGAACCCGCCTCCGTGTGCGTTTCCAAAGTGTCGAGTCTGCGATTTCACAACAGACCCGACACCAAGCGGCGGGGGAGGCATTTAAGACACTTAACTGCTTGTTAAGTGCTTGTTAACTGCTGTTTTGCCAGCCTTTTTCTATTTTCCCACATTTTCAACGGGTTTCATGTTGTTCGGAGATCACGTCAGGTGAGTATGTCGGGAGCTGAATAGTTCACAGCTGCAACTACAGTATAAAAGCTAAACTCTCACATCCGTTCACTTTCAAATGTCAGAGGTTGCTACATTCAGGATTTGGAAGACACGTTTGATCTGTATTGAGGCTGTAAGTGTGTGTTGTAAACTCTATATGTACCGTCACCTCCTTGGAATAACCTCTCTCCCCATTGACTGACTGCTTATAACATCTCATCCTCAACTGCCATATATAACAGCAGAATGGGAACGATTTATACTCTTTCACCCTGGTCCTCAGAATCTGACCAGGGCATTCTGAAGGGGGAGGGCGAACAGTCAGAGGTCATGGTTCACATTGGTACCAATGACATAGGTAGAAAGAGGGATGAGGTCCTGCAACAAGAATTTAGGGAGCTAGGTAGCAGATCTAAAAGCAGGACCTCAAAGGTTGTAATCTCTGGATTACTCCCGGTGCCACGTGTTAGTGAGCAAAGGAATAGGAGGATAGAGCAGATGAATGCATGGCTAAAGAGTTGGTGCAGGAGGGAGCACTTTAGTTTCCTGGATCACTGGGTCTGCTTCTGGGGAAGTGGGACCTGTACAAGTCGGACGGGTTGCACCTGAACCGGAACGGGATCAACATCCTTGCGGGGAGATTTGCTAGTACTGTTGGGGGGCGTTTAAACTAACTTGGCAAGGGGATGGGATACGGAGTGGAGTTATAGTAGGGGGTGATGCACAGCCAAATATAGAGGAAAAAACAAGTCAGTCTGGAAGGCAGAGCAAATATGTAACGGCACAAGGGAGTATGGCAAGGCTGGATGGCATTTATTAAATGCAAGGAGTCTTGCGAGTAAGGCAGATGAATTGAAGGTGTTGATGAACACATGGGCGTATGATATTGTTGCTATCACAGAGACATGGTTGAGGGAGGGGCGGGAATGGCAGCTCAATATTCCAGGGTATAGAATTTTCAGGCGAGACAGAGGGGGATGTAAAAGAGGAGGGGGTGTCGCAATATTAATCAAGGAGTCAATTACTGCAGTAAGGAGGGATAATATCTTAGCAGGTTCCTCTAATGAGGCCATATGGGTAGAACTTAAAAACAAAAAGTGGGCAAGCACTTTGCTGGGAGTGTACTATAGGCCCCCAAACAGTCAGGGGGAGATAGAGGAACAGATATGTAGGCAAATCACAGAGAAGTGTAGAAATAATAGGGTAATAATAGTAGGGGATTTCAACTTTCCCAATATTAACTGGGATAGTCAGAGTGTGAAAGGCTTAGAGGGTGCCGAATTCTTAAAGTGCATCCAGGAGAGCTTTTTGAGCCAGCATGTAGAAAGTCCTACAAGAGAGGGGGGCGGTACTGGACCTAATTCTAGGGAATGTAGCCAGGCAAGTGGTAGAAGTGTCAGTAGGAGAGCATTTTGGTGACAGTGACCATAATTCAGTGAGATTTAAGGTAGTCATGGAAAAGGACAAAGATGGACCGGAAATAAAGGTTCTAAATTGGGGGAAGGCCAATTTTAATATGATAAGGCAGGATCTGGCCAAAGTGGACTGGGATCAGCTACTTGTAGGAAAATCCACATCAGAGCAGTGGGAGTCTTTCAGAAAGGAAATAGAGAGAGTACAGCGCCAACATGTTCCCGTAAAAGTCAAGGGTGGGACCAACAAGTCCAGGGAACCCTGGATGTCAAGGGATATACAAGAATGGATTAGCAAAAAAAGGGAGGCTTTTGGCAGATACAAAGGACTAAAAACAGTGGAAGCCCTAGAGGAGTATAGAAAGTGCAGGAGGGTCCTTAAAAAAGAAATTAGGAGAGCGAAGAGGGGGCATGAAAAAACACTGGCGGGCAAAATAAAGGAAAATCCCAAGGTGTTTTATAAGTATATTAAGGGCAAGAGGATAACCAGGGAAAGAGTAGGGCCCATTAGGGACCAAAATGGCAATCTGTGTGTAGAGCCGGAAGATGTAGGTAAGGATTTAAATGAATATTTTGCATCTGTGTTCACTATGGAGAAGGACGATGTAGGCATAGAAATCAGGCAGGGGGATTATTATATACTTGAACAAATTAGTATTGAGAGGGAGGATGTACTTGCGATTTTAGTGGGCTTAAAAGTGGATAAATCCCCAGACCCAGACGAGATGTATCACAGGCTGCTGTGTGAGGCAAGGGAGGGGATTTCAGGGGCTCTGACACAAATTTTCAGAACCTCTCTGGCCACAGGGGAGGTGCCAGAGGACTGGAGGACAGCTAACGTAGTACCATTATTCAAGAAGTGTAGTAGGGATAAACCAGGGAATTGCAGGCCAGTGAGCCTAACATCAGTGGTAGGGAAATTATTGGAAAAAATTCTGAGGGACAGAATTAGTCTCCACTTGGAGCGCCAAGGACTAATCAAGGATAGTTAGCATGGCTTTGTCAGGGGGAGTTCATGTCTAACCAATTTGATTGAATTTTTCGAGGGGGTGACTAGGTGTGTGGATGAGGGTATTGCAGTTGATGTAGTCTACATGGACTTCAGTAAGGCTTTTGACAAAGTCCTGCATGGGAGACTGGTCAAGAAGGTAAGAGCCCATGGGATCCAGGGCAATTTGGCACATTGGATCCAAAATTGGCTTAGTGGCAGGAGGCAGAGGGTGATGGTCGAAGGTTGTTTTTGTGACTGGAAGCCTGTGTCCAGTGGTGTACCGCAGGGATCGGTGCTGGGTCCTTTGCTGTTTGTAGTGTACATTAATGATTTAGATATGAATGTAGGAGGTATGATCAGTAAGTTCGCAGATGACACAAAAATTGGTGGAGTGGTAAATAGCGAGGAGGGAAGCCTCAGGCTACAGGACAATATAGATGGGTTGGTCAGATGGGCAGAACAGTGGCAAATAGAATTTAACCCTGAAAAGTGTGAGGTGGTGCATTTTGGGAGGACTAACAAGGCAAGGGAATACACAATGAATGGTAGGACCCTAGGAAGGACAGAGGATCAGAGGGACCTTGGTGTGCATGTACATAGATCCCTGAAGGCAGCAGGACAGGTAGATAAGGTGGTTAAAAAGGCATATGGGATACTTGCCTTCATTAGCCGAGGTATAGAATATAAGAGCAGGGAGGTTATGATGGAGCTGTACAAAATGCTAGTTAGGCCACAGCTGGAATACTGCGTGCAGTTGCAGTTCTAGTCGCCACACTATAGGAAGGATGTGATTGCATTGGAGAGGGTGCAGTCACCAGGATGTTACCTGGGCTGGAGCGCTTCAGCTATGAGGAGAAACTGGACAGGCTGGGGTTGTTTTCCTTGGAGCAGAGAAGGCTGAGGGGGGACCTGATTGAGGTGTACAAGATTATGAGGGACATAGATGGGATAGATAGAAAGGAACTTTTCCCCTTAGTAGAGTGGTCAATAACCAGGGGACATAGTTTCAAGGTATGGGGCAGGAGGTTTAGAGGGTATTTGAGGAAAAACTTTTTCACCCAGAGGGTGGTTGGAATCTGGAACTCACTGCCTGAAAGGGTGGTAGAGGCAGGAACCCTCACAACATTCAAGAAGCATTTAGATGAGCACTTGAAACGCCATAGCATACAAGGCTACGGACCAAGTGCTGGAAAATGGGATTAGAATAGACAGGGCTTGATGGCCGGCACGGACACGATGGGCCAAAGGGCCTCTTTCTGTGCTGTATAACTCTATGGGCTGGATTTTCATTGACCCGTGGAGGCGGGTTTGGAGGCGTGTGGGGTGTTAAAATTGTGAAAACTGGCGGGCGGGCACAAGTCCGCCTCCATCCCGCCTCCACGCAATTTTCATGAAATCGTGTCTACTGGTCCCGACTGCATCCTGCCTGTAAGAGACGGGATAGGCTGTTAAGGCCCTTAACAAGCACTAAATTGGCTCTACAATGCCATTTTGAAAGGCCTTTGTGATTTTAACCCTTGTTCTACGTGAAGCACGCCTGTTCTGAACCACGAATGTGAAACCTGGCGGGAGCACATTTAGCTGGATATCTCTCTCTCTCTCTCTCTCTGTCTCTGTCTCTCTCTCTCTCTGTCTCTGTCTCTGTCTCTCTCTCTCTGTCTCTCTCTCTGTCTCTCTCTCTCTCTCTCTCTCTCTCTGTCTCTCTCTCTCTCTCTCTCTGTCTCTCTCTCTGTCTCTCTCTCTCTCTCTCTGTCTCTCTCTGTCTCTGTCTCTCTCTCTCTCTCTCTCTGTCTCTCTCTGTCTCTGTCTCTCTCTCTCTCTCTCTCTGTCTCTGTCTGTAAAAATATCTGGGAGCAGCCCTAAGTCTGCTGCTGCTGCTCATTTTGCATCCAGGTGCTCTCACAGCAAAGGCCAGGCAGTCTTTGCAGACCTTCAATGCAGCAGCAATGATGACATCATCAGAAGCGACTTTCAGACTGAAAACACTAATTGGTTCATGGGTTCCCACATGCTGGAACTCAATTGCCCAATTAGGTGAAAATTGCATCAATCTCCCACATCCAATTGCAGTCGGGTGGATAACACGAAAAGTGGATGACACGACCCCAACCCGCCCCAGTATCAAAATCCAGCCCTATGACTCTATTACTCTATGATCAGCCGCAGCTACCAGTGCCACGTGCTAGTAAGAGTACAGAGAACAGGATAGTTAGGCTAAATACGTGGCTTGATCAGTGGTGTAAGAGGGAGGGCTTTAAATTTTTGAGGCATTGGAACCAGTTTTGTGGTAGGTGTGACCTATACAAAAGGGACGGTCTACACCTGTGCAAAGATGGAACTGATGTTCTCGGGGTAATTTTTGATAAAGCAGTTCGGGAGCATTTAAACTAGTATGGCAGGGGGCTAGAAACCTATGTAGTGAAATAGAGGAAAGTGAAAGGCAGACAGAAATAAATGGTAAAAGGGTGAGGAACAAAAAACAAAGGGCCAAACTAATTCATAAAAAATGTGAGCATAAAAAAAGCCTGAGGGTTTTATACCTTAATGCGAGAAGCATCAGGAACAAGGTAGATGAATTAGTTGTGGAAATAGAGGTTAATAATTATGATCTAATTGGGATTACGGAAACATGGTTGCAGGGTGAGCAGGGCTGGGAGCTTAACATACAGGGGTATTCAGTATTTAGGAAGGATCGACAAAAAAGAAAGGGAGGAGGGGTAGCATTGCTGGTAAAAGAAGGGATAAATGCAATTGAAAGGAAGGATATTAACTCAGTTAATACAGAATCTATATGGGTGGAGCTAAGAAATAGCGAGGGGCAAAAAACATTAATAGGAGTGGTATATAGGCCTCCAAATAGTAAAATAGAGGTTGGGGAGGGCATCACGAGGGAAATTAGAGAAGCGTGCAATAAGAGCACAGCTGTCATCATAGGTGACTTTAACTTACATATAGATTGGACTAGCCTAATCAGTAAAAATAATGAGGAGGAGGAATTCCTTGAGTGTTTAAGGGATGGTTATCTGGATCAATATGTCGAGGAACCAACTCGGGAACAGGCTATATTGGACTGGGTACTGTGCAATGAGAAGGGACTAATTAGTAATCTTGTTGTACGGGGACCCTTGGGTCAGAGCGATCATAACATGATCGATTTCTCACTCGAAATGGAGAGCGAAGAAATTGACTCAGAGACTAAGGTCCTGAATTTAAACAAGGGGAATTATGATGCCATTAGACGGGAACTGAGTAGGTCTGATTGGACAACGTTCCTGGGAGGACTGGAGGTAGATAAACAATGGCAAGCATTTAAAGATAGAATGACAAAATTGCAAAAATTGTTTATACCAATCTGGCATAAAAGGAAATCTAAAAAGGTGACTCAACCGTGGATAACGGGGAAATTAGAGACAGCATAAAATCCAAAGATAGGGCGTATAAAATAGCCAAAAAAAGCGCCAGAGCGGAAGATTGGGAACAGTTTAAGATAGAGCAAAGGAGGACAAAGGGCTTAATCAAGAGGGGCAAAATAGCTTACGAAAGCAAGCTGGCGGAAAATATAAAAACTAACTCCAAAAGCTTTTATAAGTATATCAAGAGGAAAAGACTGGTGAAAACCAAAGTTGGTCCATTGCAGTCAGATACGGGGGAATATATAACGGGAAATAAGGAAATGGCAGACCAACTAAATGCATACTTTGGGTCAGTCTTTACGAAGGAAGACACAAAAAACCTCCCTGGGATATCGGGAAAAATAGGGACATTGGCAAAGGAGGAACTGACGCAAATCAATATCTCTAAGGATATGGTGTTAAGGAAGCTAAAGGGATTGAAGGCGGACAAATCCCCAGGGCCTGATAACATGCATCCTAGGGTACTGAAGGAGGTGGCCCTAGAGATAGCGGATGCACTAAGTATGATTTTTCAGAATTCATTAGACTCGGGAACAGTGCCCATGGATTGGAGGGTAGCTAACGTTACCCCACTATTCAAAAAGGGGGGTAGGGAAAAAGCAGGTAATTACAGACCTGTAAGCCTTACATCAGTTGTGGGCAAAATGCTGGAGTCCATCATTAAGGATGAAATAGCGGAGCACTTAGCAAATGGGGACAGGATAGGACAGAGTCAACATGGATTTACAAAGGGTAAATCGTGCTTGACTAATCTATTGGAATTTTTTGAGGGAGTAACTGGTAAAATAGATGGGGGAGAGCCAGTAGATGTGGTGTACCTGGACTTCCAAAAGGCCTTCGATAAGGTCCCACATAAAAGATTAGCATGGAAAATTGAAGCTCATGGGATAAAGGGGAAAGTATTGACGTGGATAGAGAACTGGCTGTCAGATAGAAAACAGAGAGTTGGAATAAACGGCTCATTTTCTGAATGGCTGGCAGTAACAAGTGGGGTACCACAGGGATCTGTCCTGGGTCCCCAGCTGTTCACAATTTACATTAATGACCTGGATCAGGGAGTCGGATGCAGCATTTCCAAATTTGCAGACGACACTAAACTAGGAGGGGGGGTGGGCTCAGAGGAGGAGACCAGGAAGCTCCAGAGCGATTTGGACAGACTGGGTGATTGGGCGGATAAATAGCAGATGCACTATAATGTGGACAAGTGCGAAGTTATCCACCTTGGGTGCAGGAACGGGAGGGCAAATTATTATTTAAATGGCAATAAATTGGGAGAGGGGGAAGTACAGAGAGACCTGGGTGTTCTTGTACACCAGTCACTGAAGGCGAGCATGCAGGTGCAACAGGCGGTCAAGAAGGCAAACGGTATGCTGGCCTTCATAGCAAAAGGGTTGGAATACAGGAACAGGGATACCTTGCTGCAGCTGTACAGGGCACTGGTGAGACCACACCTCGAGTACTGTGTACAGTTTTGGTCGCCTCATCTGAGGAAAGATGTTCTTGCCATGGAGGGGGTGCAGCGACGATTCACCAGGCTGATACCAGGAATGGCGGGATTGACCTATGAGGAGAGACTATGTAGTTTAGGGATGTACACACTGGAGTTTAGAAGATTGAGAGGGGACCTCATAGAAGTGTATAAAATTCTGACAGGTCTAGACAGACTAGATGCAGAAGGAATGTTTCCCTTGGCGGGTGAGAACAGAACTAGAGGACATAATTTAAGGATAAGGGCTAAACCATTTAGGACAGAAATGAGGGGGAATTTCTTCACTCAGAGGGTGGTGAACCTGTGGAACTCATTGCCACAGAGGGCAGTGTACGCCAGCTCATTAAATATATTTAAGAGGGAATTAGATATATTTCTACAGGCAAAAGGGGTTAAGGGTTACGGAGAGAAGGCGGGGACGGGATACTGAATTGGAGGATCAGCCATGATCTCATTAAATGGCGGAGCAGGCTCGAAGGGCCGGATGGCCTACTCCTGCTCCTATCTTCTATGTATCTATGTATCTATGTAGCAGCAGCAGAACCAGGCACACCAGCAGCACCAACAACAAGAGCACCAACCTTCTCCTCAGCCACCTGCTGCTGCACAGGGCAGAGGGCATCAGCGCAGGGCTGCACCACGCCGCAGGAGATACCCCCAACACAGGTTTTACAGGCCGAGGATGAGCTTCCTCAACATGACTGAGCAGCAGTGCCAAAGGAGGCTGAGACTTTCACGAGAGGTAGTCGCAGACATTTGCACAATGCTCGATCAGGACCAGCAGCCCAGAGGAGCGGGTGGACACGCCTTACCAGTGGCTGTCAAAGTCACCACCGCCCTCAACTTCTATGCGTCAGGCTCCTTCCAGGGATCAGCAGCAGACATTAGCGGCATCTCCCAGTCGGACTCCCACAGATGCATCACGCAGGTCACCGATGCCCTTTTTGCCAAGTCCGCAAATTGCATCCACGTTTCCACTGAAGAGGCAAGGGTTACCGAGTGGGTGCATGGCTTTGTCAATCTGGCTGGCTTCCCAAGGGTGCAGGGCGTCATCGACTGCACACATGTGGCCATCAGGGCGAACCCATCAGAACCCAGCAGCATTTGTAAACCGCAAGGGCTTCCACTTCCTTAACGTGCAGCTGGTCTGCAACCATTGGAAGAGCATCATGTATGTGTGCGCGAGATTCCCTGGCAGCTGCCATGACTCTTACATCCTGCGCCAGTCCACTGTCCCTCAGCTGTTCACATTGCCAAATGAACTTTCCGGCTGGCTCCTTGGAGACAAGGGCTATCCCCTGAAGATGTGGCTAATGACACCATTGAAGAGCCTATCAAATGAGTCTGAGGAGCGCTACAATCAAAGCCACATTGTCACTAGAAGTCTCAAAGAGCAAACACTAGAATTGCTCAAAAATGTGCTTTAGATGCCTGGACAGATCTGGTGGAGCCCTTCAGCATGCACCAGCCAGGGTCTCGAGAATTGGCATTGTCTGCTGCGCCATGCAGAACATCGCACTGCAGTGAGGATTAGCGCTGCAAGAGGAAGAAAGCGCAGAGCGCACAGCCTCTTCAGAGGAGGAGGAGGAGGAGGAGCAGAATGAAGGTCAGCAAGAGGAAGACCTGGAGGAGGCGGCTGACCCAATGCGACGAGTGCGACCAGTACGTGAGCACATTACTGCCTGTGATGCCAGGGATGGCCTAATCAATGCCAGATTCACGTAACTTTATGCAGCACAGACATCTGGCTGCCATATGCATGTGAAGGTTGGCATTAACACACTGCCACACCATAGAGCATCTCTACAATGAACTGTTCAATCCATGCACTGTCACCACCATTGCTGGACAATAAAGGCTCCCTTACCCTTGTCTGTGCCACCTCAATTTGTGACCAAACATACGCCAACAACATCAATCATTCACAAAACATTACTTTATTACAACAAAATAAAAGATCTGAGATTTAGCATTCCTTTATAGCAAATCACCCAAGTGACTACCCTAGTGACTATTTATATGTGAGCTTTCTTTTACGTGTGCTTCTACGTGCTGCTACCCCTGTGGCTCCACCAGATGTAGAGGCAGGCTGCTCACTTCCCTGCTGCGCCTGCTTAGACACCTTTGGCGGTCGGTCCTCTGGGTTTTGGAGCCTTTGAGGGCCCTGCCAAAGTCTGCTCCTCCTGCGGCTGTGCAGGGGCAGACTTGGCCATCACTGTTCGGGGAGGCATATGGGGCTCTGACTGAGGGGTTGGCAAGGGGGGGGGAAGTTGGAGCACTTGGAGAGGAGCCCCCACTTCCATGTCCCCTCCCACCATCATCCCTCTCATGGGCCACCCGCACTTCTCTGCTAGCAAGAAGCTGGAGAGCACCTTGCTGCACATCAGTGGGGCCATGAGGACCCATTTCTGTGCTGACATTCCTCATAACAAGGACATCCATGAACCTCTGATTTCTCTCCTTAATAGATGCCCATCTATCCTCCATAGATGACCATCTATTTAGAAGTGTTACCATGCTCTCCTGAGTCTGGCGATTTATGTCCTCCATGGAGGTTGCCATCCTTTCCATGGCAGAACCTACAGTTGCCAGTGCGTGCGCCATGGCGTTGCTCATATTTGAGATGGACTCCTCCATTCTCTGATCACTCGCAGTCACCGTGGTTGCAAACCCTGTCAGAGCCTCCTGAACTTGTTCCTGAAGCTCCAGGATCGCCCTCTTCCTGGATGGCCCCCGAGGCTCAGCGTCTGCATGCAGCTCAACAGAGCTAGGAGACTCCTGCGGCCTCCGACGAGAAGTCTCCACTGCTGTCCCTGTCTCCAACATCTGATCTTGCTCAATTGTGACTTGTGATACACCAGGTGACAACACTACTCTATCTCGCATAGGACCCACCGGGGTGTGCGTCTCTGCGCTGGTGCTGGGTGCGCTCATTTCTGCTGATGCTGCTCCCTCAGAGGCTGGAGCATCCTCTGAGGAGTGCTCCTGCTCTTCCTCCTGGACAGTGGTGGGGTGGGGGGGGGCTCTTGATGGTCCTGTAGGAGAGTAAAGACATGAGTTAGACATGTGAAATGTAGATTGCAGACACATCCCATTGTGCACATGATGAACATTCAATTTCTATCGACATCAGATCCCAAACGAGTCACTCACGATTGCAAAATAAGATGTCTGGAAAATAATTCGGTCATCAGGTTGTTCTAATGAGCCCCTCTCTCCGTCCCCCACTTCAGGCTGGTCAACTATTCCTGCGATGTCCAGAGCTGCCTCCTCAGCGCTGGTGAACTCAGCCAGTGATGGTGCTCCTCTGCCTGTTCTCTCCCTCTCCCTCTTATTGTGGGCTCCCTTTTCCTGCAATGAGGGGAAAAGGTGCAGTTTTAGTGAGAGTGATGGAATGAGTGTAAAGAATGGATGGGATAGATGTTTAGAGGAAGACTATGATGGAGTGGGGTGCCAATACCAAGTTGCTTCCTTTTGAGTTAGTTGTTGTCATTGCATAACGTTGAGGGTGAGTGTGAGGGGTGCATAGTAAGATTGGGATGTGATTCTGTCGATAGGGAGACAGGGATGGGTGATGGTGCAAGGGATGTTGGGATGAGTTAGGATGAGCAGGAGTAGGGATGGCAATGCAGAGTGATGGGGATGTGATAACAGACACAGCAGAATGAAGGTAAGTGTGCTTTTATACTCACTTTTCCTGAGTGCAGGAGATCATTGAACCTCTTCCTGCATTGCACCCAGGTGCGAGCAACAACAGACCTTGCAGTGACCTCCTCAGCTATTTGCAGCCAGGTTGCCTTGGCCTGGTGAGGAGGTCTCCTCCTTCCATTCCCAGGGAATAGAGCCTCCCTGCGTCCTCTAACTACCTCCACAAGAACATGGAGGGAGTCATCGTTGAAGCATGGCGCAGCCCTCTGTCTCTGTGCAGTCAGTTTGCAATCAAGCAGCACTCAGGAGTGTGGAAGTAGAAGTGAGAGCAAATGGGGACATGGCCCCCTTAAATAGAACGGCAGCAAACGTGTCATCAGAGGAGCTGAACAGACCCGCACCTAGTGATTGGGCCGGGTAACGCGTACCGAGGGCTTAACAAGCTCAATCAGTGGAAAATTGTTTGAGCAGAGCGGCTGCAGCCGGGAGCAGGACCGGAACCCGTCAACTACCTCTCCTGCCGCGAACCCGCCTCAGCTGGGAAAATCCAGCCCGATGTGTCGAATGGCCTCCTTCTGTGCCGTGAATTTCTCTGATTCTATGGTTCAATGATCATCCATTGACATCTCATTCGCTAACAGAAACTGGATCACATCAGTACAGAAGCAACTTCTTTCCCCAGAGAGTGGTGAGAATGTGGAACTCGCTACCACAGGGAGTGGTTGAGGCGAATAGCACAGATACATTTAAGGGGAAGCTAGATAAACACATGAGGGAGAAAGGAATAGAGGGATGTGCTGATGGGGTGAGTTGAAGAGGGGTGGGAGGAGGCTCGTGTGGAGCATAAACACCGGCACGGACCAGTGGGGCCGAATGGCCTGTTTCTGTGCGGTATGTAATTCTGTATAAAATTAAATGACATGCTGTTGCTCACAGGGAGTTGGAGGATAGGCTGGTGTATTATGACAGGCGTCTGCTACCGTGGTTACTCGCAATATAATA
This sequence comes from Squalus acanthias, assembly GCA_030390025.1. Classification (NCBI taxonomy): domain Eukaryota; kingdom Metazoa; phylum Chordata; class Chondrichthyes; order Squaliformes; family Squalidae; genus Squalus; species Squalus acanthias. Next base: position 7,797,420 of record CM059434.1, on the reverse strand, counting down.
CAACTGGTGGCATTGACCACAGACAAAGAAAAATCCCATCTCTCTTCCTGTAAATTGTTTCTCTGCTTCTTTAAATGTTTTTTCCTGTTCGCCATGTCTTTCTGTTTTGTCTTCAAACTCTCCGGGCTGGATTTTCATTGACCCGTGGAGGCGGGTTTGGAGGCGTGTGGGGGGTTAAAATTGCAAAAACTGGCGGGCGGGCACAAGTCCGCCTCCATCCCGCCTCCACGCAATTTTCATTAAATCGTGTCTGCTGGTCCCGACTCCGTCCCGCCTTTAAGAGGCGGGATAGGCTGTTAAGGCCCTTAACAAGCACTAAATTGGCTCTATAATGCCATTTTGAAAGGCCTTTGTGATTTTAACCCTTGTTCTACGTGAAGCACGCCTGTTCTGAACCACGAATGTGAAACCTGGCGGTAACACATTTCGAAAGCTGACTATCAGCTGCAGGTCCACTATTACAACGGAGTAGTAGTAGGAGGAGGAAAAATATCTGGGAGCAGACCTAGGTCTGCTGCTGTTCATTTTGCCTTCAGGTCATCTCACAGCAAAGTCTCTCTCTCTCTCTCTCTCTCAGGGCTGCTGCTGTTCATTTTGCATCCAGGTCCTCTCACAGCAAAGGCCAGGCAGTCTCTGAAGACCTTCAATGCAGCAGTAATGATGACATCATCAGAGGCGACTTTCAGACTGAAAACACTAATTGGTTCATGGGTTCCCACATGCTGGAACTCAATTACCCAATTAGGTGAAAATCGTATCAATCTCCCACATCCAATTGCAGTCGGGTGGATAACACGAAAAGTGGATGACACGACCCCAACCCGCCCCAGTATCAAAATCCAGCCCTCCTTCTCTTTCTGTCACACGCATATCTCACTGTGGTGCCTGCACTGCTCCCTTTTGGAGCAATTTTACCCTAACTCCCCGGGCGGTAATCCCACGGGATCGGGTGGAATGCCGGTTTTGCACCCCGCCCAATATTCCTATCTGTTGACTTCAAAGGAACATAAAATCGATAGCAGGCGTCAAACCAGAACTGCACCCGATCCAGTCAGTTTCCCCATGGGTGGGTGAGGTTAAATTTGTCCCCCTGTGCCCAACCCATATGGGGGCGATTTTAACCCTACTCGCTCAGCAGAAACCTGGCGGGCAGGCGGGCAGTTAAAATCGCCCCTGGGCTCTTAACCTGTCCGAAAGCCGCCACGATCGCAACACCTGCAATTTTAACCCTGCTCTCCTGAGCAGGCGGCAAGGACAGGCGCCTGGAGTCAACAAGGTCCTTCTTTACATAGGCATGTTGCAGCCCGATGACATCATTGAGGCCCGACTGTAATTTTAACTCAGGCCTGAGCGGGGAAATCCACGTGGAGTTAAAATCGGGGCCGATATCGTGTCTGTGCTGACCAAAAAAGATCTTTCCAGCCTAATCCCACTGTCCAGCTCTTGGTCCGTAGCCCTGTAGGTTACGGCACTTCAAGTGCATATCCAAGTACTTTTTAAATGTGATGAGGGTTTCTGCCTCTACCACCCTTTCAGGCAGTGAGTTCCAGACCCCCACCACCCTCTGGGTGAAAAAAGCTCTCCTCAACTCCCCTCTAAACCTTCTACCAATTACTTTAAATCTATGCCCCCTGGTTATTGACCTCTCTGCTGAGGGAAGTAGGTCCTTCCTATCCACTCCATCTGGGCCCCTCATAATTTTATACACCTCAATCAAGTCTCCCCTCAGCCTCCTCTGCTTCAAAGAAAACAACCCCAGCCTATCCAATCTTTCCTCATAGCTAAAATTCTCCAGTCCTGGCAACATCCTCATAAATCTCCTCTGCACCCCCTCTAGTGCAATCACATCTTTCCCGTAATGTGGTGACCAGAACTGCACGCAGTATTCTAGCTGTGGCCTAACTAGTGTTTTATACAGTTCAAGCATAAACTCCCTGCTCTTATATTCTATGCCTCGGCTAATAAAGGAAAGTATCCCGTATGCCTTCCCAACCACCTTATCCATCTGTCCCGCTACCTTCAGGGATTTGTGGACATACACGCCAAGATCCCTCTGGATCGTTGGGATTCTCCCTATTGTTCCTTTACACTTCTCAGTATCCTACCATTTATTGTGTATTCCCTAACCTTGTTAGCCCTCCCCAAATGCATTACCTGATTGGAAAATTCAAAACCCGGGTAACCCGCTGCGTATTTTCGGCACCCATGCTTTTTGAAACTGAAGATGGAAACCAGTAATGGCGACTTGCGTGATGCCAAGTGACAGCTGGCAGCAGGCTAAGAGGTGGCTTTATCGGGTGGAAATTTTATGAGTCTGGTGTTAACGTGATTTGCCCGCGATATGGAGCGGACGGTAAAACTGCTGTGCGACGTCTCCATCTCTGGATTGTTGGGATTTTCCCTATTGCTCCGGTTTTCCCCTGCGGACTCCCATTTGGCGCTTTAACACATCGGAGTAATTGAGTAAGTGTTGCCTGTCTTTGCCATAGAGCTAAATCAATTCAAGAGTGTTAAAAAGGGGGATGGCAGCAACTTGTGAACATTAAGGTGACAAAGCTTCCACCTTTCATACAGTGGTAATGGCGAACGGTTAGCGCCATTAGGGAGAACCAGGGAACATGCATTTAAATGACACAAAAGTAGGAATAGACTGGGATGTTGGGCAGTTCTTCTTTTCCCAGAGAGCAGTGAGCCTCTGGAATGCGTTGCGGGCTGGTGCGGTGGATGCTGACTCTGCATCTCCTTCAAGAGGGAGCTGGACCGGTTCCTGACTGGGGCCGAGATCACATCATGTAGAAGGCAAGTATCTGGGTCCGTGTGATCTCCTGGACTGGTTTCGATCGCTTGAGGGGGTCGGAGAGGAATTTTCCAGAGTTTTCTTTTCCCTTATTGGCCCTGGGGTTTTGGACACTGAGGGATATGGGGATAGTATGGGAAAGTGGAGTTGAGGTAGAAGATCAGCCATGATCTTATTGGAGGGATTGTAGCATAGTGGTTATGTTACTGGACTAGTAATCCTCGAGGCCTTGACTAATCATCCGAGTGGTACATGAGTTCAAATCCCACCACGGCAGCTGGGGGATTTAAATTCAAGATAATTCAATAAATCTGGAATAAAAAAATAGCTAGGACCAGGAAACTACTGGATTGCTGTAAAAACCCATCTGGTTCACTAATGTCCTTTAGGCAGAAGGAAATCTGCCGTCCTTACCCAGTCCCACAGCAATGTGGTTGAATACTTACCTGCCCTCTGAGATGGCCTAGCAAGCCATTCAGTTATATTCAAGAAGGTAGCTGACCAATATCTTCGAGGACAATTAAGGATGGGCAATAAATGCTGGCCTTGCTGGCAACATCCACATCCTGTGAATGGATAAAAAAAATAATCTCATATGGCCTACTCCTGCTCCTGTTTCCTTGCCTCTCCCAGGAGATTACATGACTGCGAAGGTAGGCAGGGTGAGAGGAATTGCCTAGTGAGGATGCTCATGAGTTTGGGGCAGGTTTGGTCTTTTCCTATATTTGCCAGATATAGGCTGCTGCCCGTGATAAGTGTGGACGGTGTAGGTGGTGGGGACTGGAGTATGTCATTCTGAGTGACTTCTAAAAAATAATACAACCACCCTTTCTTTTCTCTGATTTCTGTGAATTGCTTCCAGCTTCCACTTTCGACCTATTGCTTTGAGAATGACGTAGAGTCATCCAGACTCGAGTCGTCGTTGGCTTGTTCACAGATGTGATTTCCAGTTTTTAAAAAAAGTAAAAAGCTTAACCATACAGACTGCAGCATTTGACACGTTGGACCCCCTGTGACCCCACCTCATTGTCTTAGCTGTATTTTGCTGTGTCTTTGATGTAATGGCCCAGAAATTGGACTTCGATGGTTGCCGCGGGGGTAAGGATCCCCCGCAATATCGCACTCCGCGCCTACCTTTATGGTTTTGGCCCACACGAACTTCAGTTCCTGGGCCTCTCCCTGGTGCCGGCGCGCAGTGTGTGCGTGTCCCAGAGGCGCAGTTAGTTCGATGCGACCTCTGGGATCACGTGAGCCAGTTAGAGCCAATGGCAGCACACCATCTTTCATTCATAGTTTTGACAGGAAGAGCTGTCAAAACTATGAATACAAATTGCCCCCAAAAGAACAGCTAAACCTCAATTAAATTAAAAAAAAAACCCATCACATTAATAAAATAACTATAGTTAAATAAATTAACCACTTTAAACAAAAATTTAAATTTTTGAAAAAATTTTAATTCTTTTTAAAAGTTATAAAAATAAACGTACCTTTCTTTAAAGTCTCTAAAAAAGATAAACCTGTTGAAAATTTTTTAAAATAATACTTAATTAACTACTTACCTTGTTAAAAGGGGGTCTTACGCCTGCTTTTTTCATGTGTAAAATCTTCAACACTTACCTTCGCGTTCAAACCTGAAAAAAAAACTAAGTGTGCTGCGTGCGCACAGCCTGTAGTGCGCACGCGGTTCACTTAGGAACTGCCCCCTTCGCAATATCGGAAGTGCCGGTTTCCCGCGCATGCGCAGTGCATGCAGGAAACTGGCACTTCGGGACCGAATATGGGTGAGTACACAGTGCGTACTCTCCCGTAATTGGACGAATTTCTGGGCCAATGCCTTCCTGACTGACCTGATTGTATCTCTGCTGAGGTGTGATGGAGGGCAGTCAGTAAGATTCACTGTAGTCATCTGACATTGTACGCTACACATTGTTCTCTGTCTATATATGCTTTGCTGATTTGTATTCCTTCACTTCACCTGACGAAGGAGCAGAGCTCCGAAAGCTCGTGATTTCAAATAAAACTGTTGGACTATAACCTGGTGTTGTGTGACTTCTCATTTTTGAGAATGAAGGTATTGGAGGAGCTGAGGGGGCTTTGAGGAGCATGGTGTCCTCAGTGGGCCACGTTCGGCCGGGAGGATTGCATGTGTCATAATTTGCAATACCAAATTTTAATGTTAAATCTGAACAGATATTCCCCCCCCTCCCCTCAAGAAAGATACTTATAGAAGTTATTTACAGGGAAATTTATGCATTTTGAAAGTTGCTAAGCAAATTAATTTCTCAGTGAGTTTACTGCCAGCCAATTACTAATTGCAGCTAATAACCGAATTGGTAGAGTGAGTTTGAGAAAATTTTAATGTAATGTTTTTGTGGTTTAGTTACATGCATCACTGGTGTTGGAAACGTGTGAATATTGCATAATTACTCATTAACGGATTATCAAAGCTCCTTGGTGCATTTTTCTTCCATTTCACTCAAGTGTTAACTCTTTCTATGCGTGATTTCTTTTTCTACCTTCGTACGAACATACGAAAATGACGGGCAGGAAAAGACCAGCTGGTCCGTCAAGCCTGTTCCCCACACTCATGGTGACTGGACCATTGTGACTAAACACTCCCCCACAGTATTTGTAGGGAAATGGTGTTAGGGAAATTGACGGGATTGAAGGCCGATAAATCCCCAGGGCCTGATAATCTACATCCTAGGGTACTTAAGGAAGTGGCCCTAGAAATAGTAGATGCATTGCTGGTCATCTTCTAAAATTCGATAGACTCTGGAACAGTTCCCATGGATTGGAGGGTAGCTAATGTAACCCCACTATTTAAAAAAGGTGGGAGAGAGAAAACGGGGAATTATAGACCAGTAAGCCTGATATCGGTAGTGGGGAAAATGCGAGAGTCCATTATAAAAGATGTAATAGCAGAGCACTTGGAAAACAGTGACAGGATCGGACAAAGTCAACATGGATTTACAAAAAGTAAATCGTGCTTGACTAATCTACTGGAATTTTTTGAGGATGTAACTGGTAGAATAGATAAGGGAGAACCAGTAGATGTAGTGTATTTGGACTTTCAGAAGGCTTTTGATAAGGTCCCGCATAAGAGATTAGCATGCAAAGTTAAAGCACATGGGATTGGGAGTAATGTACTGACTTGGATAGAGAGCTGGTTGGCAGACAGGACGCAAAGAGTTGGAATAAACGGGTCTTTTTCCGAGTGGCAGGCAGTGACTAGTGGGGTACCGCAGGGATTGGTGCTAGGACCCCAGCTATTCACAATATATATTAATGATCTAGACGAGGGAACTAGATGTAATATCTCCAAGTCTGCAGACGACACAAAGCTGGGTGGGCGTGTGTGCTGTGAGGAGGATGCAGAGAAACTCCAGTATGATTTGGACAGGTTGGGTGAGTGGGCAGATGCATTGCAAATGCAGTATAATGTGGATAAATGCGAGGTTATCCACTTTGGTGGCAAAAACAGGAAGACAGATTATTATCTGAATGGCAATAGATTGGGAAAAGGGGAAGTGCAACGAGACCTGCGTGTCCTTGTGCACCAGTCGCTGAAGGTAAGCATGCAGGTGCAGCAGGCGGTTAAGAAGGCAAATGGTATGTTGGCCTTCATAGCAAGAGGATTCAAGTACAGGAGCAAGGTTGTCTTGCTGCAGTTGTACAGGGCCTTGGTGAGACCACACCTTGAGTATTGTGTGCAGTTTTGGTCACCTTATCTGAGGAAGGATGTTCTTGCCATGGAGGGAGTGTAGCGAAGATTCACCAGACTGATACCTGGGATGGCAGGAATGACGTATGAAGAGAGATTGGGTCGATTAGGATTATATTCGCTAGAGTTTAGAAGAATGAGAGGGGATCTCATTGAAACTTATAAAATTCTAACAGGACTAGACAGATTAGATGCAGGAAGGATGTTCCCGTTGGCAGGGGAGTCCAGAACCAGGGGTCACAGTCTAAGGATAAGGGGTAAGCCATTTAGGACTGAAATGAGGAGGAATTTCTTCACCCAGAGAGTGGTGAACCTGTGGAATTCTCTACCACAGAAGGCAGTTGAGGCCAATTCATTAAATATATTCAAGAAGGAGTTAGATATATTTCTTAAGGCTAAAGGGATCAAGGGATATGGGGAGAAAGCAGGGACAGGGTACTGAACTTAGATGATCAGCCATGATCTCATTAAATGGCGGAGCAGGCTCGAGGGGCCGAATGGCCTACTCCTGCTCCTATCTTCTATGTTTCCTCCCACACCATGGTTCCGCCTGGCTCGGGCTGCAAGGCCCAGTTCAGTGATGGGTGCCTCATCTCTCCTTTACAGCTGACAGCTTCCATGAAAGATTCATTACTCGGAACATGGGAACTAGAAGGAGGCCATTCAGCCCCTCGAGCCTGTTTCCCCATTCAGTGAGATCATGGCTTATCTGTATCCGAACTCCATCCACCCGCCTTGGCTCCATATCCTTTTATAGACTTGGCTAGCAAAAAGCTCAGATTTAAAATGATTAATTGCGCCCAAGCATCTACTGCTTTTTGTGGGAAAGAGTTCCACACTTCTACCACCCTTTGTGTGAAGAAATGTTTCCTAACTTCTCTCCTGAACGGCCTGGCTCTAATTTTAAGGTTATGTCCCCCTTGTCCTAGACTCCCCCCACCAGCGGAAAAAGTTTCTCTCTCGCTACCCTATCAATTCCTTTCAAAATCCTAAAAACCTCAATCAAATCACCGTTTAAAATTCAATATTCCACGGACTGCAAGGCTAGTTTATGTAATCTCTCCTCATAATTTAATACTTTGAGCCCTTGTAACATTCTGGTGAATCTGCGCTGCGCTCCTTCCAAGGCCAATATATCCTTTCTAAGGTGCGGTGCCCAGAACAGTACACAGTGCTCCAGATGTGGTCTAACCAGGGCTTTGTACAGCTGTAGCAAAACCTCCTCCCCTTTATCTTCTGGCGCTCTAGTTATAAAGGCTAACATTCCATTAGCCTTTCTGATTTTGTTGCCACCTGGCCACTACATTTTAGTGTTCTGTGTACATGGACCCCTAAATCTCTTTGGACCTCCACTGTCTTTAGCTTTTCACCATTTAACAAACACTCGGATCTATCCTTGAAGAACGGCCTAGCTCTAATTTTAAGGTTCTGCCCCCTTGTTCTGGACTCTCCCACCAGAGGAAATAGTTTCTCTCTATCTACCCTATCAAATCCTTGAATCATCTTAAACACCCCAATTAGCTCACCCTTAATCTTCTACACTCAAGGGAATACAAGCCTAGTCTATGCAACCCGTCCTCATGATTTAACCCTTGTTGCCACTCGTGGTGAAGATTCCAGGAGACAAGCGTTGGGCTTCTTCACTCCCTGTTAGGCCCTGAATCAAAAAGAAGTCAATCCCTCTCACTCATTGAAACCATGCTTAAGGAATGGGACATCCAGCATATCTAGAAGAAACGGCATCCCTTTTGTGACAAGAACACACAGAGGGATCTACGTCTACGGATACACGGACCAAGAGACAAGCGAGAGCTTTTCTATCGCTTGGGTCCGAATAGATGATCATGCTCCTCTCACACCTTTGTGGAGATGCAGATGAAGAATTTCCTTCAAACTTCCTACCAAATCTATTCCAGTGTGACTGAAGGGTGCGTAAAAATTTCCCTGATACTCTCATTTTTTTTTTCTTGTAATGTGGACAATGCTGCCACATACTTATTGCCCACCCCTTATTGCCCCGAGAAGGTTAAGGTGGGCTTTCTTCTATTTAATAATCAAGTGGCTTTCTGGACATTTAGGGGCATTTTTGTTGTCAGCTGCAAGGTTTTCATTGGGTAAGGGTATCGAGGACTATGGGGACAAAGCGGGTAAATGGACTTGAGATGTGGATCAGCCATGGTGGGGGAAATCCAGAACAAAGGAACACAATCTAGGCCATTCAGGAGTGAAATTATGAAGCACTTTTTAACCAAAGGGTTGTGGAAATCTGAAATTCTCTCCTCCAAATGGCTGTGGATGCCGGGGGGACAATTGACATTTTCAAGACTGAGATTGACAGATTTTTGTTGGGTCAGGGTATCAAGGGGTAGGGAGCAAAGGCGGGTAAACGGAGTTAAGATACAGATCAGCCATGATCTAATTGAATGGCGGAACAGGCTTGAGGGGCTGAATGGCCTCCTCCTGTTCCTATGTTCCCTACGTACCATAACCACTACTTTACCGTGCCCTCCCTTTTTCTTTATTATGTCTAAATTGGCGACTGTTACAAGTCTCTCTGTTATTTCCACGTAGCCGAGAGAGAAATGTGATTGTGTCTTATCTTTGATGATGAGAAGCTGAAAGTGAGTGATGCTCTTAATGAAGTCAGGCTGGTGATAGAGGAAGCCTTGACAGGTGGAATTATTAAAGTAGTTCTGCCACTGATTAGGGTCTAAATTGAAAGCATCAAGTCGTGGCAGACAGCCATACCATTGGCTTTCAGAACTTAATGGGAATTTCGGATGAAGGCTTAGTGAGGTATTAGTTGCAATCATGTTTAAAAGGAGTGGAAAATGCATTACAGCCACCCCCCGACTAAGGTCAGACTGCTAACACCAAGCGGAATCAAGTCCTGTATATCTGTGGAGGGATCATTGGTTTGCTATCTCTGCTTTAGAAATTTAACCAATTTTGGTCTCCTTGCTCCGTCGCTTTGGGCTCTGGTGTTGGATCACAATGGTTATTCAACATCCAGTAGATAAAATTAATCTCCTAACGTAAAGTGACTGACAAGCATATGCTTTACGCTTTCCACTCCAGAGACTTTGAGCACAAAAAATCTGGGCTGACACTCCCAGTGCTGGACTGTCGGAGGTGCCGTCTTTCGGATGAGACGTTAAACCGAGGCTCCCATCTGCTCTCTCAGGTGGTCGTAAAAGATCCCATGGCACTATTTTGAAGAAGAGCAGGGGAGTTCTCCCCAGTGTCCATGGCCAATATTTATCCCTCAATCAACACCACTAAAAACAGATTATCTGGTCATTAGCACATTGCTGTTTGTGGGAGCTTGCTGTGCGCAGATTGGCTGCCGTGTTTCCTACATCACAACAGTGACTGCACTCCAAAAAGTACTTCATTGGCTGCGAAGCGCTTTGGGACGTCCGGTGGTCGTGAAAGGCGCTATAGAAACGCAAGTCTTTCTTTTTTTTTACGACTGACTGCGATCGAGCGCTGCTTTATGAACTCGTAGGGTTAACCTTTTAAAAACGTTGTTACGGATGTGCTTTTAATTCAACCCAGCTCGAACATTTCTCTGGGGTTCTAATTCGGAGAAGACCTGTTCTTTTTTTTTATCACCTTGTTTAGGCAATAACAAACCGTGCAAATTCCAGATGTTTTTTAATGGGCAATAGTTTAATCCAAATTGATTCAGGAAACGTGATGAGAAACATCTGCAGCAATTTAAACTCCTCTGGTTGTAAGTTGTCCAATTTTAAATGCACGGATTGGAAATACTGTACTTTAAACTGCTATGATCACAATTCATACTGGAACGAAAGATATAGCTATGGGTTTCTATATCTGCATTACAGGATAGACAAGGTCTGCTGGGCTTTTTTTTTCTTTAAATTAAATTTCTTTTCCCTGTTAGCCAGTTAGTTAACTGTTGTACATTTTAACATACACGTGTAATAAATATTTCAGGGCAGCGATATTAGATATCATAAAAATGAAAAATAGCAGAGGCATGTTAATGGGATCATTGAGCCCACTTGTACTTAATAATGTTGAAATATGCACTCCTAAAAGAATAATGGTCTTTGAATGGTGCTCGTTTCTTCAGTTAGTACAGTACTTTTAATTCACAAGTTTAATCTTCCGGTGATTGACAGTTGGAGAGAATTCCCTTCTGTGAACAGACTAGATGTTAGGCGGTGACAGAATCATAGAATAGTACAGCACAAAAAGGAGGCCATTCGGCCCGTCGAGTCTGCGCCGGCTCTTTCGAAGAGCAATCCAGTCAGTCCCACTCCCCCGCTCTTTCCCCATATCCCTGCAATTTGTTCTCCTTCAGGTATTTATCCCATTCCCTTTTGAAGGCTCCTATTGAATCTGTATCCACCGCCCTATCAGGCAGCGCATTCCAAATCCTAACCACTCGCTGCGTAAAAAAATATTTGCTCATGTCGCCTCTGGTTCTTTTACCAATCACTTTAAATCTGGGCCCTCTGGTCATCGACCCTTCAGCCATTGGAAACAGTTTCTCTTTATTTACTCTATCTAAACCCGTCATGATTTTAAACACCTCGATCAAATCTCCTCTAAGGAGAACAACCCCAGCTTCTCCAGTCTATCCACGTAACTGAAGTCCCTCATCCCTGGAACTATTCTAGTAAATCTTTTCTGCATCCTCTCCAAAGCCTTCCTAAAGTGCGGTGCCCGGAATTGGACACAATATTCTAGCTGAGGCCTAGCCAGTGTTTTAGAAAGGTTTAGCATAACTTCCTAGCTTTTGTACTCTCTTCCTCTATTAATAAAGCCAAGGATCCCATATGCTTTTTTTAACAGCCTTCTCAACTTGTCCTGCCACCTTCAAAGATTTGTGTACATACACCCCAGGGTCTCCCTGTTCCTGTACCCCCTTTAACATTGTATCATTTAGTTTATATTGCCTCTCCTCATTCTTCCTACAAAAATGCATCACTTCACCTCCCTCTGCGTTAAATTTCATCCACCACGTGTCTGCCCATTTCACCAGTCGGTCTGTCCTGCTGAAGTCTGTTACTATCCTCCTCACTGTTTGCAACATTTCCGAGTTTCGTGTCATCTGCAAACTTTTGAAATTATGCCCCCTATACCCAAGTTCTGGTCATTCATGTCAAAAATGAATCTCTGAGTCAGAAGGTTGTGGGTTCGAGTCCCACTCCAGAGACTTGAGCACAAAAATCTAGGCTGACACTCCCATGACATTATTTTGAAGAAGAGCAGGGGAGTTGTGGCCAATATTTATCCCTCAATCAACATAACAAAAACAGATTATCTGGTCATTTATCACATTGCTGTTTGTGGGAGCTTGCTGTGCGCAAATTGGCTGCCGCGTTTCCTACATTACAACAGTGACTACACTTCAAAAAGTACTTCATTGGCTATAAAGCGCTTTGGGACATCCGGTCGTCGTGGAAGGCGCTATATAAATGCAAGTCTGTCTTTCTTCCTTTTCTTTTTATTGATGGCCTCTCGTTTTGCTCGAGATACGGAACCTTAAACTCAGTTCTCCCTAACATCTTAGAGTACTGTGCACACAATTCCTACAACTGTCAGGAGAAACTGAACAGTTAACAAGGCCATAAAAAATGTAAACCAAGCACTGGGGTTCATTTCAAGAGGGATAGAATTGAAAAGCAGAGAAGTTATGTTAAACTTGTATAGAACCTTGGTTAGACTACACTTGGAGTACTGTGTACTGTTCTGGTCTCCATATTCTTCTTCTTCTTAGGCAGTCCCTCGGAACCGAGGATGACTTGCTTCCACATTAAAAATGAGTTTGCAGGTGACTGATGAGTCCAATGCAGGACCTACAGTCTCTGTCACAGGTGGGGCAGACGGTGGTTGAAGGGGCAGGTGGGTGGGGTGCTTGGGTTGACGTGCGCTCCTTCCGCTGCTTGCGCTTGGCTTCCGCTTGCTCCCGGCGAAGAGACTCGAGGTATTCGGCGCCTTCCCGAATGCTTCTCCTCCCCTTTGTGCGGTCTTGGGCCAGGGATTCCCAGGTGTCGGTGGGGATGTTGCACTTTTTCAAGGAGGCTTTGAGGGTGTCCTTGAAGCGTTTCCTCTGCCCACCTGGGGCTCTCTTGCCGTGTCGGAGCTCCGAGTAGAGCGCTTGTTTTGGGAGTCTCGTATCGGGCATGCGGACAATGTGACCTGTCCATCGGAGCTGATCGAGCGTGGTCAAAGCTTCGATGCTGGGGATGTTGGCCTGAGCGAGAACACTGACGTTGGTGCGCCTATCCTGCCAATGGATTTACAGGATCTTGCGGAGGCAGCGTTGGTGGTACCTCTCCAGTGCTTTGAGGTGCCTGCTGTACATGGTCCATGTCTCTGAGGCATACAGCAGGGCGGGAATCACTGCTGCTCTGTAGACCATGAGCTTAGTGTCGGGTTTGAGGTCCTGGTCTTCAAACACTCTCTTCCTCAGGCGACCGAAGGCTGCACTGGCACACTGAAGCGGTGTTGGACTTCGTCTTGGAGAAAGTGCAAAACAAGATTTACAAGGATGATACTACAACTGAAAGAATGCTACAATCAGGAAAGATTGAACAGGTTGGGGCTCTTTTCTCTAGAAAGGAGAAGGCTGAGGGGTGACCTGATAGAGGTCTTTAAAATTATCAAGGGGTTCGATAGGGTAGGTGTAGTGAAGATGTTTCCACTTGTGGAGGAGTCCAAAACTAGGACAGAAATGTAAGATAGTCACTGATAAATCCAATAGGGAATTCAGGAGAAATTTCTTTACCCAGAGAGTGGTGAGAATGTGGAACTCGCTACCACAGGGAGTGGTTGAGGCGAATAGCATAGATGCATTTAAGGGGAAGATAGATAAACACATGAGGGAGAAGGGAAATAGAAGGGTATGCTGATGGGGTGAGATGAAGGAGGGAGGGAGGAGGCTCGTGTGGAGCATAAACACCGGCACAGACCAGTTGGGCCGAAAGGCTGTTTCTGTGCTGTCAATTTGATGTAGTTCTATGTAACATCTCATCAGCCTATAGTGCGGGTCGCAGTGGTTGCTAGGTAAGTGATTAATTTTTACCTATATATAAGTTGGGCGGTTCCTAAACCCGAGACACTACACTTGTAGTGTTCCCCCACTCTTCCACCTCCTCTAACCTAAAGGGGGTGAGTGAATATCAGGTAAGCTCTTTTTTGTTCTAGTTTAATCCGCAAGTTAGCTAGAGGGGATGGCAGGGGAGGCAGTGAAATGTTCCTCCTGCAGAATGTTTGAGGTGAGGGACGCCGTCGGTGTCCCTGCTGATTACACCTGTGGGAAGTGCACCCATCTCCAGCTGCTCGAAAACCGCGTTAGGGAACTGGAGCTGGAGCTGGATGAACTTCGGATCATTCGGGAGGCAGAGGTGGTCATAGATAGAAGCTTCAGGGATGTAGTTACTCCAAAGAATGAAGATAGATGGGTGACGGTGAGAGGGGCTAGGAGGAAGCAGTCAGTGCAGGGATCCTCTGTGGTCGTTCCCCTCAGTAACAGGTATACCGCTTTGGATACTGTTGAGGGGGAACGACCTACCAGTGGTAAGCCATGGTGACCGGATCTCCGGCGCTGAGTCCGTCCCTGTGGCTCAGAAGTGAAGCGGGGAGAGCAGGAGAGCAATAGTTATTGGGGACTCAATAGTCAGAGGGACAGATAGGAGGTTCTGTGGCAGCAAAAGAGATGGTATGTTGCCTCCCGGGTGCCAGGGTCCGTGACGTCTCGGACCGTGTTTTCAGAATCCTCAAGGGGGAGGGGGAACAATCACAAGTCGTGGTACACATCGGTACCAACAACATAGGTAGGAGAAGGGACGGGGATTTAAAACAGGAATTTAGGGAGCTAGGTTGGAAGCTGAGAGCCAGTACAAACCATGTTGTAATCTCTGGTTTGTTGCCGGTGCCACGTGCTAGCGAGTTGAGGAACAGGGAGAGAGTGCAGATAAACACGTGGCTGCAGGGATGGTGTAGGGGGGAGGGTTTCAGTTATGTGGATAATTGGAGCACATTCTGGGGAAGGTGGGACCTGTACAAACAGGATGGTTTGCACCTGAACCAGAGGGGCACCAATATCCTGGGAGGGAAATTTGCTACGGCTCTTCGGGGGGGTTTAAACTAATTTGTCAGGGGGATGGGAAAAAGGGCTGTAGTCCAGGAGCCAGTGGTAAGTGTAGGGAGGTACTGAGGAGGGTATCAAGGTCGCAGGAATGTACCGGCAGACAGGAAGGTGGCTTGAAGTGTGTCTACTTCAATGCAAGGAGCATCCGGAATAAGGTAGGAGAACTTGGAGCGTGGATTGGTACTTGGGACTACGATGTGGTGGCCATTACGGAGCCATGGTTAGAACAGGGACAGGAATGGTTGTTGGAAGTTCCGGGGTATAGATGTTTCAGTAAGAGTAGGGAAGGTGGTAAGAAAGGTGGAGGAGTAGCATTGTTAATCAAGGATAGTTTAACAGCGGCAGAAAGGCAGTTCGAGGGGGATCTGCCGTCTGAGGTAATATGGGCTGAAGTTAGAAATAGGAAAGGAGCAGTCACGTTGTTAGGAGTTTTCTACAGGCCCCCAAATAGTAATAGAGATGTGGAGGAAGAAATTGCAAAGCAGATTATGAATAGGTGTGGCGGTCACAGAGTAGTTGTCATGGGTGACTTCAACTTTCCAAATATTGATTGGAACCTTTATAGGTCAAACAGTTCGGATGGGATAGTTTTTGCACAGTGTGTGCAGGAGGGTTTCCTGACACAATATGTGGATAGGCCGACAAGAGGTGGGGCCACATTGGATTTGGTACTGGGTAATGAACCGGGCCAAGTGTTTGATTTGTATGTGGGAGAGCACTTTGGAGATAGTGACCACAATTCGGTGACTTTCATTATTGCAATGGAGAGGGATAGGGCCATACGGCAGGGCAGGGTTTATAATTGGGGGAGGGGTAATTATGATGCGATTAGGCAAGAATTAGGGAGCATAAGATGGGAACAGAAACTATCAGGGAAAGGCACAAACGAAAAGTGGAGCTTTTTCATGGAGCAATTACTGCGTGTCCTTGATAGGTATGTCCCTGTCAGGCAGGGAGGAAATGGCCGAGTGAGAGAACCATGGTTCACAAAAGAGGTTGAAAGTCTAGTCAAGAGGAAAAAGGAAGCGTATGTAAGGATGAGAAAACAAGGTTCAGTTGGGTCGATTGAGGGGTACAAGGTAGCAAGGAATGAGCTAAAAAAAGAGCTTAGGAGAGCTAGGAGGGTGCATGAGAAGTCCTTGGCGGGTCGGATCAAGGAAAACCCCAAGGCTTTTTACTCTTATGTGAGAAGTAAAAGAATGACCAGGGTGAGGGTAGGGCCAGTCAAGGACAGTAGTGGGAACTTGTGCATGGAGTCAGAAGGGATAGGAGAGGTGATGAATGAATACTTTTTGTCAGTGTTCACCGAGGAGAGGGGCCATGTTCTTGAGGATGAGAGTGTGATAAAGGTGGATAGGCTGGAGGAGGTAGATGTTCTGAGGGAAGATGTTTTAGCAATTTTGAAGAACCTGAGGGTTGATAAGTCCCCTGGGCCAGATGGGATATATCCTAGGATTCTTTGGGAGGCAAGGGAGGAGATTGCAGAGCCTTTGGCTTTGATCTTTGGGTCCTCACTGTCCACAGGGATGGTGCCAGAGGACTGGAGAGTGGCGAATGTTGTTCCTCTCTTCAAGAAAGGAAATAGGAATGACCCTGGTAATTATAGGCCGGTTAGTCTTACTTCGGTGGTTGGTAAGATAATGGAAAAGGTCCTGAGGGATAGGATTTATGACCATTTGGAAAGATGCAACTTAATCCGGGATAATCAACACGGATTCGTGAAGGGTAAGTCTTGCCTAACAAATTTGATTGAATTCTTTGAGGAGGTAACTAAGTGTGTAGATGAAGGTAGAGCAGTTGATGTCGTATACATGGATTTTAGTAAGGCGTTTGATAAGGTTCCCCATGGTCGGCTCATGAAGAAAGTAAGGAGTTGTGGGATAGAGGGAAATTTGGCCGATTGGATAAGTAACTGGCTATCTCATAGAAGGCAGAAGGTGGTGGTGGATGGAAAATTTTCGGACTGGAGACCAGTTACCAGCGGTGTGCCACAGGGGTCGGTGCTGGGTCCTCTGCTGTTTGTGATTTTTATCAATGACTTGGAGGAGGGGACTGAAGGGTGGATCAGTAAATTTGCTGATGACACCAAGATTGGTGGAGTAGTGGCTGTTGTAGGCTGCAAAGAGACATTGATAGGATGGAGAGCTGGGCCGAAAAATGGCAGATGGAATTTAACCCTGATAAGTGCGAGGTGATTCATTTTGGTAGGGCAAATTTAAATAAGGATTACAGGGTCAACGGCAGGGTTCTGAGGAACGTGGAGGAACAGAAGGATCTGGGGGTTCATATCCACAGATCTCTGAAGGTTGCCACTCAAGTGGATAGAGCAGTAAAGAAGGCCTATATTATGTTAGCGTTTATTAACAAGGGGTTTGAGTTTAAGAACCGTGAGGTTATGCTGCAACTGTACAGGACCTTGGTGAGACCACATTTGGAATATTGTGTGCAGTTCTGGTCACCTCACTATAGGAAGGACGTGGAAGCATTGGAAAGAGTGCAAAGGAGATTTACCAGGATGCTGCCTGGTTTGGGGGGGAGGTCTTATGAGGAAAGATTGAGGGAACTAGGGCTTTTCTCTTTAGAGCGGAGGAGGATGAGAGGCGACTTAATAGAGGTTTATAAGATGATGAGGGGGATAGATAGAGTGGATGTTCAGAGACTATTTCCTCGGGTGGATGTAGCTGTTACAAGGGGGCATAACTATAAGGTGCATGGGGGGAGATATAGAAGGGATGTCCGAGGTAGATTCTTTACTCAGAGTGGTTGGGGTGTGGAATGGACTGCCTGCTGTGATAGTGGAGTCGGACACTTTAGGAACTTTCAAGCGGTTATTGGATAAGCACATGGAGCACACCAGAGTGATAGGGAGTGGGATAGCTTGATCTTGGTTTCGGACAATGCTCGGCACAACATCGAGGGCCGAAGGGCCTGTACTGTGCTGTACTGTTCTATGTTCTATGTTCTATGTTTGTTTCTAGCATTTTCTATTTTTGTTTTGGATTTCCAGCTCAGAAGATTTTTCTTTTGAATTCATTGTTAATGACGTCAAGAAGGCCTCACTTTTCACCAGCCTCTTCTACTCCTTTTCTGGTGGATTATGAATCCTGGAGTGCTACCAACCATAGTTGAATAGTCAGCATGCTTTGTCTGTTGACAGTGCAGCACTTTTCAGTCAGAGACCTACTTTTTTGACTTAAAGGCAGGGCACAGTTAATAAAATTCTTCAGAAAATGACAGGGTTATTTGTCTTTTTTTTGTTCCACTTCTTCTCTTGTGCAACCTCATTTTTATATGCTGCATTGTTCAATTAACATCCCATTTCTCTTCCTCAAATTAAAAGAGGGCTGCATGTTGAAACAAGAAAGGCCATCTTGTGAGTTATGCGATCAGTTTAATGAGGAACGAGTTTCTGTTCTGAAATGGTATCCAGCACTGTTGGGTATAAACTTTGAATGAATCTAAGCAGAGCATTCAACTGCCCAATGCTCCTGACCTATTTGAAGAACCAGTCACTGCTCTCAAGTGTCAGCCGTGGCTCAGTGGGTCGCTCTCTCACCTCTGAGTCAGAAGGTTGTGGGTTCAAGTCCCACTCCAGAGACTTGAGTGCAAAAATCTAGGCTGACACTCCAGTGGAGTACTGAGGGAGTGCTGTACTGTCAGAGGTGCCGTCTTTCGGAGGAAACATTAAACCGAGACACCGTCTGCTCTCTCAGGCGGTAAAGGATCCCGCAGCACTATTTCAAAGAAGAGCAGGGGAGTTCATCCTGGGCCAATATTTATCCCTCAATCAACATCACTAAAACAGATTATCTGGTCATTATCACATTGCTGTTTGTGGGAGCTTGCTGTGCGCAAATTGGCTGCTGTGTTTCCTACATTACAACAGTGACTACACTTAAAAAAAAAGTACTTCATTGGCTGTGAAGCGCTTTGGCACGCCCTGAGGTCGTGAAAGGCGCTATAGAAATGCAAGTTCTTTTCTTTTTTTTCTTTTATGGTTTTATTGATCAGAAGCAACCAACCTTTTAAACCGGTGTTTCTTTTGGTGGCTGCCGTTTTAATTCTCATTTCCTGAGCTTTCAGTGCTTTACAATCGACACGTGGACGTCATTTAAAGTCTTGTGTCTTAGTGCACGTCGGGAGTGTCACGTCTTTCAAAGACTTCTTAACAGCTTAGGGAAAGAAAGAAAGCAAGAATAGAAAAGACTTGCATTTATATAGCGCCTTTTACGACCACCGGACGTCCCAAAGTTCTTTACAGCCGATTAATTACTTTTTTTGAAGTGTAGTCACTGTTGCAATGTAGGGAATGCAGCAGTCAGTTTGCGCACAGCAAGCTCCCAGAAACAGCAATGGGACAAAAATTCGGCACTTGCCGGGTGAGTACACAGTTGTAGAATTCGCAATATATCGCGATTTTGTTAATAAGGAGAGAACACAGAGTTTCGTTCAAACAGCTTTTATTTCAGCAGAACGCTGGCAAGTTTAAAGTGGACACAAGCAGCCTGTAAAATGGCCGCCGCACCTCGTGACAGAACATTCTAGACTTTTCAACAGGCAGACAAGATGGCGTTCCAATAAACATTTGTGCAAGATCGATTAAGATTCAGCACAGTGAAGATAATACACGAGACATTATGGGTTTGCAGTATAAACATAGATACTGGAATCGGTCTCCCAGGTACAAAGGAAAGCCATTGTACCGAGTAATCAAGGGCCCATCCAAAAGACATTAATATGTAAAATCCCAACGACTCTACGATGAGAGAGCCGTTAGCAGGTAGTTATACAGGACACTTGGAAGCCCCAAACCCCTCCAGGGAGAACACCGACCGATTTAACAATGGGAGAAAAATTAACAGGTACTCAGACATTTACGAGTAGCCCCGAAACCCATTAAGAACGGAGATCACCCATACAAGACATTTGGGCGCCAAACCCTAAACAAAAGAAAGGACATTATAGTTGGGCGGGAAACGGAAGATTTTGCACTATAATTGCAGGCTCCAAACCGTCCATTCTCTCTCTTGCATTCGCTCTCTTGCTCCTGTGTTTTTATCCGGTCGATTCGTAACCTCGTGGCTGCTCCTGTGTACTCGTAGTTGGGCTTCTGCTTGCCTGTTGCCTCTTCTGAAAAGACTGTTGAACTTTCTGATCCGTTCGGATCTACCTCGTGTCGCGTAACGAAGACCTATGTTGGTAACTGGCAGCGGAACCGAAGGCCCGAGATGAGATGAGATGAGATGAGATGAGATGAGAAGAGAGGAAGACCATATCCATCGCCACGGTCAGTAAATCCCGACCGCGCCTGTAGGTCGATTAGCCAAGTTTTCCTCGCCAGGAAGATTTCTCTTTTGAACTTATAACAAAACATATTGCATCGACGATAACTGGACTGTGTCCAAGGTAACTGGAACGTGAAAACACATCGTATCGATGATATTGACAACTGTGCTCCAAGAGTACCTGTTAAGCCAACCAACACAGGTCTTCATCACAGCAGACGGTCCAGCCTGCTAGCCGGAGCAGCAGAAGCAAGTAAACAAGTGGGACCAGGAGATCTCCTGACCGACACGTGGGTGCTGCGGTGAAAAACATCCGATCAGCTATTCGGAATTTCTCCGAGTTATCACGAGTGGTGAGCATGAGTCTCGAGATCCTACGAATCTAGTTTAGGATAGATATTGATAGGGGAGGGTTTAAGGATTAAGGATATTTGTAATGTGTGCCCCTATTTACTTTGTGCCGTTCGTTCCTCGTTTCCCTAAGATCGACTATATAACTGTTTGTAAGATTGTACTGTCATTAATCTGTGCTTATGACATGTATTTCATAATTTTAAGTATCATGCAATAAAGATTTTCCATTTCGTACCATTCAAACCAAGTCTACATGAGTTTTATCTCCATTACTGCTCTCGCATCTAAGTCCAGTGTCTAGAACCGTAAGGGAGAGTGATTCGAACCACTCACAGGTGTGTCTAGTGTTCCCAGACTGGCTGGAGACCAGAACAGGCAACAAGGCCTAGACCCGCACTGACATACAGGCTGCACAGAGCCGCGTGAACCTCACAGGCTGCGAGACACGCAGGGTCAGGAATCCCTTACAGAAAATGGCGACCGCGGCAGGACACTGGCAGCGAGAGGGTAGTGTGTTAGATTTTGGAATGACTGTACGAAATGTTATGCAGGAAAAGATAGCGGATTATGTGTTTGGAAAGGTTAATCTAACTAAGAAATGGATAAGTGAATTGTTAGCGGATAAGAGCCCACTAGAGGCAGCTGAAAGGTGGACAGATAGTAAAGAACATAGAAAGACACTTGAGAAAGCAGTCTGGCTTATGTGTTACAAAAGGCAGGTTCAGATTTCAAACCAGACCATTACAGCGCTAGTAGCTCGAATCAGTCATTTAGAGGGAGAAATGGAGGAGAAGGTTTCTGGAGGAGAGGTGCTCATTAAGAATTTAAATGAGTTACACCAAGAAAGCCAGGAAGTCTCCAGTCACCTTAAAACAAGGATAGATTATCTCGAGTGCCAGGTCACTGAGGCAAAATTGAATGAGAGCAGGTTAAAGGAAAGATGTAACCGCCAAGCTGCCCAGATAAGAACTCAAGAAGAGAGCTTAATGGGGGTTAGGGCGGCATATAAGTTGGCCCTTGAGGATAAGTTTCAGGGAGCCGATCATAGCGCCTGCCAAAGGGAGATAGAGCACCTCAAAAAGGCCGTGAACAATGCAAACGGCATGGTGTGCCTTATCAATCCGTCGGCGCACCAGCCGCTAGTAAATGAGAGATTTAGAAAATCCCCACCAAGTAAAGCAGAAGAAGTAGTAGCCACTGCGCCCTCCGCGCCACCCAGCTATTCAGAAACCTGGGTTAGGGAGGAAGCAATGGAAGAAACAAAAGAACCCATTGAAAAGGAAGTAGAAAAGGGATCGTTGTATCCAGTAACGGGTATTAAAAGGGGCCCAAGCAGAAACGGTGGGGAAGAACCGGGGGATCTCCTCGGACAGCTGGTGTTGCCTCACAGTTCACATCAGCTGAGAGCTATGATAAATCACGTACGGAAGCTGACCGAGATAGACGACCCTTCTGTACATTTCAGAGAAGTTGAGCAAGCCGCAGCCATTAACGGCTGCGATGATGGGGAGACAGCAAAAATGCTGCTGTTCTCATTAGACAGCTCGGTCCTTCAGTGTCTCTCAGGCGAGAGCAAGAGGGGAACCAAGAGTTATGAGGAATTAAAGAACGAGGTCCTGGAAGTGTTGGGGGCGAACGACGAAGGTCCGTTTGCTAGAGTGGGACAGACAGTGCAGATGGAGGGAGAACCCCCGAAGGTTTTTGCCGACAGGCTGTGGCCAGTATATGAGCGCAGCTGTCTAGGTGCGCCCGAGCGCGAAGATGTGGAAGGCGCCGCTTTAACTCATTGGCTTAGGTGCATAATAGCCAACAGTTTACCAGCCGTCAGAGAGCAGGCAAAAGCATGGTTTGATCCCAATGACCTCAACATTACGGAAGAGTCGGTCTTGAATCGACTCACGTTAGGTTATCGCAATATAAGGGGTATGGCAACACGTCCCCTTAAGGGAAGAGTACATGAGGTACGACCCGCAGCCCCGTATCAAAGAGAGTGGCATCAGGAGGGTAATCGCGCCCCACAGGCAAGTAATGCTTGTTACGGGTGTGGGAAGACAGGGCACTGGCGCAAGCATTGCAGGAACCCTTGGAAGGATTCCAAGGATAAAAATCCCGCGGTCCGAGCCCAGGCGCCTGTCCCGGCTAAGGAAGCCAAGGCACCCACCCCTCCCGACGACCTCGAAGCAGTGTTAGGAGCCATGCGCAAGCTGGTCTTGAATGCGCGTGGACAGGTGGCGGTCGCAACCGGCCCCGTAGGTGCCGCAGGACCGTCTAATAGTACCCAATGACTAGAGCCCACGCAGCCTGCCTACCTGTGTCCTTTTAAAAGACACGCACAGGAGGGGGTCTGCGGTGAGGAGGCCAGGTTAAAAGAGCAGGCCTTGCGGGAGGAGAACGCCCGCTTAATAGGGAAAATAGATGGGCTGGAAGGGCAGCTTCGAGAGCAGGCCCTGCGGGAGGAGAACGCCCGATCAATGGGAAAGTTAGACGTGCTCAGGCTAGAAGGGCAGCTTAGAGAGATAAAAGCAGCCTACAGGGTAGCCAGGAGCAGGGAGTATGAGGATTTAAAACAGGATAGAAATCTGCAGCCTCCAGCAGGTGAGATTTCACAGAAACAAGCAGGGGCGGTGGCCTGTCTTAAGGGAGGGGCCAGACCTGCGAGTGGGAAAGCACAGCCCCAGGTAGGACCACAAGGCACACAGGCAGGCATAGCAGCTTGCATCAGGGGAAGGGACATCCCGGACGATCATGCAGCGTTTTTCTGGAATTGGGGGTTAGATGAGGAAGAACTCAGGGTACCCTGGTCAGATGAGGATAGTGCAGATGAGCATAGTGATGATGACGGGTGGTTCCTGAGGAACGGTCTGGAGGGAATGGGGGCTGTAGGTAGAGATCCACACAGGGTGGACACACAAGCTGCAGGTCCCGAGGACAGGAGGGAGGAGCTAGAGGAGGCAGGGCCAGCCGCTATAGGAGCACAGAGAGTACCGGTGTGGCTCCCAGAAATGTGGCCGCCCGCTTTGAACGTCCAGTCCTCAGGGGAGGCAGAGATCACGAGTGAAGGGCCGCCTGCTGGGCCGAGCAGGGCGGAGCCACGAACTGCCAGCCCCGAGGTTAGGGAGGCGGAGTCAGCGGAGGCGGAGCCGGCGACTGTGATGGAACCCCAGGTCATCCCGATGGAGGTCTCGGAACCCGGTCCGTCCGTCACGGAACCCCCGCCCATAGCAACTCCCCGTAGGTCAAGTAGAGAACCCCAGCCCAGGAGGATGTGGTCATGTCCCCAGACTGCCCCAAGGCGTAGACTTAAGGTTAAGGCAACCCAGATACAGCCCGGCCCCATCGCAGCAGCAACAGGCTGCGGCAGATCAGAGGGAAGGGTCAGCGCAGCAACAGGCTGCGGCAGATCAGAGGGAAGGGTCAGCGCCCTCCCACCGTCGGGAAGAGCTCGCAGCAGCCTTCTCAGAATTTAAAGGGGCCGCCCTGAGAACGGGCGGCACTGTAAAGTTATAGTTTTAAGTTTTAAGTTTATAGTTCAAGGTTAAGTTTTAAGTTCATAGTTCAAGGTTAAGTTTATAGTTTTAATAAGGCTAAGTTTGTAGTGTTTTTAACAGAAAACGATAAAATGATGGGAGTTTTAAAGATAGGTTTAGTTGAAGTTTATTCAGCAAACGTTGAAGTTTACGGGAGGCGAGGTCAGGGGACCCGCTCACCCTTCACAAAAGCCAGAGACTCTTGCGAGGCTGGCTACCTCATTCTATCTGATCACAGGAACCAAGGAAGGATGGAACGAATTCTAGTATTGCTCGTGGCAATCGGATGTGGATTGGCCTATCGAGGCCGCACCAAGGATGTCGTGGTGTTTGGATGTTCCGGGGACACGGCCCCCATCGCGGTGGATGGGACCGGAAGACGGGAGGCAGAGGAGACCAGCACCTATTTCCACAAGGGAAGGTGGCCAGGATGGCTGGGAACGAACTCAACGGAGTATTCTAGCACATCGGGGTTTGCCTACCAAGAGACTTCTTTACTGTGCCCCAAAGTAAGGATCATCGCACCCAGGATCAGCGTCACCGTCGGCAAACGGATTTGTTTGACTTGTAGTGGGAAGGTCCCATTGAGCCGATGGTGGTGGCTGCGAAAGCTGAGCAAAACTATGAGGAACTCTTCGGTCGAGTGGGAACGACTGGGTAATAATACCCATCGGACAATTACGGGGACAGACGGACAAGTGAAAGTCTGTTGGGACAAATGGTGGGAACCGGATGAGGGAATTTATGTATGTATGTGGGGGTCAAAGTACGTTTGCCCCAAAGGCATCTCCATATTTTTTATTAATCAATGGCAGGATAGCGGACAGGGGATGAGGTGGGATGCGAGCACCAGGGGGTGCGGAGCCCCATTCTCCCCGATCCCAGTAAATGCCACTGAGCTCATTACGCGCCCACGCAAAGCCCCGCCCACGATTCCGGTGGTTCTGGCTGAGGAAGAAGGGTGCCCTAAAACTAGTAAGGGACCCGGGAATGGTTTGGTACTGGTCCCCACAGACCAGATACTATTTCAGGGGGTACATTACGCGGTGGCCTCGGTGATTTTAAATCTCACTGAGGTACGGTTACCAGAGTGGTGCCCCAAAAAGACGGAACAGTTGTACCAGGTCCTGTTGACCAAGATGTTCAGACAATTTTTACGAATTCGATTTCGCGGAAATTGATAAAACAAGTTTGTACACCGCACCACAGGAAGTTTTGGATCAAGTAGGGAGGCAAAGAAGGGGTTTGGTGAACGATGCGTTCACTGCTTTTAACACGGGTACATCTGTGGTCAACGCTCTAGACAGTGTGGAGCTGCAGACCCAGATTAATGGTTTAAAGACACAATTAAAAGACATTCTAACAGATGAGAATAAAGTGGTAGGGTCAGGTCTACACGAGGACCAAGCCATGACCCTCCATTTAAAGGAAATTATAGCAGAGCTGGAGAAACATGCGCGTACGGTAAATGCCCTGATCAGGGAAGATCGGAATGCATCCGATCAAGCTGCGCAGAACGAGGTGTGCGTGCTTTACGGGGCGTGGTTACTGGGCGAGGGCCGCAGTAATTTGGAGGATTTAAAACAAGGTTTGGTTCCGTCCTGGATAAGTAACAAACACCTACGGGCGCTCCACCCTTTTCAGAACGCATTAAGCCCGTGCCAGCTCAGGCTAGCTTCAGAAGCATACCCAGTCCCCGTGGACTGCGGACGTTCAAACCATACTATTATGGGAATAGTATTACGCATGCCGGTTTTGGGCGACACAGCAAAGCCCGCCCCGGTATATCGGGTAGAGAACATCGGTGTCATTCAGGGGGGAGCCCACATTCGCTATGCAGCGGTTCCACCTTACGTCATCCGCTGGGAGCAAACGATGACAGGTACAGATCTCTCTGGTTGTCGTGGCAGGGGAGCACACATAATACTGTGCCCCCAGCACTTGAATGCCTTTTTAACACCACAGTGCGGGTTCAGAACGGCTGGCGCCAAGTCCATGAATTGCACCATGGAGGCAATGGCACAAGATCATGTGCCTCCGCAGGTAGCATACATCGGGGGTGGAACATATTGTGTTACCACTGCAGCGCAACACTACCAGCATGGAAACCGTAGCCGGTGTCCGGTGAGTGACAGCAGTTTCTGTTTTAAACCCAGGGCTGAAGTTCAAGTAGCACAACAGCGAATTATCCCAATCCCTGAACCATCCACTGTTCATCTCACAGTAAAAGAGAATTTCACCGACTTGCAGCGATTCGTCGCGCATTTTGGATACCTCATTCCCCCTCTCCCTGAACACTTAACCAAACTTCTGAAAGCCGTCGCGGTATCACAGAAACATTTTTATACATTAGAGCAGAAAACTGTCGAAATAGGAACAGACATTCTGGATATAGTAGTTCCACCGTGGTGGAATCTGTTCACTAATATTGAAGTGCCTTCATGGATCAGAATAGCCTCCCACATTTTAGTCGTATGCCAAGTTTTCATTGTAGTGTACCTATTGGTCGTACATTGTAAAAGAGACAAGCGCCTCACCAAGCATGAAAACACGGGAGAGTGGCGAGAACGTTACGTGCGCGTGCACGATGAGAGCACCGTGTAATCGGAAAATGGCGTCACTCCCGCTCGCCGCGTGCGCCGCGGAAGTTTATACTCATATAAGATTTTCAGAGATTGTAAATACGTTGGGAACTCGACATGTTTTAAGAGTTGGTGTTGATTTATTTTGGTGATGGTGTTATAGTTAAAAATGATTGTTTGGTTTTGGGTTTTGTTTCTCTTTTCCCTGAATAAAAGACAAATATACAGGTGATACGAGAGGTATCGGCCTGGTTACACCGGGAAGGAAAACAAGTGGTGTAAGTTTAAGGGCAAATAATGCCTACGGTGATATAAAATGTAGTTTTCTTGCGAAATGAGGACGACACAGAGACCCTAGCTAAGTTAAAAAATTATGGGATTAATTTACTGGATTCGGAGAGAAATCGAGATAATATTGCTCACCACTATGATTTTTGATACGATAAGCGGAGTTATTCGCATCAACAGGAGGGACTGTAGAATTCGCAATATATCGCGATTTTGTTAATAAGGAGAGAACACAGAGTTTCGTTCAAACAGCTTTTATTTCAGCAGAACGCTGGCAAGTTTAAAGTGGACACAAGCAGCCTGTAAAATGGCCGCCGCACCTCGTGACAGAACATTCTAGACTTTTCAACAGGCAGACAAGATGGCGTTCCAATAAACATTTGTGCAAGATCGATTAAGATTCAGCACAGTGAAGATAATACACGAGACATTATGGGTTTGCAGTATAAACATAGATACTGGAATCGGTCTCCCAGGTACAAAGGAAAGCCATTGTACCGAGTAATCAAGGGCCCATCCAAAAGACATTAATATGTAAAATCCCAACGACTCTACGATGAGAGAGCCGTTAGCAGGTAGTTATACAGGACACTTGGAAGCCCCAAACCCCTCCAGGGAGAACACCGACCGATTTAACAATGGGAGAAAAATTAACAGGTACTCAGACATTTACGAGTAGCCCCGAAACCCATTAAGAACGGAGATCACCCATACAAGACATTTGGGCGCCAAACCCTAAACAAAAGAAAGGACATTATAGTTGGGCGGGAAACGGAAGATTTTGCACTATAATTGCAGGCTCCAAACCGTCCATTCTCTCTCTTGCATTCGCTCTCTTGCTCCTGTGTTTTTATCCGGTCGATTCGTAACCTCGTGGCTGCTCCTGTGTACTCGTAGTTGGGCTTCTGCTTGCCTGTTGCCTCTTCTGAAAAGACTGTTGAACTTTCTGATCCGTTCGGATCTACCTCGTGTCGCGTAACGAAGACCTATGTTGGTAACTGGCAGCGGAACCGAAGGCCCGAGATGAGATGAGATGAGATGAGATGAGATGAGAAGAGAGGAAGACCATATCCATCGCCACGGTCAGTAAATCCCGACCGCGCCTGTAGGTCGATTAGCCAAGTTTTCCTCGCCAGGAAGATTTCTCTTTTGAACTTATAACAAAACATATTGCATCGACGATAACTGGACTGTGTCCAAGGTAACTGGAACGTGAAAACACATCGTATCGATGATATTGACAACTGTGCTCCAAGAGTACCTGTTAAGCCAACCAACACAGGTCTTCATCACAGCAGACGGTCCAGCCTGCTAGCCGGAGCAGCAGAAGCAAGTAAACAAGTGGGACCAGGAGATCTCCTGACCGACACGTGGGTGCTGCGGTGAAAAACATCCGATCAGCTATTCGGAATTTCTCCGAGTTATCACGAGTGGTGAGCATGAGTCTCGAGATCCTACGAATCTAGTTTAGGATAGATATTGATAGGGGAGGGTTTAAGGATTAAGGATATTTGTAATGTGTGCCCCTATTTACTTTGTGCCGTTCGTTCCTCGTTTCCCTAAGATCGACTATATAACTGTTTGTAAGATTGTACTGTCATTAATCTGTGCTTATGACATGTATTTCATAATTTTAAGTATCATGCAATAAAGATTTTCCATTTCGTACCATTCAAACCAAGTCTACATGAGTTTTATCTCCATTACTGCTCTCGCATCTAAGTCCAGTGTCTAGAACCGTAAGGGAGAGTGATTCGAACCACTCACAGGTGTGTCTAGTGTTCCCAGACTGGCTGGAGACCAGAACAGGCAACAAGGCCTAGACCCGCACTGACATACAGGCTGCACAGAGCCGCGTGAACCTCACAGGCTGCGAGACACGCAGGGTCAGGAATCCCTTACACAGTGTGTACTCACCCGTAAGGCCACCTGAAGTGCCGGTTTCCTGCATGCACTGCGCATGCGCGGGAAACCGGAATTTCCGGTCTGGTGAAGGGAGCGGTTCAGAGGTGAACCACGTGCGCGGTAGAGGCTGCGCGCACGCAGCAAACTTAGTTTTTTTTTCAGGTTTCTCCGGGAGGGTAAATATTGAAGGACCAGCGCTTTTAAAAAGGAGGCGCAGGACCCGTTTTCAACAAGGTAAGTGGTTAATTAATTATAATTTAAAATTTTTTTCAACAGGTTTATCTTTTTTAGATACTTTAAAGAAAGGTAAGTTTATTTTTAGCACTGTTAAAAAGTAATTTAATTTTTTCAAAAATTTAAATTTTTGTTTAAAGTAGTTAATTTATTTAACTTATAGTTATTTTATAAATGTGATGGTTTTTTAAAATTTATTTGAAGTTTAGCTGTTCTTTTGGGGCCGATTTCAATTCATAGATTTGACAGGTCTTCCTGTCAAATCTATGAATGAAAGATGGTCTGCTGCCATTGGCTCTCCATGGCCCACGTGATCCCAGGGGACGCATCGCACTAACTGCGCCCCTGGGACACGCACGCACTGCGCGCCGGCACTAGGAGCAGGCCCAGGAGCTGAAGTCCCCGTGGGCCAGAAGCAGAACGGCAGACGCGGTAGGTAAGTGCGCGCGATCCTTACCCCTGCGGCAAGCCGGAGAGGCGAATTTCTGGGCCATTAATATGATAATGACCAGATCATCTGTTTTTTGAGTGATGTTGGTTGAGGGATAACTATTTGAATAGTGCTGCGGGATCTTGTACGTCCACCTGAGAGAGCAGACGGGGCCTCGGTTTAACATCTCATCCGAAAGACGGCACCTCTGACAGTGCAGCGCTCCCTCCATACTTTTTTTTAAATTTGTTTATGGGAGTCACTGGCAAGGCCAGCATTTATTGCCCATCCCTAATTGCCCTTGAGAAGGTGGTGGTGAGCTGCCTTCTTCAACCGCTGCAGTCCGTGTGGTGAAGGTGCTCCCACAGTGCTGTTAGGGAGGGAGTTCCAGGATTTTGACCCAGCAACGATGAAGGATCGGCGATATACTTCTAAGTCTGGATGGTGTGTGACTTGGAGGGGAACTTGGAGGTGATGGTGTTCCCATGTGCCTGCTGCCCTTGTCCTTCTAGGTGGAAGAGGTCGCGGGTTTGGGAGGTGCTGCTGAAGAAGCCTTGGCGAGTTGCTGCAGTGCATCTTGTAGATGGTACACACTGCAGCCACGGTGCACCGGTGGTGGATGGAATGAATGTTTAAGGTGGTGAATGGGGTGCCAATCAAGCAGGCTGCTTTGTCCTGGATGGTGTCAAGCTTCATGAGTGTTGTTGGAGCTGCACTCATCCAGGCAAGTGGAGAGTATTCCATCACACTTACTTGTGCCTTGTAGAGGGTGGAAAGGCTTTGGGGTGTCAGGAGGTGAGACACTCGCCGCAGAATACCAAGCCTCTGACCTGCTCTTGTTGCCACAGTATTTATGTGGCTGGTCCAGTTAAGTTTCTGGTCAATGGTGAGCCCCAGGATGTTGATGGTGGGGAGATTCGGCGATGGTAATACCGCTGAATGTCAAGGGGTGGTGGTTAGACTCTCACATGTTGGAGATAGTCATTGCCTGGCACTTGTTTGGCGCGAATGTTACCTGCCACCTATCAGCCCAAGCCTGAATGTCGTCTAGGTCTTGTTGCATGTGGGCATGGACTGCTTCATTATCTGTGGAGTTGTGAATGGCGCTGAACATTGTGCAGTCATCAGCGAACATCCCCATTTCTGACCTTATGTTGGAGGGAAGGTCATTGATGAAGCAGCTGAAGATGGTTGGGCCTAGGACACTGCCCTGAGGAACTCCTGCAGTGATGTCCTGGGGCTGAGATGATTGACCTTCAACCACCACAACCATCTTCCTTTGTGCTAGGTATGACTCTAGCCAGTGGAGAGTTTTCCTCCTGATTCCCATTGACTTCAGTTTTACTGAGGTGTCAGCCTAGATTTTTATGCTCAAATCTCGGGAGTGAGACTATTATCCCACAATCTTTTGACTCAGAGGCGAGGGTGCTACCCACTGAGCCACAGCTGACAGGTAAGTCAGACAGTTAGGGCTGTAGTATATCCCTAACTGCGACCTGCACTTAATAGGAGCACAGCTCAACACTGGAAAGGCAGGTTTGCAGCATTAATATCTTTATCTGTCAATCATAGGCATAGTGTCTCTGGATCCATGAATCTTGCAGGAGACTCATTTATAATTCTCAGAATTCAATCTTACAGTAAGAACCATCTAAAGTTTCCTCTGCAACCTGAACATTCTGAATCTTATTACCAACAATAAAGATTCGATACAGTGAATCAAAATATTCTGCCGATCTTACATTTTAATACAGCGAAGATGAGAATAAGTACTGACACTGCATTGAAGTAGGGATACTTAGTCCAATGATTGCCTAGCTATATTCGATTTGTGCATGGTTTGCATTTGACCTGTTGAGAAATGGACTCAGGGCACACTAATCCCTCTCCAGTCCAGATTAGACGCAGGTGGCTGCAGCTCCTCACACGGTGTCTGATAATGATAATCACGGAGTATAATGCGGAAAAATGTGAGGTTATCCACTTTGGAAGGAAGAATGAAAAAGCAAATTATTATTTAAATGGAGTGAGACTACAGAATGCTGAGGTACAAAGGGATCTGGGGGTCCGAGTACATGAAACACAAAAAGTTAGCATGCAGGTACAGCAAGTAATTAGGAAGGCTAATGGAATGTTGGCCTTTATTGCAAGGGGTATGGAGTATAAAAGTAGGGAAGTTCTGATGCAACTTTACAGGGTGCTGGTGAGACCGCACCTGGAGTACTGCGTACAGTTTTGGTCTCCATATTTAAGGAGGGATATACTTGCATTGGAGCCAGTGCAGAGAAGGTTCACTCGGTTAATTCCTGAGATGAAGGGGTTGTCTTATGAAGAAAGGTTGAGCAGGTTGGGCCTATACTCATTGGAGTTTAGAAGAATGAGAGGTGATCTTATTCAAACATATAAGATTCTGAGGGGGATTGAGAGGGTGGATGCTGAGAGGATGTTTCCCCTCGTGGGGGAATCTAGAACTAGGGGGCAGAGTTTCAGAATAAGGGGTCGCCCATTTAAGACGGAGATGAGGAGGAATTTCTTCTCTCAGAGGGTCGTGAATCTTTGGAATTCTCTACCCCAGAGAGCTGTGGAGGCGGAGTCAGTGAATTTTTTCAAGGCGGAGATTGACAGATTTTTGAACTACAAGGAGTCGAGGGGTATGGGGAGAGAGCGGGAAAGTGGTGCTGAGGCCAAGATTGGATCAGCCATGATCTTATTGAATGGCGGAGCAGGCTCGAGGGGCCGATTGGCCTACTCCTGCTCCTGTTTCTTATGTTCTTATGTAATGCCAGGCCCGGTGTATGTAATCCTGAGCAAAGGCGATACCTGCTGCAACAAGAAAAGTTTAAAGAGTCTAGGCAGCGGCTTTAAGTGGTGTTGCCGGCGCCGTGAAAGTTGAGGACGAAACCATCCTGCAAAGGTTGTTCCAAGGTGGTCGGCAGATTCTAATTCCCTCTCCCATCTGCAAGAGAGGTGGAGCCCAGCAGCGACCGTCGACAATACTAGCGGGCGGACGTGTAATGCGCTTGTATAACGTCCGTCTGTGCTCTGTTTTAGTCATGATGCGGAGATGCCGGTGTTGGACTGGGGTGGACAAATGTGAGAAGTCGCACAACACCAGGTTATAGTCCAACAGCTTTATTTGAAATCACAAGCTTTCGGAGCGGCTGCTCCTTCGACTGCTCACCTGACGAAGGAGCAGCCGCTCCGAAAGCTTGTGATTTCAAATAAAGCTGTTGGACTATAACCTGGTGTTGTGTGACTTCTCACCTCTGTTTTAGTGGAATTGTTAGCCCACTTAAGATAAAAGGGTTGACGCTTGTGACGTAAGAAAACTACGAGGCACTTGGTCTAAGCGTTAAACAAAGCTTTAATCAACTGTTTTTCAACATGGAGATCTAGTTGTGTCCTTCGCTAGTTCCTGTTAAAGAATGTCCTGAGCAAGCTGGGCCCATGCCCGAGTATTTATACTCTGCCTGGACAGCGCCACCAGCAGGCCGCCCAGTATTATTTCATAAGTTATTTCCACATGAATGACAAGATTCATGTCAGCTTGTATTAATGGATTGGACCGAGGAACCCTCAAAATCCTCTTTCTGTGCTGATTCATTCTGTGATTCTAGGGACATTTAGAAAGAAAGACTTGCATTTCTATAATGCCTTTTCATGACCTCAGGACCTCCCAAAGCACTTTACAGCCAATGAAGTACTTTTTGAAGTGTAGTCACTGTTGTAATGTAGGAAACGCGGCAGCCAATTTACGCACAGCAAGCTCCCACAAACAGCAATGTGATATATGGACTTCAGCAGTTCAAGGGCAACTAGGGATGGGCAATAAATGCCAGCCTTGCCATCGACGCCCACATCCTGAGAATTAATTATTTTAAATCCAACAATTTTAATTAAAAATTTAACAAGTCTTCATGCCGACCTTTTTTCCCTAAAGGGAAATTCCCTTGAGGAAATTGACGCCGCTTCCCAGGTCTCCCGGACATAACGGGGGCGGTTTTGTGAATGGAGGCACGTTGGAGGCGGGACTGAGGCTTGTCGGGTTTCAGTCCCGCCTCCATCGATTTGTGGTCAACCCACGCTATTTTCCCTTGATTGACATTGTTAAGCCCGCCCAGCGGCCAATTAAGGGAAAGCCGGTTGCAGAGTGCGTCAACGTATGACGTGTCATCTGTCAAAAACTTTTGACATATGAATTGTCATCGTTTGACAGCTCTGTGAAGCTGTCAAACAGTGACAATCTCTGCAGTTTGATGAGGTCTTGCATACAACCTTCTTTCTTTTACAGAATTGAGTTGTTTGTTGCATCTGAGAACCCGGGGACTGGGAGAACTTCAAAACTCAGCAGAGGAGGACGAAGGGTTTGATTAGGGCAGGGAAAATAAAATATGAAAGGAAGCTTGCAGAGAACATTAAAATGGACTGCAAAAGCTTCTATAAATATGTAAAAAGAAAGAGGTTAGTAAAAACAAACGTAGGTCCCCTGCAGTCGGAAACAGGGGAAGTCGTAATGGGGAACAAGGAAATGGCTGATCAATTGAACAAGTACTTTGGTTCGGTGTTTACTGTGGAGGACACACACAACCTGCCGGAAATAAAAGGGGTCAGAGGATCTGGTAAGAGGGAGGAGCTGAGGGAAATCCTTATTAGTCGGGAAAATATATTGGGGAAATTGATGGGACTGAAGGCTGAAAAATCCCCGGGGCCTGATGGTCTGCATCCCAGAGTACTTAAGGAGGTGGCCTTGGAAATAGTGGATGCATTGACGATCATTTTCCAACATTCCTTAGACTCTGGATCAGTTCCGATGGAGTGGAGGGTGGCCAATGTAACCCCTCTTTTTAAAAAAGGAGGGAGGGAGAAAGCAGGGAATTATAGACCGGTCAGCCTGACATCGGTCGTGGGTAAAATGATGGAAGCAATTATTAAAGATGTCATAACAGACCATTTGGAAAGTGGCGACATGATAGGTCCAAGTCAGCATGGATTTGTGAAAGGGAAATCATGCTTGACAAATCTTCTGGAATTTTTTGAGGATGTTTCCAATAGGGTGGACAGGGGGGAACCAGTAGATGTGGTGTATTTGGACTTTCAGAAGGCCTTCGACAAGGTCCCACACAAGTGATTGGTGAGCAAAGTTAAAGCACATGGGATTGGGGGTAATGTGTTGACGTGGATTGAGAACTGGTTGGCACACAGGAAACAAAGAGTAGGAGTAAATGGGTACTTTTCAGAATGGCAGGCAGTGACCAGCGGGGTACCGCAGGGTTCGGTGCTGGGACCCCAGCTGTTTACATTATATATTAATGATTTGGACGAAGGGATTAAATGTAATATCTCCAAATTTGCGGATGACACTAAATTGGGAGGCAGTGTGAACAATGAGGAAGATGCTAGGAGGCTACAGAGTGACTTGGATAGGTTGGGTGAATGGGCAAATATATGGCAGATGAAGTACAATGTGGATAAATGTGAGGTTATCCACTTTGGTGGTAAAAATAGAGAGGCGGACTATTACCTGAATGGTGGCAGATTAGGGAAAGGGGACGTGCAACGAGACCTGGGCGTCATGGTACATCAGTCACTGAAGGTGGGAATGCAAGTGCAGCAGGCAGTCAAGAAAGCAAACGGAATGATGGCCTTCATAGCAAGGGGATTTGAGTACAGGAGTAGGGAGGTGATGCTACAGTTGTACAGGGCCTTGGTGAGGCCACACCTGGAGTATTGTGCGCAGTTTTGGTCTCCTAACTTAAGGAAGGACATTCTTGCTATTGAGGGAGTGCAGCGAAGGTTCACTAGATTGATTCCTGGGATGGCCGGACTGACATATCAAGAAAGATTGGGTCAACTGAACTTGTATCCTCTGGAGTTCAGAAGAATGAGGGGGGATCTTATAGAGACGTTTAAAATCCTGACTGGTTTAGACAAATTAGATGCGGGCAGAATGTTCCCAATGGTAGGGAAAACTAGAACCAGGGGTCACAGTCTAAGGATTAAGGGGAAGCCATTTAGGACTGAGCTGAGGAGGAACTTCTTCACCCAGAGAGTGGTGAATCTATGGAATTCTCTTCCACAGAAGGTTGTTGAGGCCAGTTCGCTAAATATATTCAAAAGGGAGTTAGATATAACACTCACAACTAAGGGGATCAAGGGGTATGGCGAGAAAGCAGGAATGGGGTACTGAGGTAGCATGTTCAGCCATGAACGCATTGAATGGCGGTGCAGGCTCGAAGGACCGAATGGTCTACTCCTGTACCTATTTTCTATGTTTCTATGTTTCTATCTCTCATTTGCAACACGGAGGTGCGAGACTCTCCGCATAGAAACCGACTGAAGCCTGCAGGAAGAAACAAAGGTAAGTACACTTTTAATAACACATTGCACTTACCTCAGATACTCACCTCTACACTCTTGCACCCATCACTTACCTTCACAGCACACTTTTGCACCCCCCTCCCCCGACCCCCGCAGACCCAGTACTCGCTGAGCTGACCTGGCGGGTTTCGGAGCCTTCAGGAAGCCCGCACTTGTGAGGGCAATTAGGGGATAATCCTATTTTCTGCCTGTTAACTACCTGTTAACAGGCAGTTAATAGGCTTTAATCCCTTCCCGCCTCCAAGGAGACGGGACCTGGCGTGGGGCGGCTATCCGCCTCCTGGGAAGATGGCATGGAGGCGGGTTGGGGG
This sequence comes from Squalus acanthias, assembly GCA_030390025.1. Classification (NCBI taxonomy): domain Eukaryota; kingdom Metazoa; phylum Chordata; class Chondrichthyes; order Squaliformes; family Squalidae; genus Squalus; species Squalus acanthias. The sequence goes on along the minus strand of CM059434.1, from coordinate 7,761,474 downwards.
CGGGTTTGCTACCCGCCCCCAAATTCTGCCATTTTCCCGGCAGTCCTGCCTCCATACCCGCCTCCCCAGGGCTGGCAAATTCGCCCCCTACATGTCTCTGCCTATTTATGGTTTTTAAATGTTCTGTAAATGTGAAAACTGGCGCGCAAGTGTCTTGTGTTTTGGAGCAGATTCTGATTATTCTTGGTGTGTGAGAGACTTTGGAGACTTTGAATTTGAAGTGGAGAAAACTTTTGCTGGATCTTAGCTAGAGTAAAGATTCGAGGTCATTTAAAATATGTTCTGTTCAGCACATTATGGAAAGAACGTTATGTTGAAGTCCAGTCATTGCTGTGAACACTTGATTGTATTTAATACGCCTTGGAGTAGCACAAGTTACCTTGTGTAGTTTATAGTGTTTACCGTGTCATTATCATAGAATCATACAGCACAGAAGGAGGCTATTCGGCCCATCGTTCCTCTGCCAGCTCTTTACATAGAATTACAAAGTATTTACAGCACAGAAACAGGCCATTCGGCCCAACTGGTCTATGTCGGTGTTTATGCTCCACACGAGCCTCCTCCCACCTTAATTCATCTCACCCCATCAACCTATCCTTCTATTCCTTTCTCCTGCATGTACTTATCTAGTTTTCCCTTAAATGCATCGATGCTACTCACCTCAACCACTCCTTGTGGAAGCGAGTTCCACATTCGAACCACCCTCTGGGTAAAGAAGTTTCTCCAGAATTCCCTATTGGATTTATTAGTGACTGTGTATATTTATGGCCCCTAGTTCTGGTCTCCCTCACAAGTGGAAACATCTTCTCTACGTCTACCCTGTCAAAGCCATTAATAATCCTAAAGATCTCTGTCAGGTCACCCCTCTAGAGAAAAGAGCCCCAGCCTGTTCAATCTTTCCTGATAGTTATAACCTCTCAGTTCTGGTATCATCCTTGTAAATCTTTTTTGGACCTTCTCCAGTGCCTCTATCTCCTTTTTATAATATAGAGACCAGAACTGTGCACAGTACTCTAAATGTTGTCTAACCAAGGTTCGATACAAGTTTAACATAACTTCTCTACTTTTCAATTCTATTCCTCTAGAAATGAACCCAGTGCTTGGTTTGCACTTTTTATGGCCTTGTTAACCTGCGTCGCTACTTTTATTGATTTGTGTATCTGTAATTAGTGATTTGTGTATCTATATTTAATGATTTGTTTATCTGTATCTCTTTGAAAGAGCTCTCCAATTAACCCCACTCCTCCTGCCCTTTCCCCATAGACCTGCAATTTTTTCCCCTTCAAGTGTTTATCCAATTCACTTTTGAAAGTTACGATTGAATCTGCTTCCACCGCCCTTTCAATCAGTGCATTCCAGATCTTCATAACTCGCTGCGTAAAAAGGTGTCTTCTCATCTCCCCCTCTGGTTCTTTAGCCAATTATCTTAAATCTGTGTCCTCTGGTTACCGACCCTCCTGCCACTGGAAACAGTTTCTCCTTATTTACTCTATCAAAAACATTCATAATTTTGAACACCTTTATCAAATTTCTCCTTAACCTTCTCGGCTCTAAGGAGAACAATCCCAGCTTCTCCAGGTAACTGAAGTCCCTCATCCCTGGTACCATTCTGGTAAATCTCCTCTGCACCCTCTCCAAGGTCTTAACATCATTCCTAAAGGGTGGTGCCCAGAGTTGGACTCTCTTTCTTCTTCCAATTATCTTAAATCTGTGTCCTCTGGTTACCGCCCGACCTAGGGTTATAAAAACAGAAACAAAGCTGGAAACACTCAGCAGGTCAGGTAGCCTCCGTGGACAAGACCACACTCAATGATTCAAGCCGTTCGCCCTTCCTCGCGACTAGGAGATGTTACCGACGAGCAAAAAAGGAACACAACGAGGGAAAGGGGGAAAGGGGGAAACAGGGGTTGCTTCCCCGGCTGGAGAGTCTAGAACCAGGGGTTCACAGTCTCAGAATAAGGGGTCGGCCATTTAGGACTGAGATGAGGAGAAATTTCTTCACTCGGAGGGCGGTGAATCTTTGGAATTCTCTACCCCAGAGGGCTGTGGAGGCTCAGTCGTTGAGTATATTCAAGGCTGAGATCAATAGATTTTTGGACTCTAGGGGAATCAAGGGATATGGGGATCGGGCGGGAAAGTGGAGTTGAGGTAGAAGATCAGCCATGATCTTATTGAATGGTGGCGCAGGCTCGAAGGGACAAAAATGGCCGACTCCAGCTCCTATTTATTATGTAAACACAGACGCATAGGAAAAGAAACAGAATGACCGGGTGGGAGGACAGGAGGTGATCGGATAGCGGGCATGGTGTGTAAGATACCCTCATTGTGGATACATATATGCGTAGGAGTAGGATTTGGTTTCTTTTTACTTAATGAAATGGTTAAAAGTTCGCAGGATGATTTAGGTTTTGATTTGTCAGGGTACAATTTAGCTGACATTGTGGTTCAAATGTTTGCTGAAATGACAGGATGTATAAGATTCGTGTCTCTTGACTTGTTTTCATGGCCACATTGGGAAACAGTTAGCCAAGGCAGTTTTGAGGTAGCCATGATGCGGAGATGCCGGTGTTGGACTGGGGTGGACAAAAGTGAGAAGTCACACAACACCAGGTTATAGTCCAACAGCTTTATTTGAAATCACAAGCTTTCGGAGCGGCTGCTCCTTCGGCACCTGATGAAGGAGCAGCGCTCCGAAAGCTTGTGATTTCAAATAAAGCTGTTGGACTATAACCTGGTGTTGTGCGACTTCTCACTTTTGAGGTAAGCAGTGGAACAATGGAAGAGCAGGATGAAAACAGTTGGCATCTGCTGTTTTGAAGGAAATACATCCATTCTGGGGGTCTTGTTCACAATAACACTTGTCATGCCATAATTAATTATCAATGATAGCATTTGTGAAAAAACAGACTATAAATATCCTAAGCTTTTCTTAACAAGTTGTAGAGAGAGAGTCAGGATTGGAAAGAAACAACAACAAGGTTACGTCTCTACCCAGGGAAAGAACATGCAGTAGTATTGGGCCAGAAATTCGGCTGTTGTCGGGTGAGTACGCGCTGTGTACTCACTCGTAAGGCCACCTGAAGTGTCGGTTTCATGCATGCACTGCGCATGCGCGGGAAACTGGAACTTCCGTTCCCCTGAAGGGAAGGGTTCAGAAGTCGAACGCGTACGCGGGAGAGGCTGCGCGCACGCAGCGAACTTCGGTTTTTTTTTCAGGTTTCTCCGGGAGGGTAAGTATGAAGAAGCTGCGCTTTTAAAAAGGAGGCGCAAGGCCTGTTTTTAACAAAGTAAGTGGTTAATTAATTACAATTTAAACATTTTTTCAACAAGTTTATCTGTTTTAGATACTTTAAGGAAAGGTAAGTTTATTTTTAGCACCGTTAAAAAGTATAATTCATTTTTTCAAAAATTTAAATTTTTGTTTAAAGCAGTTAATTTATGTAACTTATAGTTATTTAAAAAATGTGATGTTTTTTAAAAATTTATTTGAAGTTTAAGTGTGGTTTTGGGGCCGATCTCTATTCATAGATTCGACAGGTCTTCCTGTCAAATCTATGAATGAAAATGCCCTGCTACGATTGGCTCTCCATGGCCCACGTGATCCCAGGGAACGCTTCGAACTAACTGCGCCCCTGGGATACGCAAGCACTGCGCACTGACAGCTGCAGGAGGCCCAGGACCCGAAGTCCTCGTGGGCCCAAAGCACAACGGCAGGCGCGGTAGGCAAGTACGCGCGTGATGCTTGCACCCGCAGGAAGCCGGAGAGCTGAATTTCTGGCCCATTGTTTATTTCTCTGTATGTCTACTGCTCGTGTGTGTGTATCTGAACTTGGTCTCACACAATAAACAGGAGTGGTTGCAAACCATATTGTGGTGTCAGAAATCGAACTGTTACAGGTGTTGGAAGGAGACAAAAGGAGGCCCAATGAGAGAAGTCAAAGAAAAAAGAAGACATATACGAGACAGGAGGGAGTGGGTGAATAGCTAGAGGGAGATAGGTCAATAGGGAGGCATGGAAAACCAGCAGGCGACAGTGTCCCCAGAGTCTGGTAGAAGAAGAAAAAGAGGAAGCAGGTCGACACCAGCCGATAACTCTCTCAGCTTTTACTAGCCCTCCTATATTCGGTCAAGGAAATTCCCAACGACCTTTGTTATTAACCTTCCTCTTCCCAAAATTTATTACCACGTCACCGAGGGGGCCTTTGATTTGCGCTCAACTGTCCTAAACTGAGTACTGAAGAAACCACTTAAGCTCTCAGCCCTTCACTCAGATGATGCAGCCTGAACCTGCCCACGATGCGTGAACGCACAGGTTCTGTGCCGGAACCGAGGGCAATGAGCTACGACTTACATTTTAATTAGCTGTCTGTCTCCACTTGCAGCAGCAACAAAAAAAAAAATAACGTCGGTGCTCATTCAGCATGACTGCTTCCAACGACCGTGACGCTCTTTGGGAACATGCACCGCATCACTTTAGTATTTAAATTAGCTTCCAAGAGCGTGCGACTCTACCTGGGACTAGTAGTGCCCACTGGGGCCTCCAATCAAACCACTCCATTTCAATTAAGGACCATTAACACAGGTTGTACATGTCAGTCAAACACTTGAACGGCAACCAATGATACTAGTTGTCTTCGGTGTCAGCCATGAATCATATTATAATTGACCTGCCACAGTTTGCAAAAAGATATGTTAAGAAATAGTTGAGCAGCTGAATTGCTTCTCATTTGAACATTAGCATACTTAGCCCCTTAGGTAGAAAATGCTTGACAAGATTCCTAATGATTTTTTTTTTTTAACAGCTCCTGCATTTGATTGTAATTTGTCCGTATGAACACTGTAATTTGAGGGCTGACATAAGGGCAGCAATTCCTACGAGTGTCATTTACTTCCACTTTGCACAAAAACGGCAAACATTTTATTCTCCATCCCACTCCTACCTCTGGATAAAGAAGAAAATCAATCCGAAAAAAAAGTAGTTATTTTCAGATCTAATAGAAAAGGAGAAACTGCAAATTAATTTTGCAATGCATATGTAATCAGGAAAAGTGGGCTATTTGCCGCATTACTTCGTGAGGCTGTGTAGACTTACCACGATCAAAGAGCTGATAGTGGCTGCCTGTTCGGAATATGGGTCTGCAGTAGATAAGGGCTTGCGTTTCTACAGCGCCTTTCATGACCTCAGAACGTCCCAAAGTGCTTTACAGCCAATTAAATACTTTTTGAAGTGTAGTCACTGTTGTAATGTAGGAAACGGGGCAGCCAATTTGCGCACAGCAAGCTCCCACAAACAGCAATGTGATAATGAACGGATAATCTGTTTTAGTGATGTTGGTTGAGGGTTAAGCATTGGCCCAGGACACCGGGGAGAACTCCCCCTGTTCTTCTTCAAATAGTGGCCGTGGGATCATTTACGTCCACCTGAGAGGGCAGACGGGGCCTCGGTTTAACGTCTCATCCAAAAGACGGCACCTCCGACAATGCAGCAGGCTTTAATTAAATTTTTTTACAATATTCAGATTACAGTTACAGAAATATTTGAAATGGAATTCTGCCTTCATTAGTATGGATCGTTCCTGCTTTATCAGGGGGCACAGTCTCAGGATAAGGCGTCGGCCATTTAAGACCGAGATGAGGAGGAATTTCTTCCCTCAGAGGGTTGTGAGTCTTTGGAATTCTCTGCCCCTAAGGGCTGTGGATGCTGAGTCGTTGGTATATTCAAGGCTGAGATCGATAGATTTTTGGACTCTCGGGTGAATCGAGGGATATGGGGATCGGGCGGGAAAGTGGAGTTGAGATAGAAGAGCAACCATGAGCTTATTGAATGGCGGAGCAGGCTCGAGGGGCCCTATGGCCGACTCCTGCTCCTAATTCTTATCTTCTTATGTTCTTCTTATGTTCTTATCATGTCATAAGATGCAAACTAAGAGACTGGAATACAATAGGGTGGTAGTTATGATACAGCTGGTTAGATCCCATCTGGTGTACTACGTTCAATTCTGGGCACCACATCTCAGGAAGGATATATTGCCCTTGGAGGGATGCAACGCAGATTCACCAGAATGATATCAGGGCTAAAAGGATTAAATTATGAGGACAGGTTGCATAGACTAGGCTTCTATTCCCTCGAGTACAGAAGATTAAGGGGTGATCTAACTGAGATGTTTAAGACAATCAAAGGAGTTGATAGGATAGATAGAGGGAAACTATTTCCTCTATTTGGGGGAGTCCAGAACAAGGGGGGCATCACCTTAAAATTAGAGCCAGGCCGTTCAGGGGTGATGTCAGGAAGCATTTCTTCACACAAAGGGCAGTGGAAATCTGGAACTCGCTCCCCCAAAACAGCTGTTGAGGCTGGGGGGTCAATTGAAAATTTCAAAACTGATATTGATAGATTTTTGTTAGGTAAGGGTATTAAGGGATAGGGAAGCAAGGCGGGTAGATGGAGATACAGATCAGTCATGATATAATTGAATGGCGGAACAGGCTCGAGGGGCTGAATGGGTTCTCCTGTTCCTATGTTCTTAATAGCATGTTCTCACACTACTGTAATCAAACCATTCTGCCGCAATATGACTAAGTGCAAGATTGAGGAGTGGCAAGCAGAGTGTAGAATCATCGCAAGTTAAATACGCTTTATTTTAAGCAACCTACCATTAACTAGTCTATTGATGTTGTTCAAGGCCCACCATACACCAATGAGATGTTTGATCAATGGAAGGCTATTTGTCAAGGTTGAGCAAACTTGGAGTGTTTGGTTTAATTCCTTCCAAACCAACTGAAGCACATCTAGCTCTGATCCAGATCCAAACCACCAAAGGAACTGTCCGCATCAATAGTAAACACAAGAGCTTGGCTCCAATCCAAGTGACTTTTTTCTTCACTCAAAAGAGGTTCCCATTGAATAATTTGACAACTCCGCCAAGACTTGGCTCACAGCTTTTGTTTCTTTGGTTTGAATGTGCTCCCTTGCATGGATTTCTGCAGGTGTCAAGATCTTTCTCTTTACAGTATGTGCGGAAAGAAAGGTGGTTAAAGGCCATCAGGCTCCTTAACGCTCAGACAAGGCAGCCTTGTGCACTAGCCTTTTCGACCACTAGCAGTGCTAGCCCTGGGAGTTATGTTCAACCCTCTCTCTTACCCTTTCACTATTGGCCCTGAATTTGCGGCTGTACTGACGGCAAAACTGTCAACGTTCACCGTCATTACAACTGTGAAACGGACAGCAACTTCTGGTGTCCGCACATGCGCAGTTAAACGTGGAAATCCGTAAGTTGCTGTCAGTCATTCCCTGCTCCTCCACAGGCCGTGCTGTTGAACTCCCCGCAGCCGGCAATCAACTGACATCAATGAACTGACGAGAACTTCAGCTTTTAAGCTTTAATATCACTGTTAAAACCCCCTGAAAAAGTTAAGCCTTGTTCACTGAGGGTTTTTGACAGCGTACTGAGTCATAATTACTACTGCTGAACAACAACAACAACTTGTATTTATATAGCACCTTTAACATAGTAAAATGTCCCAAGGCGCTGCACAGGAGTAGTATAAGACAAAAAAATGACACTGGGCCACATAAGGAGAAATTAGGGCAAGTGGCCAAAAGCTTGGTCAAAGAGGTAGGTTTTAATGAGCGTCTTAAAGGAGGAGAGAGAGGTAGAGAGGTGGAGAGGTTTAGGCAGGGAATTCCAGAGCTTAGGGCCCAGGCAACAGAAGGCACGGCCACCAATGGTTGAGCGATTATAATCAGGGATGCTCAGGAGGGCAGAATCAGAGCAGCGCAGATATTTCGGGAGGTTGTGGGGCTGAAGGAGATTACAGAGATAGAACAACCCTTCTGGCCCTGAAAAACTAATTTTATATTTGTGGGATGTCAAATGTTTCCATTATGATAAAAATTCCATAGTTTTTAATGTAATCATTTTATTTTAAAGTTTGTTTGATATTTCAGCTTCTACCCTAATCCCATGTGTATGTCCCAATATTTATTTCACTCTCTGTGACATTTATTAAAAGTGAAGGATAATCAGTGCACTTTACTTCCTGGTTTGCTGTCTGTGAGAATCCTTCAATGTGATTGGCTGCTCAGCCAGCTTGATGACATCACTGTTGCCGGACACTGGAGATCCCCTAGACTTTGCGTCAAAATCAAATTAACGTCGGGAAAGGTGAAATCGACGCTTGATCTTTGTGGGCAGCTTTCTTCGAGGTCAGCGGCGAGCACCGTCGCTTCGCCGCTGACCGCAAAACCTGGGCCAATAAGATCATGGCCCTGAAATTACTCAGGTCGTGAGCCTGGCAATTATGTCGGGGTTGCACTTGCCAATGCCCTCTGCCGCCAACCAAACCAGAGTACGCAGGGGTCAGTGGGAGGTCACCTCAGCTGCCTACGGGTGATGGGCGCACACGCTCGTGTCTCAGGTGCCTGGCGGCCCCCGCAGGCTGAAAATTGCGGCTTTGCTACCCGGGCCAGGGGACAGTGTATTGGGGGCTGACCCTGGAAATGTTCAACGCCGCCGCCCCCACCACCCGCGGCCCTTTTGTAAGGGTAACGCGGTCAAGTACATTTTGGTGGACTCCACTTCCGCAATTAAAAGGGCCGGTAGACCTCTTTCTCCTCGGCATACCAACCGCCAAGGAACCTGTGGCCCTCTGAGAGACCGAGGAAGCAGGAACCCCCAACATAGGGAGTCTCCACCTTTCCCCCCGCCACCCCCCCGGCCCTACCTCAGCCCTGCCCCCCTCCATGTCATTGGGCTTGTTTGAGGTCATCCCAGGCAAGGTAATTAACAACTATTGCTGTCTGCGACCAACACAGCTTACAGCCATTCTACAGTATTGCTGCTCGAGTTATACTGGGAGTGCAATGGAAGGAACAAGGTTCTTGGCCCCCGTATATTTTCCATCTCCACGCATGCCATTAGTGCCAGTCCTCCATTTAGTTCCAAGAAGAAGATTATCTGTCATTCAATGAAGCCATTAAACATATCTGACCATTGTCTTTACTTCCCATTCCAGGGTTAATAGCTAAATAACTCAATGACTAAAAATGTTTAAATTGTCATTAATATTTTTATTTGCTGTTATTTTTTGATACACTCTCCTATGTTGACATAGAAATTTAGAATCATAGAAATTTACGGCAGAGAAAGAGGCCATTCGGCCCATCATGTCCGTGCCGGTCGAAAAAACTATCCATGAGAACATAAGAACATAAGAAATAGGAGCAGGAGTCGGCCATTCGGCCCCTCGAGCCTGCTCCGCCATTCAATAAGATCATGGCTGATCTTCTACCTCAACTCCACTTTCCCGCCCGATCTCCATATTCCTTGATTCCTCTAGAGTCCAAAAATCTATCGATCTCAGCCTCGAATATACTCAAAGAATCAGCATTCACAGCCCTCTGGGGCAGAGAATTCCAAAGATTCACAACCCTCTGAGTGAAGAAATTCCTCCTTATCTCAGTCTTAGATGGCCAACCCCTTATCCTGAGACTATGCCCCCTAGTTCTAGACACTCCAGCCAGGGGAAACAACCTCTCAGCATCTATCCTGTCAATCCCCCTCAGAATCTTGTATGTTTCAATGAGATCACCTCTCATTCTTCTAAACTCCAGAGAGTATAGGCCCATTCTACACAATCTCTCATCATAGCACAGCCCTCTCATCCCAGGAATCAATCTAGTGAAACTTCATTGCACCACCTCCAAGGCAAGTATATCCTTCCTTAGATAAGGAGACCAAAACTGGACACAGTACTCCAGGTGTGGTCTCACCAAGGCCCTGTACAATTGTAGCAAGACTTCCTTACTCTTATACTCCAACCCCCTTGCAATAAAGGCCAACATGCCATTTGCCTTCCTTATTGCTTGCTGTACCTGTATGCTAACTCTCTGTGTTTCTTGCACGAGGACACCCAAATCTCTCTGAACACCAACATTTGAAAGTTTCTCACCATTTAAAAATTATTCTGTTTTTCTATTCTTCCTACCAAAGTGAATAACCTCACATTTCCCTACATTATCCTCCATCTGCCACCTTACTGCCCACTCACTTAGTCTATCTATATCCATTTGCAGACTCTTTGTGTTCTCCTCACAGCTTACTGTCCCACCTAGCTTTGTATCATCAGCAAACTTGGATACATTGCACTCGGTCCCTTCATCTAGGTCATCAATATAGATTGTAAATAGCTGAGCCCCAAGCACTGATCCTTGCGGCACCCCACTAGTTACAGCCAGCGAACCTGAAAAAGATCAGTTTATCCCTACTCTCTATTTTCTGTCCGTTAACCAATCCTCTATCCATGCTATTATATTACCTCCAACCCCATGAGCCCTAATCTTGTGCAATAAGCTTTTATGTGGCACCTTATTGAAGCCTTTTGGAAATCCAAATATACTACATGGCGCCTTTCACAACATCAGGACATCCCAAAGCGCTTTACAGCCAATTAAGTACTTTTTTTGAAGTGTAGTCGCTGTTTGTAAGTACGTCATCAAAAATACAAGCTAAAGAGTGCAGCAAATCATTTTAATATATTTGGTTTCATTACTGCTAATCGATTATACATTAGGCCCCTTCCTACAATGGTCTTTCCGTGGCATGTACAAGCAGCATCTTATTGACAGGAAGTTTTTTTTAAAAGGAGTTCTCCATTCAGGAGGAATCCGTGCAATATCAAAGGTTGTGACATATCAAGGCGCATTACAGCGAAAGGCTGTTGCATCTGCCAACCTGAAAAAGATCCGTTTATCCCTACTCTCTGTTTTCTGTCCGTTAACCAATCTCTATCCGTGCTACTATATTACCCCCAACCCCATGAGCCCTAATCTTGTGTAATAATCTTTTATGTGGCACCTTTTCGAATGCCTTTTGGAAATCCAAATATACTACATCCACTGGTTCCCCTTTATCTACCCTACTAGTTACATTCCCAAAAAACTCTAATAAATTTGTCAAACACTATTTCCCTTTCATAAAACCATGTTGGTGTGGGCCGACAATCCAACAGCTCCAAGGTCACTTTTACTGACACCAGCATTTTTGGTCTGGCATGTTTGGCTTGATGGTACGGACCAGCCACCGATGCTCCACCAAGCCTTTGAGACCCTAGGCACCTGACCTGGAGAGACCACGTCCTCTTCCTGCATCAGTGGCCTTGTTGTTTAGGATGGGCACAGGGTCAGGATGTGGCAATTCCGGATGTTGACATAGTTTGTGGCACTTCCAGTGGACTGTTGTGATAAACCCAACCGGTTCCCTGACCTTAGGGAAGGAAACCTGCCGTCCTGACCTGGTCCGGGTCCTACACGTTGGTATGTTGCCTCCCTGGTTCCAGGGTCAAGGATGTCATTGAATGGCAGCAGGGCATTCTTAGGGGGAGGGTGAACAGCCAGAGGTCGTGGTCCATATCGGTACCAACGACATAAGTAGGAGGAGGGATGAGGTCCTGCAGGCAGAGTTTAGGGAGCTAGGAAAGAGGTTAAAAAGCAGGACCTTAAAGGTAGTAATCTCTGGATTACTGCCAGTGCCACGTGCTAGTGATTTCAGAAATAGGAAGATAGAGCAGATGAATGCGTGGCTGGAGAGATGGTGTAGGAAGGAGGGCTTTAGATTCCTGAGGAATTGGAACCGTTTCTGGGGGAGGTGGGATCTCTACAAGCCAGACGGGTTGCACCTCAACGGGAACGGGACCAATATCCTCGCGGGAGGGTTTGCTAGTGCTGTTGGGGAGGGTTTAAACTAGCTTGGCAGGGGGATGGGAACCTAAGTATAGAGTCAATAGGGAGGGAAGAAAAATTGGAATTGGAAAACAAAAACGTACAAAGTAAATTGGAAGGACAGAGGAATAAAGGGCTAGATAGTAATCAGGAAGGAGGTTTGCCTGTACTAAATGGTATATACTTCAATGCAAGGAGTATAGCGAACAAGGCAGATGAGCTGAGGGCACAGGTAGATACTTGGGACTATGATATTATAGCTATTACAGAGACGTGGCTGAAAGAGGGGCAGGTATGGCAGCTCAACATTCCTGATTACAGGATTTTCAGACGGGATAGAGAGGGAGGTAAAAAGGGAGGGGGGGTCACGGTATTGATTAAAGAAACTATTACAGCTGTGAGGAGGGATGATATGTTGGAGGAATCATCAAACGAGGCCATATTGGTCGAATTGAAAAACAAAAAAGGGGCGATCACGCTGCTGGGACTGTACTACAGACCCCCAAACACTGAGAGGGAGATAGAAGAACAAATATGTAGACAAATTTCTGAGAAGTGCAAAAACTATAGGGCAGTAATAGTAGGGGATTTCAACAACCCCAATATTAACTGGGATAAAATTAGTGTGAAGGGTATAGAAGGTGCAGAATTCCTGAAATGTATCCAGGAGAACTTTTTTAGCCAGTATATAGCAAGCCCAACAAGGGAGGGGGCGGTTCTGGACTTAGTTTTAGGGAATGAAGCTGGGCAGGTAGAAGGCGTATCAGTGGGGGAGCATTTTGGTGCTAGTGACCATAATTCTGTCAGATTTAAGGTAGTTATGGAAAAGGACAAGGATAGACCAGGAATAAAAATTCTCAATTGGGGAAAAGCAAATTTTGCTAAACTCAGAGGGGATTTAGCTATAGTGGACTGGAAACAGCTACTTGAAGGTAAATCAGTGCCAGAGCAGTGGGAGGCATTCAAGGAGGAGATCCGAAGGGTTCAGACCAAACATGTGCCCTTAAAGAAAAAAGGTGGGACTAAGAAATCTAGAGCCCCCTGGATGTCTAGAGACATACAGGGTAGGATAAAGAAAAAAAGGGAGGCGTATGACAGATACCGAGGGCTAAATACTCCAGAATCTTTAGAGGAGTACAGAAAGTGCAGGGGTGCAATTAAAAATGATATTAGGAAAGCAAAGAGAGAGCATGAAAAATTCTTGGAAAGAAAAATCAAGAAAAACCCAAAGATGTTTTGTAAATATATTAAGAGTAAGAGGATAACTAAAGAAAGGGTAGGGCCTATTAGAGATCATGGGGGTAATCTGTGTGTGGAGGCAGGAGACATCGGTAGGGTTCTTAATGAATACTTTGCATCTGTTTTCACAAAGGACAGGGGCGAAGCAGACATTGCTATCGGGGAGGAGGAGTGTGAAATATTAGATGAAATAAACATAGCGAGAGAGGAAGTATTAAGGGGTTTCGCAGCTTTAAAAGTGGATAAATCCCCAGGCCCAGATGAAATATATCCCAGGCTTATAAGCGAAGCAAAAGAGGAAATAGCAGAGGCCCTGACCATCATTTTTCAATCCTCTCTGGCTTCAGGTGTGGTGCAGGAGGACTGCAGGACTGCTAGTGTGATAACCTTGTTTAAAAAGGGAGAAAAGGATAGACCGAGTAATTACAGGCCAGTCAGCCTAACCTCGGTGGAAAGAATTCTGAAGGACAGGATAAATCTTCATTTAGAAAGACACGGATTAATCAAGGATAGTCAGCACGGATTTGTTAAGAGAAGGTCGTGTCTGACAAACTTGATTGAATTTTTTGAGGAGGTAACAAGGAGGGTAGATGAGGGTAGTGCGTTTGATGTAGTGTATATGGACTTTAGCAAGGCTTTTGATAAGGTTCCACATGGCAGACTGGTCACGAAGTTAAAAGCCCATGGGATCCAGGACAAAGTGTCAAGTTGGATTCAAAACTGGCTCGGAAACAGGAAGCAGAGGGTAATGGTTGATGGGTGTTTTTGTGACTGGAAGGCTGTTTCCAGTGGGGTTCCGCAGGGCTCAGTACTAGGTCCCTTGCTTTTTGTGGTATATATCAATGATCTTGACTTGAATATAGGGGGTATGATGAAGAAGTTTGCAGATGATACTAAAATCGGCTGTGTGGTTGATACTGAAGAAGGAAGCTGTAGACTGCAGGAAGATATCAATAAATTGGTCGGGTGGGCGGAACAGTGGCAAATGGAATTCAATCCGGAGAAGTGTGAGGTAATGCATTTGGGGGGGGGCTAACAAGGAAAGGGAATACACATTAAATGGTAGGACACTGAGTAGTGTCGAGGAACACAGGGACCTTGGAGTGCATGTCCACAGATCCCTGAAGGTAGCAGGCCAAGTAGATAAGGTGGTTAAGAAGGCATATGAATGCTTGCCTTTATTAGCCGTGGCATAGAATACAAGAGCAGGGGGGTTATGCTTCAACTGTATAAAACACTAGTTAGGCCTTAGCTAGAGTACTGTGTGCAGTTCTGGTCACCACATTACAGGAAAGATGTGATTGCACTAGAGAGGGTACAGAGGAGATTTACAAGGATGTTGCCGGGAGTAGAGAATCTTAGCTATGAGGATAGACTGGATAGGCTGGGTCTGTTTTCCTTGGAACAGAGGAGGCTGAGGGGAGACCTTATTGAGGTGTATAAAATTATGAGGGGCATAGATAAAGTGGATAGAAAGGACCTATTTCCCTTAGCAGAGGGGTCGGTCAAAAACCAGGGGCCACTGATTTAAAGTAATTGGTGGAAGGTTTAGAGGGGATTTGAGGGGAAATGTCTTCACCCAGAGGGTTGTGGGGGTCTGGAACTCACTGCCTGAAAGGGTGGTAGAGGCAGGAACTCTAACCACATTTAAAAAGTACTTGGATGTGCACTTGGGATGCTGTATCCTGCAGGGCTACGGACCAAGAGCTGGGAAGTGGGATTAGGCTGGATAGCTCTTTGTTGGCTGGCGCGGACACGATGGGCCGAAATGGCCTCCTTCCGTGCTGTAACTTTCTATGATTCTATGATTCTATGACTCCAGTCCCACAGCAATGTGATTGATTCTTAACTGCTCCCTACAGCGGTCTAGCAATCTACTCAGTTGTATAAAAACTGGCAGTGAGGAATGGGCAATAAATGCCCACATGCTGGGAATTAATTTAAAAAAAATGAGTGAGCCAGAAGTTGTCTCACGTTATTGAAACAAATTCGAAACCAGAATCCCTTGGAGCCATTTGCTAATTTATTCAGTGTTGGACTTGTCTTTTTTTTATCTTCCAGTCTGTGGCAGTGAGAGCGAGGAGGAAACTGGGAGTTCAAACTGGAGGAAGTCTTCTGCCGGAGAGAGGGTCAAGGAGAAGAGAATAATGGAGCCAAAGGATCGCAATGCATTAAGGGTATGATATCAAAAGCTGATCACCTGTCAACATCTATGTTCAGTAGGTTTTCTATATCAGAGATTTACGCACAAATTAGTAGCACTGTACATTAATGGGTGTATTATGAGAATCTGAATCATAATTTTAATGCAATTATCTGTTATGCAAATGAGCTACATCAAATATACACACACAGACTGCCTCCAGAGACAGGCTGTGATCGGTAGTATCTGGGGAAAAATAAAATCATTATTTTTATTTATTTTTATTTTAACTCCGCATCAGTCGGACATTCTGATTCACCAAGGATGATACCAGAACTGAGAGCATAGGAACATAGGAACAGGAGGAGGCCATTTAGCCCCTCGAGCCTGTTCTGCCACTCAATGAGATCATGGCTGATCTGTGATCGAACTCCATAAACCCACCTTTGGCCCATATCCCTTAAAAGCTTTGGTTAACAAAAAGCTATCAA
The DNA here is from genome assembly GCA_030390025.1 of Squalus acanthias. Classification (NCBI taxonomy): domain Eukaryota; kingdom Metazoa; phylum Chordata; class Chondrichthyes; order Squaliformes; family Squalidae; genus Squalus; species Squalus acanthias. The sequence continues at coordinate 7,745,882 of CM059434.1, read as the reverse complement.
TCTCCGATTTAAAATTAACAATTGATCTAGCATCAATTGCCGTTTGTGAAAGAGAGTTCCAAACTTCTACCACCCTTTGTGTGTAGAAGTGTCTCCTAATTTCACACCTGAAAGGTCTGGCTCTAATTTTTAGACTATGTCCCCTAGTCCTAGAATCAGGAAAGATTGAACAGGCTGGAGCTCTTTTCTCTCGAAAAGAGAAAGCTGAGGGGTGACCTGATAGAGGTATTTAAAATTATGAAAGGGTTCGATAGGGTAGATGTAGAGAAAATGTTTCCACTCGTGGGGAGACCAGAACTAGGGGTCATCAATCTAAGATAGTCACTAATAAATCCAATGAGGAATTCAGGAGAAACTTCTTTACCCAGAGAGTGGTGAGAATGTGGAACTCGCTACCACAGGGAGTGGTTGAGGCAAATAACATAGATACATTTAAGGGGAAGCTGGATAAACACCTGAGGGAGAAAGGAATAGAAGGATATGCTGATAGGGTGAGATGAAGAGGGGTGGGAGGAGGCTCATGTCGAGCATAAACACCAGCATGGACCTGTTGGGCTGAATGGCCTGTGTCTGTGTTGTGAATTCTATGTAATTCTAGCAGTGCATCTGTACAGACACAAACTGGTTTTCTCAATATACAACCATAAAATTGACTCGAATTCTGAAAAAGAATATTATGCTTTAAAGTTAAAAAGATCCTCCCTTGATATTTCCAGTCAGTTTTCTCCCACCTCCCCTAGATCTCTCCTCCATCTTTAAGAAAGAAAGATGTGCCTTTATATAGCGCCTTTCACAACCTCAGGACTTCCCAAAGCGCTTTATAGCCAGTGAAGTACTTTTGAAGTGTAGTCACTGTTGTAATGTAGGAAACGCGGCAGCCAACTTTCACATAGCAAGCTCCCACAAACACCAATATGATAATCACCAGATAATCTGTTTTTGTGAGGTTGGTTGAGGAATAAGTATTGGCCAGGATACCGGGGATAACTCCCCTGCTCTTCTTCGAAATAGTGCCAGAGGATCTTTTACGTCCACCTGAGAGAGCAGGCGGGGCCTCGGTTTAACGTCTCATCCGAAAGAAGCCATCTCCAACAGTGCAGCGTTCCCTCAGTACTGCACTGGAGTGTCAGCCTCGATGTATTGTGCTTAAGTCTCTGGAGTGGGATTGAACCCATAACCTTCTGACTCAGAGGCATGAGTGTGACCCACTGCGCCATGGGCTGACACTATGAAGTACAGTACAGCGCTGGGATTGTCAGCATGGATTGTGTGCTGAAGTCTCTGATTTAAACCCACAGCAAAGAATGAGTCCCGTAATCCTATAAATTAGGACTGAATGACATTGAAACTCACAAGTGCGTAAATGTCCTGAAGTCTGCACTCAATACAAATTCTGCTCAGTGGCACTCAACCATATCCTATTATAATATACATTACAGAATTTTTTTCCGGTGGACAACTGCAGACTATTTCTAGATAAACGCACACCATTAATCTACTTGCTTAAAGGTTGCCATGCATTGGACAGCCGTCGTAGAGGGAGAAGCTAACCGTGATTAGGTCAAAACTCCCACCTCTAGCAGAATCGCACCAGAGCAGTGAATGATGGCCAAGGGTTAAATTACGAGGAGATATTGCAAAAAAAAAGAAAGACTTACATTTCTAGAGCGCCTTTCACGACCACCGGACGTCCCAAAGCGCTTTACAGCCAATGAAGTACTTTTTGAAGTGTGGTCACTGTTGTAATGTAGAAAACACAGCAGGCAATTTGCGCACAGCAAGCTCCCACAAACAGCAATCTGATAATGACTAGTTAATCTGCTTTAGTGATGTGGATTGACGGAGAAATATTGGCCCCAGGACACCGGGGAGAACTCCCCTGCTCTTCTTCCAAATAGTGCCGTGGGATCTTTTACATCCACCTGAGAGAGCAGACAGGGCCTCGGTTTAATGTCTCATCCGAAAGATGGCACCTCTGACAGTGCAGTGTTCCCTCAGTACTGCACTGGAGTGTCAGCCTAGATATTTGTGCTCAAGTCTCATGGAGTGGGATTTAAACCCACAACCTTCTGACTCAAAGACGAGAGTGCTACCAACGGAGCCAATGGCTGTCACAAACTAGAGTTGCATTCCCTGGCATTTAGAAGGTTAAGGGGTGATTTGATTGCAATTTTCAAGATATTAAGGGGAACAGATCGGGTAGATAGAGAGAAAATATTTCTGCTGGTTGGGGAGTCTAGGACGAGGGAGCATAGTCTACAAATTAGAGACAGACCTTTCAGGAGTGAAGTCGGGAAACAGTTCTACACACAAAGGGTGGTAGGAGTTTGGAACTCTCTTCTGCAAACGGCAATTGATGCTAGGTCAATTGTTAATTTTAAATCTGAGATTGATAGATTTTTGTTAACCAAAGGTATTAAAGGATATGGGCCAAAGGCGGGTATATGGAGTTAGGTCGCAGATCAGCCATGATCTCATTGAATGGCGGAACAGGCTCGAGGGGCTGAATGCCTACTCCTGTTCTGATGTTCCAATGATGCAAAGCTCTAATCTCATCGAGAGGTGTAGAGAAATGTTACAGGCCGCGTGAGGCTTGGTCCCATGTGTTGAGACGCTTGTGGATTCATTGATTGTGCTGCTGTTGTCTAATAGAATCATAGAAACATAGAAGATAGGAGCAGGAGTAGGCCATTCGGCCCCTCGAGCCTGCTCCGCCATTCAATGAGATCATGGCTGATCATCCAAATTCAGTACCCTGTCCCTGCTTTCTCCCCATATCCCTTGATCCCTTTAGCCTTAAGAAATATATCTAACTCCTTCTTGAATCTATTTAATGAATTGGCCTCAACTGCCTTTTGTGGTAGAGAATTCCACAGGTTCACCACTCTCTGGGTGAAGAAATTCCTCCTCATCTCTGTCCTAAATGGCTTACTCCTTATCTTTAGACTGTGACCCCTGGTTCTGGACTCCCCTGCCATCGGGAACATCCTTCCTGCATCTAGTCTGTCTAGTCCTGTTAGAATTTTATAAGTTTCAATGAGATCCCCTCTCATTCTTCTAAACTCCAGCCCAATCGACCCAATCTCTCCTCATACGTCATTCCTGCCATCCCAGGTATCAGTCTGGTGAATCTTCTCTGCACTCCCTCCATGGCAACAACATCCTTCCTCAGATAAGGCGACCAAAACTGCACACAATACTCAAGGTGTGGTCTCACCAAGGCCCTGTACAACTGCAGCAAGACATCCGTGCTCCTGTACTCGAATCCTCTCGCTATGAAGGCCAACATACCATTTGCCTTCTTAACCGCCTGCTGCACCTGCATGCTTACCTTCAGCGACTGGCGCACAAGGACACCCAAGTCTCGTTGCACTTCCCCTTTTCCCAATCTATTGCCGTTCAGATAATAATCTGCCTTCCTGTTTTTGCAACCAAAGTGGATAACGTCGCATTTATCCACATTATACTGCATCTGCCATGCATCTGCCCAATCACCCAACCTGTCCAAATCATAGTGGAGTTTCTCGGCATCCTCCACACAGCACATACCCCCACCCAGCTTTGTGTCATCTGCAAACTTGGAGATATTATATCTAGTTCCCTCGTCTAGATCATTAATATATATTGTGAATAGCTGGGGTCCTAGCACCGATCCCTGCGGTACCCCACTAGTCACTGCCTGCCACTCAGAAAAAGACCCGTTTATTCCAACTCTTTGCTTCCTGTCTGCCAACCAGTTCTCTATCCAAGTCAGTACCTTACCCCCAATCCCATGTGCTTTAACTTTACACACTAATCTCTTATGCAGGACTTTATCGAAAGCCTTCTGAAAGTCCAAATACACCACATCCACTGGTTCTCCCTTATCTATTCTACCAGTTACATCCTCAAAAAATTCCAGTAGATTAGTCAAGCACGATTTACCTTTTGTAAATCCATGTTGACTTTGTCCGATCCTGTCACTGTTTTCCAAGTGCTCTTCTATTACATCTTTTATAATGGACTCTAGCATTTTCCCCACTACCGATGTCAGGCTTACCGGTCTATAATTCCCCGTTTTCTCTCTACCACCTTTTTAAATAGTGGGTTACATTAGCTACCCTCCAATCCATGGGAACTGTTCCAGAGTCTATAGAATTTTGGAAGATGACCAGCAATGCATCTACTTATTCTAGGGCCACTTCCTTAAGTACCCTAGGATGTAGATTATCAGGCCCTGGGGATTTATCGGCCTTCAATCCCGTCAATTTCCCTAACACCATTTCCCTACAAATACTGATTTCATTCAGTTCCTCCCTCTCATTAGACCCTATGTTCCCCGACATCTCTGGGAGGTTATTTATGTCCTCCTTTGTGAAGACAGAACCAAAGTATGTATTTAATTGGTCAGCCATTTCTTTGTTCCCCATTATAAATTCCCCTGATTCTGACTGCAAGGGACCTATGCTTGACTTCACCAATCTTTTTCTCTTCACATATATATAGAAGCTTTTACAATCAGTTTTTATGTTCCCTGCAAGCTTACACTCATACTCTATTTTCCCCCTGTTAATTAATCCCTTTGTCCTCCTTTGCTGAATCCTAAACTGCTCCCAATCCTGAGGTTTGCTGCTTTTTCTGGCCAAATTATTTGTGCTCTCCTTGGATCTTATGCTATCCCTAATTCCCCTTGTTAGCCACGGTTACGCCACCTTTTTTGTTTTATTTTTATGCCAGACAGGGATGAACAAATTCTGTAGTTCATCCATGCGATCTTTAAATGTTTGCCATTGCCTATCCACCGTCAACCCTTTAAGTAACGTTCCCCAATCCATCCTAGCCAACTCGTGCCTCATACCATCATAGTTTCCTTTATTTAAATTCAGGCTCCTAGTCTCTGAGTCAACTACTTCACTCTCCATCTTAATGAAGAATTCTATCATATTATGATCGCTCCTCCCCAAGGGGCCTCATACAACAAGATTGCTAATCAATCTTTTCTCATTACATAATACCCAATCTAAGATGGCCTAATCTCCAGTTGGTTCCTCGACATATTGGTCCAGGAAACCATCCCCAGGAATCCCCAGGAATTCCTCCTCCACAGTATTGTTACTAATTTGGTTAGCCCAATCTATATGTAGATTAAAGTCACCCATGATAACTACTGTGCCCTTATTGCACGCATCTCTAATTTCCTGGTTAATGCCATCCCCAACCTCAGCATTATTGTTTGGGGGTCTGTATACAACTCCCACTAACGTTTTCTGCCCCTTGGTATTTCTCTGCTCTACCCATACAGATTCCACATCATCAGAGCTAATATCCTTCCTTACTATTGTGTTAATCTTCTCTTTAACCAGCAATGCTACCCCACCTCCTTTTCCTTTTTGCTTGTCCTTCCTGAATATTGAATACCCCTGGATGTTGAATTCCCAGCCTTGGTCACCCTGGAGCCATGACTCCGTAATCCCAATTATATCATATCCGTTTACATCTATTTGTGAAGCTAATTCATCCACCTTATTACGAATGCTCCTCGCATTAAGACACAAAGCCTTCAGGTTTGTTTTTTTAACACTCTTAGTCCTTTTAGAATTATTATTTACTGTGGCCCTGTTTGATTTACACACTTGCTTTCTCTGCCTTCCACTTTTGCTTTTCTCCTTCCTGTCTTTTGCTTCTATCCTTGCTTCCCTTTCCTCTGTCTCCCTGCACAGGTTCCCAACCCCCTGCCATTTTAGTTTAAACCCTCCCCAACAGCACTAGCAAACACTCCCCCTAGGACATCAGTCCCGGTCCTGCCCAGGTGAAAACCGTCCAGTTTGTACTGGTCCCACCTCCCCCAGAACCGGTTCCAATGTCCCTGGAATTTGAATCCCTCCCCCTTGCACCATTCCTCTAGCCACGTATTCATCTGAAATATCCTTCTATTTCTACTCTGACTAGCACATGGCACTGGTAGCAATCTTGAGATTACTACCTTTGAGGTCCTATTTTTTAATTTACCTCCTAACTCCCTATATTCAGCTTTTAGGACCTCATCCCGTTTTTTACCTATATCGTTGGTACCTATGTGCACCACGACAGCTGGCTGTTCTCCCTCCCCCTCCAGAATGCCGTGCAGCTGCTCCGAGACATCCTTGACCCTTGCACCAGGGAGGCAACATACCATCCTGGAGTCTCGTTTGCGGCCACAGAAACGCCTATCTATTCCCCTTACAATAGAATCCCCTATCACTATAGCTCTCCCGCTCTTTTTCCTCCCGTCCTGTGCAGCAGAACCATCCATGGTGCCAGGAAGTTGGCTACTGCTGCCTTCCCCCGATAAGCCATCTCCCCCAACAATATCCAAAGCAATATATCTGTTTGAGAGGTGGATGGCCACAGGGGACCCCTGCACTACCTGCCTGCACCTCCTACTCTGCCTGGCGGTCACCCATTCCCTTCCTGCCTGTGTAGCCTTTACCTGCGGTGTGACCAACTCCCTAAACGTGCTATCCACGATGTCCTCAGCATCGCAAATGCTCCAGTATGTATCCATTCGCAGCTCCAGCATTGCAATGCGGTCTGCCAGTAGCTGCAGCTGGATACACTTCCCGCACACAAGGTCGTCAGGTACACAGGAAGTGTCCCTGATTTCCCACATAGTGCAGGAGGAGCATGCCACGGGGCCAAGCTGTGCTGCCATGACTTACCCTTTAATTAATTTAAATGAAATTAAATCAAATCAATACCACTAATTACACTACAATTAAATGATATACTCAAGGGCCCTTGTTTATTAGCACTCCCCGCTACACAACAGAGACCCTAGAAACTATAAACCACAAAATTTAAGTTTGGAAAAAAGCGAGAAAGAGAGAAAAACTCACCAACCAATCACTTACCTGCTTTCTGGTGATGTCACACTTCGATTACTTTTTACTTCTCTCTCTCCCCGCTCCTTAACTCCTCGGTCTCTGCGCTCAGTCTCCACCCAGGGCCGCTCTCGTTGCTGCCGACGGTGAGTCTGGGCCGCTCTCTCTCTCCCCGCTCCTTAAATCCTCGGTCTCTGCGCTCAGTCTCCACCCAGGGCCGTTCTCGCTCCATTAGCCAATTTCCTCTAGAATTTGTTGCTTGTTATTTGTGCTTAGTTGTCACAAAAAAAATGTGTCCGTGTCATTTTTCTCTCCATAATATAAGATGTGCCAAATGGATAATTAGTCATGCAGAGTTTTAGCAGCTATCTTTAAGCGTGCATTGAAATTGTAACTGACGTGTTGGTGTGAAGTGGTTTTGCTTTGTCCTTTTTTCTTTAATTCATTCACGGAATTTGGGCGTCGTTGGCAAGGCCAGCATTTATTGCCCATCCCTAATTGCCCTTGAGAAGGTGGTGGTGAGCCGCCCTCTTGAACCGCTGCAGTCCGTGTGGTGAAGGTACTCCCACAGTGCTGTTAGGGAGGGAGTTCCAGGATTTTGATCCAGTGACGATGAAGGAACGGCCGATATATTTCCAAGTCAGGATGGTGTGTGACTTGGAGGGGAACTTGGAGGTGGTGGTGTTTCCATGCGCCTGCTGCCCTTGTCCTTCTAGGTGGAAGAGGTCGCGGGTTTGGGAGGTGCTGCCGAAGAAGTCACTGTAGTGATGGTGTAAATTCACCCTGAATCTGGATTCAGAGATTGAACAGATAGTGTTGGTTTAGAGTTGGTATGAATCTGAAACTGCTTCACTTTGACATTAAACATTCACTCCCTCCACCACCGGCGTACCGTGGCTGCAGTGTGTACCATCTACAAGATGCACTGCAGCAACTTGCCAAGGCTTCTGCGGCAGCACTTCCCAAACCCGCGACCTCTTCCACCTAGAAGGACAAATGCAGCAGGCGCATGGGAACACCACCACTTCCAAGTTCCCCTTCAAGTCACACACCATCCTGACTTGGAAATATATCAGCCATTCCTTCATCGTCGCTGGGTCAAAATCCTGGAACTCCCTCCCTAACAGCACTGTGGGAGCACCTTCACCACACGGACTGCAGCGGTTCAAGAAGGCAGCTCACCACCACCTTCTCAAGGGCAACTATGGATCGGCAATAAATGCCGGCCTTGCCAGTGACGCCCACATCCCATAAGCGAATAAAAAAAAACTAGAATGTGGAACTTGCTCTTTTTTGGACACTAACGGGATCAAGGGATATAGGGATCGGGCGGGAAAGTGGAGTTGAAGTAGAAGATCAGCCATGATCTTATTGAATGGCGGAGCAGGCTCGAGGGGCCGTATGGCCGACTCCTGCTCCTGTTTCTTATGTTCTTATGCTTCCACAAGGAGTAGTTTCAGGCGAAAAGCATAGAAGTATTTAAGGGGGAGCGAGATAAGTACATGAGGCAGAGAAGAATTGATGGATATATTGATAGAGTGAGATGAAGAGGGGTGGGAGGAGGTTTGTGTGGGCCAGTTGGGCCGAATGGCCTGTTTCTCTGCTGTAAATTCTATGTAATTCTACGTAACTTGTAGTGTGAATGGACCGTAAGATTGGGCTGGATTATTTTAATATGCAAGACACTAAGGCTGCGAATTTGCCGGCGCTCAGAGGGCGAGTTTGGAGTTTGGAGAGGCACGTAAGGCAGTTAGCAGCTTGTTAACTGCCTGGATAATCTTATTTTAACTGCCTGTTCTGATTTTTGAGCTTTTCCTGCATGTTGCCCGTCATCAGGCAAACATGTCCGCTGCATTGTGCCGGGTTTACCAAAGAGATGAATTCTTCGCAGCTGCTCCAGCAGCTTCAAAGCGGTCCTACAACATGGCTGAGTTTCAGATGGCACAAGTTAGTGCTTTGAGGTTTTGGCTAACATTTTGCAACTCTACTGATCTTGTGAGTGTTCAAGCTGAGAGCCATCTGCAGTGTGACCTCCTTGGCAGACCCTCTGGCCACTTTGACTGAGCGCTTGCAAGCTCTATTGCTCAACTGAGATATCCACCAGCAGAACCATTTATATCCACTCATCCTGGTCGTCAGATTCGGAGGAAGAGCAGCCACGGCAGTAGCACAACCAGGCAGAACAGCAGCACCAACAGCAGGAGCGCCAACCTTCTCCTCAATCACCTGCTGCTGCACAGGGCAGAGGCCGTCAGCGCAGGGCTGCACCGCTCCGCAGGAGAGACCCCCAACACAGGGTTTACAGGCCGAGGATGAGCTTCCTCAACATGAGTGAGCAGCAGTGCCAAAGGAGGCTGAGGCTTTTGCGAGAGGTAGTCGCTGACATCTGCACAATGCTGCACCAACACCTGGAGGCCAGAGAGCGGGAGGACACTCCTTACCAGTGGCTGTCAAAGTCACCACCGCATTCAACTGCTTTGCTTCGGGCTCCTTCCAGGGATCAGCTGCAGACATCAGCGGCATCTCCCAGTCAGTCGCACACCCTGCATCATGCAGGTCACCGATGTCCTCTTTGCAAAGTCGCACAATTACATCCACTTCTCCACGGATGAAGCAAGTGTGACCGCGCGTACGGTTGGCTTTGCAAATATGGCAGGCTTCCCAAGGGTGCAGGGCATCATAGACTGTACACATGTGGCCTTAAGGGCACCCCATCACAACCCAGCTGTATTTGTCAACCGCAAGGGCTTCCACTCCCTTAAAATCCAGCTGGTGTGTAACCACAGGAACATCATCATGCATGTTTGCGCAAAGTTCCCTGGCAGTTGCCATGACTCATTCATCCTGCGGCAGTCTACTGTGCCTCAGCTCTTCAATCCGCCAACACAACTTTCAGGATGGCTACTTGGTGACAAGAGCTATCCCCTGAAAAAGTGGCTCATGACACCGATGAGGAGGCCATCAAACGAGGCTGAGGAGTGGTACAATGTGAGCCACATTTCCACCAGAAGCATCATAGAGCAAACCATCAGCTTGCTGAAAATGCGATTCCGATGCCTCGACAATCTGGTGGATCCCTGCAGTATGCACCAGCCAGGGTCTCCAGAACCTTTGTGGTCTGCTGTGCCCTGCACAACATCGCACAGCAGCGTGGCTTAGCGCTGCCTGAGGAACAAGTGGCTCAGCACAGAGCATCCTCGGAAGAAGAGGAGGAGGAGGAGGAGGACGAGGATGAGGATGAGGAGGATGATGAGGAGGAGGTGGCAGATGAGGGACACCTTGCGGGGCCGGATGTACCAATTCCATCAGCACGCGACCACATTGCTGGCCGTCAGGCAAGGAATGCACTCATCCATGCTAGATTCGCGTAAGCTTACGCTTCAACCACAGGTGGCTGGCAGATGGAGATGAATGTCTGGGCGATCTTCTTAACACGCCATACATCATCTGTCCAATAAATGGTGCTTTTCTATCACTTTCACCACCATCACGAGAAATGCAAGTCGCCCTGAGCCCTCACTGTGCAACTTCCATTTCTCAGCAGACATAGGCCAAATCTTCAATTCTTTGCCATCACTTTTGTTTAATAAAATGACAACCAGGATGACAATCACTACTTTGTTACACAAGAAAACACCCAACTGACTACCCTTGTGACTATTTGTGTGTTAACTTTCTCTTACGCGCGCTTCTACGTGGTGCTTCCCCTGTGACTTCAGCAGATGTAGAGGCACCTTGCTCACTTTTATGCTGTGTTTGCTTAGATGCCTTTGGCGGGTGTCCTCTGGGTTTGGGAGCCTGGGAGAGCTATGCAACAGTCTGCTCTTCCTGCAGCTGTGCAGGACTGAGATGGCCATCTCAGTTGGGTGCGGAATCTGACCGAGGGCTCCGCAGTGGCATGGTCATGTGAGCGCTTGGAGAGGCGCCCACACTTCCTTGTTGTCAGTCACCAACATCCCTCTCATGGGTCACCCGCACTTCAGTGCTAGCAAGTGGCTGGAGAGCACCTTGCTGAACATTAGTGGGGTCATGAGGACCCATCGCTGTTCTGACAATCCTCATAATGGGGACGTCCATGTACCTCTGGTTCCTCTCCTCAATAGCTGCCCATCTATCCTCCAGAGCAGACCATCTATTTAGAAAAGTCACCATGCTTTGTTGAGTCTGGCGAGTTATCTCCTCCATGGAGGTTGTCACCCTCTCCATGGAGGCACATTCATGTGCCATTGCCTCCACCAAGGCAGTGCTCATGTTTGAGATGGATTCCTCCATTCTCTGCACACTCGCAGTTACCATGGACACAAACCCTGTCAGAGACTTCTGCACTTGTTCCTGAAGTTCCAGCACCGCTCTCTTTCTGGATGGCCCCAGAGGCACAGGGTCCACATGCAGATGAGCAGAGCTGGGAGCGCCCTGCGGCCTCCGACGAGGACTCTCCACTGCTGTCCCTGTCTCCACCATCTGCTGATGCTCACTTGTGAGCTGTGATACACCAGGTGACAACACTACTCTATGTCGCGAAGGCCCCACCGAGGTGTGCGTCTCTGCGCTGGTGCTGGGTGTGCTGAGTCCTGGTGATGCTGCTCCCTCAGAGGCTGCGGGTTCCTCTGACGAGTCATCCAGTTCTTCCTTCTGGACAGTGGGGAGGGGGGCTCTCGATGGTCCTGTGGGGGAGTAAAGGCATGAGTTGGACATGTGATATTTAGGTAGCACACACATCCTAATGTGCAGATGATCAAACGTCAATCTCAATAAACGTCATATGCCATTTCAGTCAATTATGAAATCTAAATGAGAGGGTTGAAAATCTATTGTCACCAGCTTCCTCTTCTGCACCCGTCTCTCCGTCCCCCACTTCCAGCTCCTCGCCACCTCCCACGATGTCGTCAGCAGCCTCCTCAGTGCTTGTCAAAGTTGCGAGGGAAGGTGGCCCTCCTCCTGTCTGTGCTCTCTCCCTCTTATTGTGGGCTATCTTTCCCTGCAAGGAGGGACACAAGTGGAGTTTCAGCAAGAGTGATGGAGTGACTGTGAAGAATCCATAACATTGAAGCTTAGAGGGAGACAAAGATGGAGTGAGGGAGGTGCCAAGAGGAAGCTACCTCCCTGTGCGTTGTTAGTTGTTGTCAATGCATAACAGTGAGACCGAGTGTGAGGGGTGCATAGTAGGATGGTGAAGTGATTCTGTACATAGAGAGAGATGGATAGGTAAGGGTGCAAGGGAAGTAAGGGTAAGGTGGGATGTGGAGGGGCAGGCTGACAAAGCAGAGTGCTGGTGATGAGAAGAGAAGGGAAGCAGATTGAAGGAAAGTGTGATGTGATGCTCACTTTTGATACACGCAGAAGATCATTGAACCGTTTTCGGCTCTGCACCCAGGTGTGTGAGCATAAGGACCTTGCGCTGACCTCCTCAGCAATGCGCAGCCAGGCCGCCTTGGTTTGCTGAGGAGGCTTCCTCCGGCCATCGGGAGGGAACAGAATCCCCCTGCGCCCTCTAACTCCCTCCACAAGAGCTTGGAGGGGGTCCTCATCGAAGCGTGGAGCAGCCTTTGCTTTGGCAGCAGTCATGGTCACCTGGGCCGATTTCCACAGCAGCACAAACTAAATGTGAAGCTGAGGCTACACGGGCCCCTTAAAAACTACTGAATGAATGAGGTCAGCAGAGGCGAGCAGCAGACCCGCTCCCACTCATTGGGCCGGGTAGCGCGCACTGCGGCCTTAATGAGCCCACTTCATTTAAAATTGTGAATTGGGAGCGGCTGAAACCGGAGCGTCTTAAAGGAGGAAAGAGAGGTAGCGAGGCGGACAGGTTTAGGCAGGGAATTCCAGAGCTTAGGGCCCAGGCAACAGAAGGCACGGCCACCAACGGTTGAGCGATTATAATCAGGGATGCTCAAGAGGGCAGAATTGGAGGAGTGCAGATATCTCAGGGGGTTGTGGGGCTGAAGGAGATTACAGAGATAGGGAGGGGCAAGGCCATGGAGGGATTTGAAAACAAGGATGAGAATTTTGAAACCGAGGCGCTGTTTATCCGGGAGCCAATGTAGGTCAGCGAGCACAGGGGGTGATGGGCGAACGGGACTTGGTGCGAGTTAGGACACGGGCAGCCGAATTTTGGATGACCTCAAGTTTATGTAGGGTGGAATGTGGGAGGCCAGCCAGGAATGCGTTGGAATAGTCAAGTCTAGAGGTACCTCAGGACGTCCCAAAGCGCTTTACAGCCAATGAAGTACTTTTGAAGTGTAGTCACTGTTGTAATATGGGAAACGCAGCAGCCAACTTGCGCACAGCAAGCTCCCACAAACAGCAATGTGACCAGGACCAGATAATCTGTTTTTTTTTAGTAATGTTGATTGAGGGATAAATATTGGTCCAGGACACTGGGGATAACTCCCCTGCTCTTCTTTGAAATAGTGGCCGTGGGATCTTTTACGTCCAACCTGAGAGAGCAGGCAGGGCCCTCAGCTTACCGTCTCATATGAAAGACGGCACCTCCGACAGGGCAGCACTCCCTCAGCACTGCACTGGGAGTGTCAGCCTAGATTTTTGTGCTCAAGTCCCTGGAGGGGGACTTGAACCCACGACCTTCTGACTCAGAGGCGAGAGTGCGACCCACTGAGCCACAGCTGACACTATTGACTAACTAGTGTTGCTTTCTTCGGTAACTGAAGCCCGCAGGGTGTCTAGACTTCATTTTATGACCGTGTTGATCAAACACACTGCAAGCCTGTACCGATAGAGGACTGCAGTAAGTCTAAAACCCAGTGATGTGCACAGTATTGACACCGACATAAGCATACTGTCACTGTTGGTTATGATAAATCATCTCAGCTTCCTCTCTGAATTTGCAGTCTCCCTGTAACGGAGGAGACAGTGATAAACTGCTGTGCTAAAGATTTGCTTATCTCTCTCTTTCTCTCTCTCTCTCTCTCTTTGAATACTGTCGGGTTCTGGAAACTTGTACTGAGATAAATTTTGTTTCACAGTTTGAAATTAAGCACGAAATTGAATTGCTCGGGATTTCTGTCGAACATGGAAAAAGATCACAGAGTCTTACAGCACAAAAAGGAGGCCATTCGGCCCATCGTGCCTGTGCCGGCTCTTTGAAACAGCTCTCCAATTACTCCTACTCCCACTCCCCCCCTGCTGGTTATTTACAACAGCAGGCAATCCCAGGGGGAATCTATGTCGCGTTTGACTATTCAAATAAAACATGCCCAGGCTCTGGCTCTGGTTCCTTGGGCAGGCTCAGCAACAACTTGCATTTATATAGCACCTTTAACGTAGTAAAACGTCCCAAGGCTCTTCGCAGGAGCGATTATCAGACAAAATTTGACACCGAGCCACATTAGAGATATTAGGACAGGTGACCTGGTCACAGAGGTAGATCTTAAGGAGCGTCTTAAAGGAAGAGAGAGAGAGGTGGATAGGCGGAGAGGTTTAGGGAGGGAATTCCAGCGCTTAGGGCCCAGGTAGCTGAAGGCACGGCCGCCAATGGTGGAGCGATTAAAATCACTCTGGTTATTTGGTATCTCAGTGGAGTACGACTGCAACCTGTAGGGCAGATCTGCAGCATCAAAGGCCGTGTTGCTATCAATCTAATTGGAGACTAGAGCATTTTGTCACTGTCAGGTCAGAAGGATTCCGTATCTAGCCATATCTGTTTTTCAGGTTTAACCTCATAAGGTGACCACAATTGCCTTCCAAACTATATTTCAGTGAACTTCAGTCCTAACAGGAGCTTGCTTAAATAATGATTCCTCTGCAGGGTATCGCTCTGTGCTGACTGAAGGATCCATTAGTGTAATAACACGGAGGCGTAGAAATTCCAAGACACAATCCAGGTCACGACTCGAAGCAACCTCACTGTGACTTTTAGTTCAGACTTTAAAATTACTCCGTTACTTTGACTGTGCTGTTAGATGTGTAAGGAACCACACCGCGATTTTCTTGTTACCCGATTCAGGAAAGTTGGAGCTAGAAGACTGAATTTTACAAAAGCTTCGATTCATTCATTCGTAAACGTACGTAAGATCTTCTTATTACGGGGCAGTGAGGCTGATTCCTGTCTCGCAGTCTGTGCAGCGGCTGAAAGAAAAAGGAAGACTTGCATTTCTGCAGCGCCTTTTATGACCTCAGGGCGTCTCAAAGCGCTTTACAGCCAATGAAGTACTTTTTTTGAAGTGTGGCCACTATTGTAATGTAGGAAACGCGGCAGCCAATTTGCACACAGCAAGCTCCCACAAACAGCAGTGTGAGAATGACCAGATCATCTGTTTTTGTGATGTTGATTGAGGAATAAATATTGGCCCCAGGACACCGGGGAGAACTCCCCTGCTCTTCTTCAGAATAGTGCCTTGGGATCTTTTACATCCACCTGAGATGGCAGACGGGGTCCTCGGTTTAACGTCTCATCCATAAGGCAGCATCTCTGACAGTGCAGCACTCCCTCAGCACTGCACTGGGAGAGTCAGTCTAGATTTTTGTGCTCGAGTCTCTGGAGTGGGACTTGAACCCACAACATTCTGACTCAGAGGTGAGAGAGTGCTACCCACTGAGCCACGGCATGTCAAAGAATCTTAAAACCTATCTGTCTTGTTCCAATTTAATACAATATAAATTATTTATTATTGATATTGAAGTGCAGTGCTTCAAGTCGCAATGATCTGCACGCGAACGACTAATTGTGCTGCTAAAACAAAAGCTAGTATAAAGTATCTGGAACAAATTTATCATTGAGCTGTCATGTAATGTAATGAAGCAAAGCAGGAAACACAGAATAAGTACGGTAGTGCCTTCCTCAGTAAAACTGCCTACCAATTATTTCATTAGGAAAGTTGGCTTTATTTTATTTATGTTGCTGCGGTGAGGTGAAATATAATTCATTTTTAATTGTACACAAGGTTTGCCTCACTGCTATTTTTATACAGTTTAATTGATTTCCTGGAGGGATGTTTAAAAGCAGAGCTCAAAGTAACCGGCCAGTGTGTTAGTTCACTGTGCTGTTGAATGGTAGGCCGAGGCCTCACCCTATTGAACGGTATGCCGAGGCCACAATCTATTGAACAGTAGGCCAAGACCTTACCCTATTGAATGGTAGGCCGAGCCCTCACCCTATTAAACGGTAGGCCAAGCCCTCACCCTATTGAATGGTAGGCCGAGCCCTCACCCTATTGAACGGTAGGCCAAGCCCTTGCCCTATTGAACAGTAGGCCGAGCTCTCATCCTATTGAATGGTAGGCCGAGGCCTCACCATATTGAAAGGCAGGCCAAGGCCTCAATCTATTAAACGATAGGCTGAAGCCTCAATCTTTTGAAAGGTAGGCTGAGGCTTATATTATCTGCAAACATCTGAATCATGCCCCCTACATTGAAGTCTAAATCATTGATATATACCACAAAAAGCAAGGGACCGAGTACTGAGCCCTGCGGAACACCACTGGAAACAGCCTTCCAGTCACAAAAACACCCATCGGCCATTACCCTTTGCTTCCTGTCACTGAGCCAATTTTGGATCCAAATTGCCACTTTCCACCCTTGGGTCATTGACCTGAAATGTTGACTCTGTTTCTCTCTCCAAAGATGCTGCCTGACCTGCTGAGTGTTTCCAGTATTTTCTGTTTTTATTTCAGATTTCCGGCATCCGCAGTATTTTGCTTTTGTATGAGGATCGGAAAATGATGGTCAGAGCCTCCGCTATTTCCTCCTTTGGTTCTCTTAACAGCCTGGGATGCATTTCATCCGGGCCTGGCGATTTATCTACTTTCAAAGATGCTAAACCCCTTAATACTTCCTCTCTCACTATGTTTAGCTCATCTCATATTGCACACTCCTCCTCCTTAACTACAATGTCTGCATCGTCGCTCTCTTTTGTTAAGACAGACGCAAAGTATTCATTAAGAATCATACCAACGTCTCCCACCTCCACACATAGATTAACTTTTTGGTCTCCAAGAGGCCCTACTCTTTCCGTAGTAAGCCTTTTGCTCTTTATGTATTTATAAAACATCTTTGGGTTTTACTTGCCAATGCTTTTTCATGCCCTCTCTTTGCTTTCCTAATTTCCTTTTTAATTTCACCCCTGCACTTTCTATACTCCTCTCGGCTTTCTGCAGTATTGAGCTCTTGGTACCTGACATAAGCTTCCCTTTTTTTCCCTTATCCTACCCTGTATGCTCCTTGAAATCATTTACATTCATGTTCTAAAGACTTGACATTGTTCAGTTACCTGAAGCAAGTTATTGGAGGTGATTTTCAACTCTTCTCCCAAAACTGGCACAAAGTCAGTGGTGCATCTCTTGCGCCCACATCCTCCCCCCACCAGTAGATTCAGCGGAAGGGCCCAAACTATGGTCGCCAATCTTCTAGGATTGCCCTGGAGTCTCCAGGAATTAAAGACAAATCTCCAGTTGTACAGGGCCTTGGTGAGACCACACCTGGAGTACTGTGCACAGTTCTGGTCTCCTTATCCAAGGAAGGATATACTTGCCTTGGAGGCGGTGCAACAAAGGTTCACTAGATTGATTCCTGGGAAGGGAGGGCTGTCCTATGATGAGAGATTGTGTAGAATGGGCCTATACTCTCTGGAGTTTAGAAGAATGAGAGGTGATCTCATTGAAACATACAAGATTCTGAAGGGGATTGACAGGGTAGATGCTGAGAGGCTGTTTCCCCCGGCTGGAGAGTCTAGAACTAGGGGGCATAGCCTCAGGATAAGGGGTCGGCCATTTAAGACTGAGATGAGGAGGAAGTTCTTCACTCAGAGGGTTGTGAATCTTTGGAATTCTCTACCCCAGAGGGCTGTGGATGCTGAGTCTTTGAGTATATTCAAGGCTGAGATAGATAGATTTTTGGACTCTCGGGGAATCAAGAGATATGGGGATCGGGCGGGAAAGTGGAGTTGAAGTCGATGATCAGCCATGATCTTATTGAATGGCGGAGCAGGCTCGAGGGGCCTGAATGGCCTACTCCTGCTCCTAATTCTTATGTTCTTAGGACACTGCTGCCAGCATCACCCGGGGGAGAAAAAAATCATTAAAAAAGTGGTATTTTAAAAAAATTCTTTGAACACATTTGTTTATTAGTTATAAAAATATCTGATGTGAGATTTGAAAGGATGAACAGGCTGGGTCTCTTTTCCTCTTGAAAAGAGAAGGCTGAGGGGTGACCTAATAGAGGTCTTTAAAATTATGAAAGGTTTTGACAGAGTGGATACAGAGAGAATGTTTCCACTTGTGGGGAAGAGCATAACTCGGTCGCAGATCAGCCACGACCTCATTGAATGGCGGAACAGGCTCGAGATGCTGACTGGCCTCCTCCTGTTCCTACGTTCCTACGTTCCTAGAGGCCATCAATATAAGATAGTCACCAAGAAATCAAATAGGGAATTCAGGAGAAATGTCTTTAGCCGGAGAGTGGTGAGAATGTGGAACTCACTACCACAGGGAGTGGTTGAAAAGAATCGTACAGGTGCATTTAAGGGGAGGAAGAAGGGACTAGAGCGTTACGCTGATAGATTTAGATGAGAAAAGACGGGAGGAGGCTCGAGTGGAGCATAAACGCCGGCCGGCATGGACTGGTTGGGCTGATTGGCTTATTTCTGTGCCGTATATCTTATGTAATCCTATGTAATGGGGATAAAAGTCAGTGTTTGGCTCAGTTGGTAGCACACATGCCTCTTGTGAGTCAGAAGGTTGTGGGTTCAAATCCCACTCCAGGGACTTGAGCACATAAAACCAAGCTGGCACTCCCAGTGCAGTGCTGAGGGAGTGCTGCACTGTCGGAGGTGCCGTCTTTCGGATGAAAAGTTAAACCGAGGCCCCGTCTGCCCTCTCAGGTGGATGTAAAAGATCCCACGACACTATTTCGAAGAAGAGCAGGGGAGTTATCCCTAGTGTCCTGGCCAATATTTATCCCTCAACCAACATAACAAAAACAGATTATCTGGTCATTATCACATTGCTGTTTGTGGGAGCTTGCTGTGTGCAAACTGTCTGCTGCGCTTCCCACATTACAACAGTGAATCCACTTCAAAGAGTACTTCATTAGCTGTAAGGTGGTCGTGAAAGGCGCTATAGAAATGCAAGTCTTTCTTTCTTGATTGACAGTCAAGAATCATCCAACTGGGGTAATGAAGAGTGACATGAATCTTGTCATTCATGTGGAAATGACTTATGAAATAATACTGGGCGGCCTGCTGGTGGCGCTGTCCAGGGAGAGTATAAATACTCAGGCATGGGCCCAGCTTGCGCGGGACATTCTTTAACAGGAACTAGCAAAGGACACAACTAGATCTCCATGTTATAAAACAGTTGATTAAAGGTTTGTTTAATGCTTAGACCAAGTGCCTAGTAGTTTTCTTACGTCAAAGAGTCTGTCAGCTTTCTGATTGGCTGTGGGAAGGCGGGTCACTATGGGGATGGACATGTCGAGCGACCAATGGTGGGAGCGTGGGGGCGGGGCGGTTGGAGGCAGGAGGTCAGGTGATTAAACCTCCAGGAATATATCCACCCAGCATGGGCAAACCCCTACTCGCGAACCCAAAAATGAGCGCATTTCTTAGAAGCTTAGTTTGGGGGACTCGCAAACGTGGTGGTGGGTTTCAGATACCCAGCTGAGGGACATGAAAAAAATCGAAAGGAACATCCCAAATAAGAGATATAGGGATTGGGCGGGAAAGTGGAGTTGAGGTAGAAGATCAGCCGTGACCATATTGAATGGCGGAGCAGGCACGAGGGGCCGTGTGGTCAATTCCAACTCCTATTTCTTATGTTCTTACCGAATATGTAGCTAAAGTACTGAAACAGATCGAGTTAGGACAACCAATAATAGTCAAATTTATTTATTAGAGTAATGGTAAAATTAATTTTCATAAAGCAGCGGGTTATGTGCCCACAGATAAAGGATTGTTATTAATTTGGGTTAAGTAAATGAATTTTTCTAAGGCATGTGTCCTGGAGCTGAACTTATTATTCCTATTAGTTTGCATGTGGGCGTGTGGGAATTGTGTCAGAGTGGTTCAGCACAATGTGTACAAAGATAATTAAGGTGCTACATCCAGATGAGTCCACATATAATAGTATAATCACTTTAAATGATAAATGATGTTTACATGTTTACTGCGTGCACTGTGATATCCATTAATCTCCTGACATCAATAAATTGCATCTGTAGTCATTACATTATCATTACATTAGTGTTAGACTGCTGAGGATTGGAGGCTGGTCTCCTCCTTTTACATTGGGAGACAATGAACATTATCTACACACAGCTGGCAAGGAAGTGGACACATATATGTGGCACAAGTAGACTTTCAGGAATTGGATACTACTTTCCTCTGTTGAAGTGGCAGGAATTCAGGCGCATTCACTATCCGACTAGCGGGAGTGCAGGCTGCTCATACTCCCCCTGTCCTGCTTGGGTCTCAGTCTTGGTTCAGTGGTAGCACCCCCCCACAACTCAGGATCAGATGAAGGTCGTGGGTTTGAGCTCCACCCCACAGATAGGAACACATAATCCAGGCTGAGACTTTCAGTGCCGGTCGCTGTCGGAGGTGCCATCTTATGGATGAAACGTTAAACCGAGGCCTCGTCAGCCCTCTCAGGTGGATGGAAAAGATCCCGTTACATTATTCAACAAGAACAGGGGAGTTCTCCTGGTGTCCTGGCCAATATTTATCCCTCAACCAACTCTATCAAATGTGATTAACAGTTTCTACTCTTTGTGGGACCTTGCTGTGCACAAATTGGCTGCAGTGTTTGCCCACATAACAACCGTGACTGTACTTCAAATGTATTCCATCGCCTCGATTTTAAAATTCTCATCCTTGTTTTCAAATCCCTCCATGGCCTCGCCCCCTCCCTATCTCTGTAATCTCCTCCAGCCCCCACAACCCTCTGAGATCTCTGGGCTCCTCCAATTCTGGCCTCTTGTGCATCCCCGATTTTAATCGCTCCACCATTGGCGGCCGTGCCTTCAGCTGCCTGGGCCCTAAACTCTGGAATTCCTTCCTTAAACCTCCCCGCCTCTCTACCTCTCTGTCCTCCTTCAGACGCTCCTGAAAACCTTCCTTGTTTCTGCCCTATTGTCTCCTTCTGCGGCTTGGTATCGAATTTTGTCTGATAATCGCGCCTGTGAAGCCCCTTGGGACGCTTTACTATGTTAAAGGCGCTATATAATTGCAAATTGTTGTTGTAGTGCTGTAAGTCCTCTTGAGATCATGAAAGGCGCTCTATAAATGCAAGTTCTTTCTTATCACAGTTTCATGTAACCTTCAATTAGAGCACCAGCACTCAGATACTAAAGTTGCGCCCCTCACCCCTTCTCCCTATACGAGATGGTTTGGGAAATTTTCTGTGAACCACAACCAACATAAAAGCTCTACTACTGCCCATAGCACAATCACTTCCCCCACCATCTGCTAACGGTGAAAATGTTTGATGGTCATGCTATTATGTTTTGGTGGGATCACGCTGGAGGTGGCGGAAATGGCGGAGGATGATCCGTTGAATGTGGTGGCTGGTGGGGTGGAAGGCGAGGACAAGGGGAACCCTATCGTGGTTCTGGGAGGGAGGGGAAGGGGTGAGGGCAGAAGTGCGGGAAATGGGATGGACGCGGTCAAGGGCCCTGTCAACCACGGTGGAGGGGAATCCTTGGTTGAGGAAAAAGGAAGATATATCGGAAGCACTGGTATGGAAAGTGGCATCGTCAGAACAGATGCGACAGAGATGGAGAAACTGAGAGAATGGTATAGAGTCCTTACAAGAAGCGGGGTGGGAGGAAGTGTAGTCCAGGTAGCTGTGGGAGTCAGTGGGCTCTTAGTAGATATTGATTGACATCCTATCCCCATAAATGGAGATAGAGAAGTCGAGGAAGGGAAGAGAACATTTGTATTAAGTTCGAAGGGATATGATATCTATGAGTGCAACTGTTTTATTCTTTAACTGCATATGCGCTGTGAGCGAATTTAAGGAGCTAGTAGCCAAGTGAAAACGAGACAAAGTACATCATTTATGTCAGTAAGGCCAAAGCTTATGGCCTTTAAATCTTTTACAAATGGGGAACTGGTAAAACCATGAATGCTCAGCTGTCAATATTTAACTAAGGAGGTTAGCAATTTGCATAATAAGTGAATTTGGAATTGGAAGTTTTCACGTTAATGAAGTTTCATCCTCTCTCAGTGGATGAGAAGTGATTTCCAGTGTGTGCTGGGCAAACAGTGTTTCCACTTCACACAACCTCACCACTAAATGGATCTCTCAGCCTTGCACCCTCCTGATCTGGTTTTAAAGTAGCTACCGCTTGTGACTTAAGACAAATAAACTCCATTTGCAGCGGAGAAGTGGCAATATTACCTGATCGCCCATCGTGTAACGGAGTAGAATTAGCATCGCACGGCAATTACTGGGTATGAGGCTGGTCCATTAACTCTGGATGGGCATTGTCACAGATTACACTTTGGGGGGTGGGGGGTGCGGTTCGCTCTGCGGGCTCTGGGAGTGTGCTAGCTGTTCGATCAAAAGCTCGTGAACCTAGCTTAACTAGACCAATGGTTTTCAAACCTATCTGTCTGGGGGAACCCCCCTATAAATACTGGGAATATCAATACACTCTCAGGAGTGCATCCCATCACAAAAAGATTGCACTCCCCTGCAGACCACCTTCTCTAAACTTCCAAAAAATCACTATCCAAAGGAAAACAGTCCCATCATTGCAGATAAACTTGTTTTCTTACTATGTAGTAACAGAAATAAATGCTAACAACCCAATAAGTCTCAAATTAGAAATTATAATATTTATGTCCTTGAGACTCACTCACAGACACCCACGTGACGGTCAGGTGACCCCACTTTGACAACCTAACAGAGACTTGAGCCAATAATCTAGGCTGACACCTCAGTGCGGTGCTGAGGGAGCGCTGCACTGTCGGAGGTGCCGTCTTTCAGTTGAGACGTTAAACTGTGGTCCCATCTGCCCTCTCAGGTGGACAAAAAAGATCCCACAGCACTACCAGGGGAGTTCTCCCTGATGTCCTGGCCAACATTTATCTCTCAACCAACGCCTCAAAACAGATTATCTGGTCATTATCACATTGCTGTTTGTGGGAGCTTGCTGTGCGCAAATTGGCTGCTGCATTTCCTACATTGCAACAGTAACAACACTTCAAAAGTACTTCATTGGTTGTAAAGCTCTTTGGGATATCCTGAGGTTGTGAAAGGTGCTACAGAAATGCAAGACTTTCTTTCTTTCTTTCTCTCTTTTCTTTCTCTCTCTTTCTTTCTTTCTCTATCTCTTTTCTTTCTTTCTCTTTCTTTCTTCCTCTCTTTTCTTTTTTTCTCTCTTTCTCTCTTTATCTTTCTTTCTCTCTTTCTTACTTTCTCTCTTTTTCTCTTTCTCTCTCCTCGAGAATGTAGCACAAGTTGAGCTTCTGAAGCAACAGAGAGAGAGCGAAGTGGGGGACGATTCTTACAGTGGCCAATAGGATATATTTTCTGCCACTCATTGTCATTAGCAAATTGAGGAAAATATACCCCTTTTATCTTTTCCAGAATAAGATTGTCAACAGTCAATTACTTTAATGGCAACACTTTGCGTAAAGCATGCGTGAACTTGAAAAAAACCATTCAGCACGTCTAGCTTGCTCCATCATCCAGGACCCAAGTCTGAAATCAGGAACTGCATGTTTTAACCCCCATGGAGGAGACAGTGCTGTTAATGGAAGGGCCGTTGCTGAGCGCCCCTCCCTCCTCCCTCTTGTAGCAGCTGGTCCTGCTCTGCGTGGCCTCTGATCACTTTCCCAGTCGTGCTCAATGCCAAGGGCAAGCCTTCCTCGGCAACCCATCTCTGGAAGCAACTGGTTTGTGCACGAGCCTTTAAGTCACCAAAAAAAGTACTTCAGCACCAGCCAGACCACTCTCTGTAGACCATTGAAACTTTAAACAAGTGTGGAAAAGGACCCAAAACGAGTAGAACTGCAGCAACAGCCAGATGAAATAATCCACCCACTAACCTGTAAGTAGTTGATGATCCATTTAAATAGCATTGGTGGGGGGGGTGGTGGGGGGTCCTTCATGCCGTCGAATGCGTGTTCAGCTGTGCGAGATTAAGAGAGGGCGTAGGCTGGAGCGTGGAGTTCCAAATGGCAGCGCTGGCGTCAAATCAGCGTTACGCGCTGATTGACCTCATGATCTGCCTACTCTGCGCGTTAGGTGTGTGCGCGCTAACCCCTTTACGAAGATGGCGTCCGGCGCATTCACCAGCCGGAAGTGTGCGCCATTGTTCCCGTCACGGCCGCGCAACAGCCTGGAGGTCCCGCGGAGGCCACTTGCCGGCTTCTCAATGTAAAACCATGCATGCGCGTAAATTTGAATTCCGCCGTGCAGCCCCTTAAAGGGTCCGCGCACCAAACAGAGGGATCATTGGTGTGCGCGCTGGTGCTGAAGTACTTTTTTGGTGACGTAAAGGCTTGCGCACAAACCAGTTGCTTCCAGACCTGGGTGGCCAAAAAAAAGGGCGCCACAGAGCCCAATTCTGCCCCCAATGACTTAATGAACAACACCTAGAGAAAATGGCTAAAATAAATGATATTGAAACATTGAAATAAGTAATTAACACCAGTAGGTCAAGGAATTAAATCAATAATATCAGAGCCACAGATTTAGTAACCAGTATTGGGCTAAGAGTTAAACATATAGTTAAGGGGCTAGCTGGGCCCATCTGCGGGTATCAGAGACACCGAGTAAAATAAATAATACCAGGGCCAGGAATCAAATAGGACCACAGCCACAGAAATAAGTAAATAAATAATGTTGGGCCAGGAAATAAATTAATTATGGGCTGGGCCCATTGGGGACCGTCAGAGGGCAGCAACATGTGGAGGCAACCACAACTCCTCTCATCAACGGAGAAATCAATTCATTACACAACGACCAGCGGTAATGACTGAATTAAATAAAAAACTCACGCAAGGATAATTGGCCCGAGCTCCCGGAGATTAATGACCGCAAACATCTCAAGGACCCTAGACTGAGCCACAGCTGCCTTCCACCTCCAGCCTCAGGAGATCACCTCGGCGGATAGGTAAGGGAGCTTTAAGACAGGTATTAGATGCTCACACCAGGCTGATCATTAGAAAGAAAGAAAGACTTGCATTTGTATAGCACCTTTCACAACCTCAGGACGTCCCAAAGGGCTTCACAGTCAATGAAGTACTTTTTCTTTGACGTGCAGTCACTGTTGTAATGTAAGAAATGCGGCAGTCAATTTGTGCACAGCAAGCTCCCACAAACACCAATGTGATAATGATATAAGAACATAAGAAACAGGAGCTGGAGTCGGCCAATCAGCCCCTCGAGCCTGCTCTGCCATTCAATAAGATCATGGCTGATCCAATCTTGGCCTCAACACCACTTTCCCGCTCTCTCCCCAAACCCCTTGACTCCCTTGTAGTTCAAAAATCTGTCAATCTCCGCCTTGAATATATTCAGTGACTCCGCCTCCACAGCTCTCTGGGGTAGAGAATTCCAAAGATTCACGACCCTCTGAGAGAAGAAATTTCTCCTCATCTCCGTCTTAAATGGGTGACCCCTTAGTCTGAAACTCTGCCCCCCTAGTTCTAGATACCCCCCACTAGGGGAAACATCCTCTCAGCATCCACCCTGTCAATCCCCCTCAGAATCTTATATGTTTCAATAAGATCACCTCTCATTCTTCTAAACTCCAATGAGTATAGGCCCAACCTGCTCAAACTTTCATCACAAGTCAACCCCTTCATCCCAGGAATCAACCTAGTGAACCTTCTCTGCACTGCCTCCAATGCAAGTATATCCTTCCTTAAATATGGTGACCAAAACTGTACGCAGTACTCCATGTGCGGTCTCACCAGCGCTCTGTAAAGATGCATCAAAACTTCCTTACTTTTACACTCCATACCCCTTGCAATAAAGGCCAACATTCCATTAGCCTTCCTAATTACTTGCTGTACCTGCATGCTAACTTTTTGTGTTTCATGTACTCGGACCCCCAGATCCCTTTGTACCGCAGCATTTTGTAGTCTCACTCTATTTAAATAATAATTTGCTTTTTCATTCTTCCTTCCAAAGTGGATAACCTCACATTTTCCCACATTGTACTCCATCTGCCAATTTTTTGCCCACTTACTTAACCTATCTATATCCCTAGCAGACTCTTTGGGCTGGATTTTATCAATGCAGGCGAGCAGGAGGCGGGACTCCCACTTTTGGGGTTGTAGTCCCGCCTCCATCGAGTTGTGGCCAACCCACTCGATTTTCCCTTGATTGACCTTGTTGAGCCCGCCCAGCGGGCTCAGCAGGCCAATTAAGGGCCACCCGGCAACAGGTGACGTCACAGATTGACATTTCATCTGTCAAGAGCTTTTGACAGATGAAATATCAGCGTTTGATAGCTCCTTGAAGCTGTCAAACACTGACAATATGTCCTCTAAGTTAATTCCTTCCTCTCAGGCTGATTTAGAGATCTCTGCAGAACAAAAAGCAGAGGCTGCAGCTTTTGACAGCTCAACGGCCATTCTGCTTTCTGTGCCGGTGAGATTTCTGACTCCCGAGACCTGAAGGGCTGACACCTGCAGGAGGAAGTTAAGGTAAGTAAAACTTTTTTCCACACTTTACACTTGCCTTACACACTTACCTCTGCACACATGCACCCATCACTCACCTGCCCACCGGACATATCGACCCCTCCAACCCCTGCAGACTCACGGTCCGCCTCGCTTAAATCGGCGTGGTTTGGAGCCATCGGGTAGCCCACACTTCAGGGCTAAAAATAGGGATTAGGCAACAAACTGCCTGTTAACTACCTGTTAACAGGCAGTTAATTGTCACTAATCCCCTTCCCGCCTCGGGGAGGCGGCTCCCAGCACAGGTCGGGTACCCGCCTCCAGCGAAACTGGCATGGAGGTGGGTTGGGGGCGGGATGGGTTCGGGACCCCCGAATCTGCTATTTTCCCACCCCACACGCCTCCAAACTCGCCTCCACGGGTCAATGAAAATTCTGCCCTTTGTGTCCTCCTCACAGCTTGCTAACCCACCTATCTTTGTATCATCAGCAAATTTGGCAACAGTACACTCGGTCCCTTCATCCAAGTCATTAATATAGATTGTAAATAGTTGAGGCCCCAGCAATGATCCCTGTGGCACCCCATTAGTTACTGATTGCCAACCGGAAATGACCCATTTATCCCGACTCTCTGTTATCTGTTAGTTAGCCAATCCCCTATCCATGCCAATATATTACCCCCAAATCAGATAATCTGTTTTAGTGATGTTGGTTGAAGGAAAAATATTGGCCAGGACACCAGGGAGAACTCCCCTGCTCTTCTTGGCGGGTCGGATCAAGAAAAACCCCAAGGCCTTTTACTCTTATGTGAGAAATAAAAGAATGACCAGGGTGAGGGTAGGGCCGGTCAAGGACAGTAGTGGGAACTTGTGCATGGAGTCAGAAGAGATAGGAGAGGTGATGAATGAATACTTTTCGTCAGTGTTCACCGAGGAGAGGGGCCATGTTCTTGAGGATGAGAGTGTGATAAAGGTGGATAGGCTGGAGGTGGTAGATGTTCTGAGGGAAGATGTTTTAGCAATTTTGAAGAACCTGAGGGTCGATAAGTCCCCTGGGCCAGATGGGATATATCCTAGGATTCTTTGGGAGGCAAGGGAGGAGATTGCAGAGTCTCTGGCTTTGATCTTTGGGTCCTCACTCTCCATGGGAATGGTGCCAGAGGACTGGAGAGTGGCGAATGTTGTTCCTCTCTTCAAGAAAGGAAATAGGAATGACCCTGGTAATTATAGGCCGGTTAGTCTTACTTCGGTGGTTGGTAAGATAATGGAAAAGGTCCTGAGGGATAGGATTTATGACCATTTGGAAAGGGGCAACTTAATCCGGGATAGTCAACACGGATTCGTGAAGGGTAAGTCTTGCCTAACAAATTTGATTGAATTCTTTGAGGAGGTAACTAAGTGTGTAGATGAAGGTAGAGCAGTTGATGTCGTATACATGGATTTTAGTAAGGCGTTTGATAAGGTTCCCCATGGTCGTCTCATGAAGAAAGTAAGGAGTTGTGGGATAGAGGGAAATTTGGCCGATTGGATAAGTAACTGGCTATCTCATAGACCCCCTGGGACACATCTCATTGTCTTGGCTGTGCTCTTTGTTGTAGCGAATAATGTGAATAGATTTTGTCTGGGTTTAAATTGTGGCAACACGGTGGCATCGTGGTTAGCACTGGTGCCTCACAGCGCCAGGGACCCGGGTTCGAATCTGGCCTCGGGTGACTGTCTGTGTGGAGTTTGCACATTCTCCCCGTGTCTGCGTGGGTTTCCTCCGGGTGCTCCGGTTTCCTCCTACAGTCCAAAGATGTGCGGGTTAGGTTGATTTGGCTATGATAAATTGACCCTTAGTGTTAGGGGGGGATTAAATATGTGGGGTTATAGGGATAGGATGGGATATGTTAGGGGGAATTAAATACGTGGGGTTACGGGGATAGGGTGGGATATGTGTCGGTGCAGGCTCGATGGGGATTCTGTGTGAGAAAGCAGGGACAGGGTACTGGATTTGGATGATCAGCCATGATCGTATTGAATGGTGGAGCAGGCTCGACGGGCCGAATGGCCTACTCCTGCTCCTAGTTTCTATGTTTCTATGAATTCTGGGAGATTCTCTCATTGCTAACTTACCTGACGAAGGAGCGACAGCTCCGAAAGCTTGTAAAATTAAATAAATCTGTTGGACTATAACCTGGTGTTGTGCGACTTCTCATTTTTATCTCATAGAAGGCAGAGGGTGGTGGTGGATGGAACATTTTCGGACTGGAGACCAGTTACCAGCGGTGTGCCACAGGGGTCGGTGCTGGGTCCTCTGCTGTTTGTGATTTTTATCAATGACTTGGAGGAGGGGACTGAAGGGTGGATCAGTAAATTTGCTGATGACACCAAGATTGGTGGAGTAGTGGATGAGGTGGAGGGCAGTTGTAGGCTGCAAAGAGACATTGATAGGATGCAGAGCTGGGCCGAAAAATGGCAGATGGAATTTAACCCTGATAAGTGCGAGGTGATTCATTTTGGTAGGGCAAATTTGAATAAGGATTACAGGGTCAACGGCAGGGTTCTGAGGAACGTGGAGGAGCAGAGGGATCTGGGGGTTCATATCCACAGATCTCTGAAGGTTGCCACTCAAGTGGATAGAGCAGTAAAGAAGGCCTATGGTGTGTTGGCGTTTATTAACAGAGGGTTTGAGTTTAAGAACCGTGAGGTTATGCTGCAACTGTACAGGACCTTGGTGAGACCACATTTGGAATATTGTGTGCAGTTCTGGTCACCTCACTATAGGAAGGACGTGGAAGCATTGGAAAGAGTGCAAAGGAGATTTACCAGGATGCTGCCTGGTTTGGGGGGGAGGTCTTATGAGGAAAGATTGAGGGAGTTGGGGCTTTTCTCTTTAGAGCGGAGGAGGATGAGAGGCGACTTAATAGAGGTTTATAAGATGATGAGGGGGATAGATAGAGTGGATGTTCAGAGACTATTTCCTCGGGTAGAGGCAGCTGTTACAAGGGGGCATAACTATGAGGTGCATGGGGGGAGATATAGAAGGGATGTCCGAGGTAGATTCTTTACTCAGAGAGTGGTTGGGGTGTGGAATGGACTGCCTGCTGTGATAGTGGAGTCGGACACTTTAGGAACTTTCAAGCGGTTATTGGATAAGCACATGGAGCACACCAGAGTGATAGGGAGTGTGATAGCTTGATCTTGGTCTCGGACTATGCTCGGCACAACATCGAGGGCCGAAGGGCCTGTACTGTGCTGTACTGTTCTATGTTGTATGTTCTATGTTCTTCAAAAGAGTGCCGTGGGATCTTTTACTTCCACCTGAGAGAGCAGACGGGACCTCGGTTTAACGTCTCATCTGAAAGACGGCAGCTCCGACAGCACAGCTACTCACTCAGCACTGCACTGGAGTGTCAGCCTAGATTTTTGTGCTCATGTGTCTGGAGTGGGACTTGAACCCACAACCTTCTGACGCAGAGAAAAGAGTGCTACCCACTGAGCCACGGCTGGCATTAGTGTGCAGAAATTTGTGCAAGCCAGTCAAATGCTAATCCTGTCTGAACTCTTTGTGTGCGGAGAGTGGTCCTGCCGTCGCTGGTGACGATGTTGGTCTTTGGGTGCACGCAGTTTATTTGAGGGTGGACGGACTGAGGCAGGTGTTGGGCACGACTGTTAATGCAGGGCAGCCGGGAATGTTGAGTGGAAGCGCTCTCCGATGAGCTGCTGTGGAAGAGCTCTGCTGCAGACAGGTGTTGGAGACCTGCCGCTTCCTCGCCATCCCCTGTTTCATTAGTGTCGTCTCTTTTTTTTATGTTAGTTTATGGGATGTGGGCATCGCTGGCAAGGCCAGCATTTAATACCCATCCCTAGTTGCCCTCAAGAAGGTGGTGATGGGCCTTCTTCTTGAACTGCTGCAGTCCGTGTGGTGAAGGTGCTCCCACAGTGCTGTTAGGGAGGGAGTTCCAGGATTTTGACCCAGCGACGATGAAGGAACGGCCGATATATTTCCAAGTCAGGATGGTGTGTGACTTGGAGGGGAACTTGGAGGTGATGGTGTGCCCATGCGCCTGCTGCCCTTGTCCTTCTAGGTGGAATAGGTCACGGGTTTGGGAGGTGCTGCCGAAGAAGCCTTGGCGAGTTGCTGCAGTGCATCTTGTAGATGGTACACACTGCAGCCACGGTACGCCGGTGGTGGAGAGAGTGAATGTTTAAGGTGGTGGATGGGGTGCCAATCAAACGGGCTGCTTTGTCCTGGATGGTGTCGAGCTTCTTGAGTGTTGTTGGAGCTGCACTCATCCAGGCAAGTGGAGAGTATTCCATCACACTCCTTGCTTGTGCCTTGTAGATGGTGGAAAGGCTTTGGGGAGTCAGGAGGTGAGACACTCGCCGCAGAATACCCAGCCTCTGACCTGCTCCCTCATCATGCTGGAGGTCCTCGTTCAATGGTGGCTCCTTGTGTTGCCCCGTTGCGGGGCAAGGTTATGCAGCATACAGTAAACCACCATCATACGGAACATTGTGAGTTGTATTGGAGGAAGCCAACAAACCCGTCCAGGCTGCATGAGGCAGAACAGACTCGAGCGTTGAATCGTCTTCTCCTATTCCCATGTTCCAATAGTCTGCTTAATCTGGATCCACCCATGATTATAACACGGTTTGTGTCACTCTGAAAATTCATTTTGATTTTCATCAGAGTATTTGTTTTAAAAACTGAAATAACACTCGGAAACCATTGTTTCATAGAATGATACAGCACAGAAGGAGGCCATTCGGCCCATCGAGTCTGCGCCGGCACTTTCGAAGAGCAATCCAGTTAGTCCCACTCCCCCGCTCTTTCCCCATATCCCTGCAATTTTTTCTCCATCAAGTATTTATCCAATTCCCTTTTGAAGCTACTATTGAATCTGTATCCACCACCCTATCAGGCAGCACATTCCAAATCCTAACCACTCGTTGTGTAAAAAAGTTTTTCCTCCTGTCACCTCTGGTTCTTTTGCCAATCACCTTAAATCTGGGCCCTCTGGTTATCGACCCTTCAGCCATTGGAAACAGTTTCTCCTTATTTACTCTATCTACACCCTTCATGATTTTGAACACCTCTATCAAATCTCCTCTCAACCTTTTCTGCTCTAAGGAGAACAACCCCAGCTTCTCCAGTCTATTCACGTAACTGTAATCCCTCATCCCTGGAACCATTCCAGTAAATCTCTTCTGAACCCTCTCCAAAGCCTTCACGTCATTCTTAAAGTGCAGTGCCCAGAATCATAGATTCATAGCTTCAGAAACCCTGGTAAAGGATTAGGATTTTGCTCACTGGGAGAAACGTTTTTGTTAGTTTCGGAAAGAAAGTTCCGCTTTTCAAAAGATATTCGCTGGTTGACGCAGGTGTGGCTATCCAGCTACGTTCAAAGACAGAAGGCACGAACTACGGAGCGTTGAGTGGTGTGTTCTCAGCTTGTGAAAAGAGAAAGACAAACAACTCGAGAAAGCCTTGTTAGCAGTTTCTTTCCTTTGGTTTTGGGCCTTGCAGTCGGGGGGGAAAGTGAACGCTCTTTAATTTGAGACCTTAAAGTGGGGAATTGGTCGGAATCGAAAGTCGGACGGTTTCTACAACGGGCGGCCAATTCCGCACCACCAGTTTTACAATCTACCCTGTTATATGAATGAAAGTTGTTGCTATTTTACTTCAACTTTTGGTTTCAGTCTGGTAGCTGCACCTGTCGGCAAGTCCAAAACTAAGGGCCATAAATATAAGACAGTCACTAATAAATCCAATTGGGAATTCAGGAGAGACGTCTTTACCCAGAGAGTGGTGAGAATGTGGAACTCGCTACCACAGGGAGTGGTTGAGATGAATAGTATAGATGCATTTAAGGGGAAGCTAGATAAACACATGAGGGAGGAAGGAATAGAAGGATATGCTGACAGGGTTAGATGAAGTAGGGTGGGAGGAGGCTCATGTGGAGCATAAACACCGGCACGGGCTGCTTGGGCCGAATGGCCTGTTGCTGTGCTGTAAATACTGTGTAGCATTGGTTCCAGCCAGACCCCGTTTACACCGCCTGCCTGGATCTCCAATATTCCTGCCAAGGTAAACACTCTTGCCCATGTAGTTACCAGTGAGCACAGAACCCCTCTCCCAGTGGTTATGATTTAAATATTTGGTGCAATTCTCCTAAAAAATGGTAAGTTAGTCTGCGTTATATAATAACCCAATCCTTATACACGTGAAATAATATGTTGTTTGTTAATTTTACCATGTTCTTGCTGGTGTCAGCTGTGGCTCAGTGGGTAGCACTCTCGCCTCTGAGTCAGAAGGTCGTGGGTTCAGAGTCCCACTCCATGAGACTTGAGCACAAAAATCTAGGCTGACACTCCAGTGCAGTGCTGAGGGAGCGCTGCACTGTCGGAGGTGCCGTCTTTCGGATGAGACGTTAAACCGAGGCCCCGTCTGCTCTTCTCAGGAGGATGTAAAAGATCCTCTTTCGAAGAAGAGCAGGGGCAGTTCTTCTCCGGTGTCCTGGCCAATATTTATCTCTCAATCAACATAAGATCTGGTCATTATCTCATTGCTGCTTGTGGGAGCTTGCTGTGCGCAAATTGGCTGCTGTGTTTCCCTACATTACAGCAGTGACTACACTGTTTTCGACGTCCTGGGGCCGTGAAAGGCGCTATACAAATGGAAGTCTTTCTGTTTCTTTTTAAGCATAATGAATTGTCACATGGCGTTACTGCACCATTACAATATATTTGACTGACTGTGAGACTAATGGGCTTGACATATATGTAGAGAAACAAATCATTCAGGTTATCAATGAGCTTGTGATTTCACGTCTCAGAAAACCTGCAGCATAAAGATCTCTTTGAGAACTCCCTTTATGGTAAGATGTTGCTCTTCTGCATACTTCATTACCTTCTTTGATTAAATATACCCTCGAAAGTTTTGACTGGTTCCATTGCTCTTCAACATTCCTAACAAAAACTCGATATTGACACATTAAACTTTTATTTCTGTTTA
Source organism: Squalus acanthias (assembly GCA_030390025.1). NCBI lineage: Eukaryota > Metazoa > Chordata > Chondrichthyes > Squaliformes > Squalidae > Squalus > Squalus acanthias. Next base: position 7,712,454 of record CM059434.1, on the reverse strand, counting down.
AACTGTTTGCTGATTTTGAAAAATTAGTAGTTGTATGTTTATAAATATAAGATAGTCACCTAATAAATTCTTTGGGGAATTCAGGAGAAGACTGAAGGGGTGACCTGATAAAGGGTCTTTAAGATTATGAAAGTGTTTGATAGGGTAGACGTAGAGAAGATGTTTCCACTTGTGGGGGAGACCAGAACTAGGGGCCATAAATATAAGATAGTCACTAATAAATCCAATCGGGAATTCAGGAAAAACTTCTTTACCCAGAGAGTGGTGAGAATGTGGAACTCGCTACCACAGGGAGTGGTTGAGGTGAATAGTATAGATACATTTAAGGGGAAGCTAGGATAAACACATGAGGGAGAAAGGAATAGAAGGATATGTTGATAAGGTGAGATGAAGAGGGGTGGGAGGAGGCTCGTGTGGAGCATAAACACCGGCACAGGAGCAGTTGGGCCGAATGGCCTGTTTCTGTGCTGTAAAATTCTATGTAATTGTACATAATGATTAAGAAAGAAAGACTTGCATTTCTATAGCGCCTTTCAGGACCTCAGGACGTCCCAAAGCGCTTTACAGCCAATGAAGTACTTTTTGAAGTGTATTCACTGATATAATGTAGGAAACGCAGCAGCCAATTTGCGCACAGCAAGCTCCCACAAACAGCAATGTGATAATGACCAGATAGATCATCTGTTTTTTAGTGATGTTGATTGAGGGATAAATATTGACCGGGGATAACTCCCCAGCTCTTCTTCGAAATAGTGTCATGGGATCTTTCACGTCCACCTGAGAGAGCAGACGGGGACTCAATTTTAACGTCTCATCCAAAAGACGGCACCTCGAACAGTGCGGCAGCTCTCTCAGCACTGCACTGGAGCGTCAGCCTAGGTTATTGTGCTCAAAGCCATCCAGCTCGCATCATTTGTGATCTTGTATGGTTTGATTTGTTTGTTTCACTTACTTAACAATCAGACTGTGTCTTTTGATCAAACGGTCAAATGGGTTTGTTTCCGGCATTGTACCTTTGATGTGAAAGAAGCAGTTTATTGAGTTCTATAAATTTAATATGCGATTATGTCAAGCAAAATGCTTCTGTCCTCTACAATTATAGAGCATTGTACTTGGGACATACAAGGAGAGATTTTTCTCTGCAATCTGGAACTCTCTCTCTTCCCCGAAAGGCTCTGGATGCTCTGGTTCAATAGAAATTGAATGGTTCTCGACTGAGATGGATAGATTTTTGTTGGGTAAGGGTATCAAGATATATGGAACCAATGGAGCTGAGATACAGATCAGCCGTGATCTGATTGAATCTAATAGGTTTACAAAGCGGCGCCATTTATCAGGGACTCGCCAAGGTTGGAGATCTGTTTTATAAATCCAGGTCCAGACTATGGGGTAGAAGTTCATCATCATTGAGCCCTTTTACCAGATGGTAAACGGGGGACAAAACTAACCAACCTCGCAGGTCTATACTCTGCGCCCCAAAGACACCTGAAAAAGGTTTGACGTCATGTTGGCCTGGGACGATTTTCAGGCCTCCGGGGTGGCCGCCTAAAGCAGGCGTTAGGCCCTCTCCCATATGCTAATGAGGGGCCCAATGCTTATTTTAGGTACCCCTTCAAGAAATTGGGCTGCCCCAAGTGGAGAGCAGGCGTCACACCTGCCCGGCCCAGGTATTCCAGGGGGGATACGGCCTAGCAAGCGGCCACCATCAACGGAGGTCGGCAATTTTTTTCAACGTAAGGTTGTCATGGAGCCAGGAAGGAGCAGGAATGACATCGAATTTACAGCACAGAAACAGGCCATTCGGCCCAACCAGTCCATGCCGGTGTTTATGCTCCACTCGAGCCTCCTCCCGGCTCCACAGCATTCCCGAGAGCGGCGGCTAACCCACCATCGCCACCACCCCGCTCCGCCCCCTCCAACCCCCACACCCGTTGCCTCCTAACCTCCCCACTTCCCACTCTTCGGGATTTAGCTGAGGACCACTGCCAGCGAGGCAAGCGGACCGAAGCTAGTCTGTTGAACTGGGTGAGCTGCCCGTGGAGTTGCCGGCAACTCGTCCAAATGACCCAACTGAGGCCTCAGGCCCAATTTCGGGCCCTCTGATTCTGCGCCTCCCGGTTGCTGGTTCTGGGCCTGAATCCGTTCCCAGAAAAATATCGAACCCGATAAGCGTACTCCGCTTAAGTCCTTGGCAGGAGTCGCGGATTTTTTTTTTTTTTTTTGCGCAGGGTTTCTGATACCAGTTTTTCTGCTGATGCGGTTTGACAGGGGTTAATGCCACTCAATTAGATGCGTGCAGTCAGCCCTTTCTGAGGCCACGCCAGCAGTAACCCAAGCCAGTGCTTTGACCCTCCACAGCACAGCGTCCTCGCTCCAAGCTGCACTCAGTATTCAAACCACATGGTTTCTGAATGTGCTGCTTCAGTGCTAGTTCTGATTAGCTGCTGTCATTCAGCTTAATCACAGAGTGGTTGGCTGGTTTGTGGAATATGTTCCATTCCATTTATTGTACAACCGCAAGCCGATGACAACTGGGAGATATTGCAGCCCTTTGTTAAAACGTACATGCTTCAAGCATGCCGGAGGAAGCTAGGCTGTCAAAATTCATTCTCGTTGCCTACGTTGACCTTTTGTTCTTTGCCCTTACAGCGAACAAACTTTTTCTTTCCCTCCTCCTCGCTGCGAAAAAATTTGTCATTAGAGAATGGTTTTCTTTCCGCGGGTTTACTGGAGGCGGTTGGACTGGAGCATTTCCATTTGACCCGCGCACCACAGGTCGGGCATTGCCACTGTCAATCACCTGTGACAGCAGAGTGCAGGGACCCAGGGATGGTGGAGGGCAGAGTCTGAAGAGGAACGGCCCACACTTGCCCGCTGAGGCTCATTTAGAGATTTGGAAGGGAAACCGCTGAATGGGGGTGGGTGCGTAGTGTGGGCAGAGTTAAATACAAACTGCTGCCGTGTCAGCCACAGCTCATTGGGTAGCTCTCTCTCTCGCCTCTGAGTCAGAAGATCGGGATTTCCAGCCCCACTCCAGAGACTTGAGCCCATAAACCAGGCTGATGCTCCCAGTGCAGAGCTGAGGGAGCGCTGCACTGTCGGAGGTGCCGTCTTTCGGATAAACTGAGACCCCGCCTGCCCCTCACAGTTGGATGGAAAAGATCCCACGGCATTTTCAAAGAAAAGCAGGGGCGGTCCCCTGATGTTCTGCTCAACATTTATCCTTCAACCAACATCACTAAAACAGATTATCGGGTCATTATCACATTGCTGTTTGTGGGAGCTTGCTGTGTGTAAATTGGTTGCCGCGTTTCCTACATTACAACAGTGACTACACTTCAAAAGTACTTCATTGGCTGTAAAGCGCTTTGGGATGTCATGAGGTTGTGAAAGGTGCTATAGAAATTCAAGTTTTTTTTTTAAATAAATAGATCCATTTTTTTCCAATCTCTCCTTTTTTTTCCCCTTGCCTGTGAACCCAGGGATAAAGATGTAAGAAGGAAGCTGCTCTTTTACATGGTGTCTTTCACAACCTCCCAGACCGCCCAAAAGGGCTTAAAAATGCTATGAAAGTACTCTTTGATTGAAGTGTAGTCACTTCTGGAATGTAGGGAAACTTTTCGGCGCGCTTACTTAAAAAGAGAATTGATCTGTAATGAAAACAAAAGCAAAATACTGCGGATGCTGGAAATCTGAAATAAAAACAGAAAAATGCTGGAAACACTCAGCAGGTCAGGCAGCATCCGCGGAGAGAGAAACAGAGTTAACGGTTCAGGTCGATGACCCATCGTCAGAACTGGAAAAAGTTAGAGATGTGACAGATTTTAAGCAAGTGCAGGGGCTGGGAAAGGCGGGGAGGGGAGGAAAGAACAAAAGGGAAGGTCTGTGATAGGTTGGAAGGCAGGAGAGATTAAATAACAAAAGGGGTGATGGAGCGAGGTGAAAGGAGATGGTAATGGGACAAGTAAAGAAACAAAAGATGGGTCTAGAGGAGGTGTAAATGGGAATAGCAGAATCATCAACAGCTGCCATCTGAAAAAATGGGGGCAGAGGTTATGGTCTGAAATTGTTGAACTTGCTGTAGAGTCCAGAACTCTGCAAAGTGTCTAATAGAAAGATGAGGTGCTGTTCCTCCAAGATTAGACTCTGTAATGAAGTCTAATCGGTCAAAGAATTTTCCAGAGAAGAGTAGTATATCGTAAACACATAGATTGTTAACAAAATTCAGGAACAGCGAGATCTAGGGGTGCAGATACATGGGTGTTAAAGAGTAGGTAGAAAAGCCTGAGATGATTCCGGGTTTTGTACATGAGGGTTATACATTGGCTTCCAGTTAAGCAACACCTCGATTTAAAAAATCTTATCCTTGTTGTCAAATCCCTCCTTGGCCTTGCCCCTCCCCATCTCTGTAATCTCCTCCAGCCCCACAACGCCCCCCGAGATCTCTGCGCTCCTCCAATTCTGGCCTCCTGAGCATCCCCCGATTTTCATCGCTCCACCATTGGCGGCCGTGCCTTCAGCTGCCTGGGCCCTGAGCTCTGGAATTCCCTCCCTAAACCTCTCCGCCTCTCTACCTCTCTTTCCTCCTTTAAGATGCTCCTTAAAACCTACCTTTTTGAGCAAGCTTTTGGTCATCTGCCCGAATATCACCTTATGTGACTCGTTGTCAAATTTTGTTTGATAATCACCCCAGTGAAGGGCCTTGGGACATAGAACATAGAACATAGAACAGTACAGCACAGTACAGGCCCTTCGGCCCTCGATGTTGTGCCGAGCATTGTCCGAGACCAAGATCAAGCTATCACACTCCCTATCACTCTGGTGTGCTCCATGTGCTTATCCAATAACCGCTTGAAAGTTCCTAAAGTGTCCGACTCCACTATCACAGCAGGCAGTCCATTCCACACCCCAACCACTCTCTGAGTAAAGAATCTACCTCGGACATCCCTTCTATATCTCCCCCCATGCACCTTATAGTTATGCCCCCTTGTAACAGCTGCCTCTACCCGAGGAAATAGTCTCTGAACATCCACTCTATCTATCCCCCTCATCATCTTATAAACCTCTACGTTAAAGGTGCTATATAAATGCAAGTTGTTGTTGTTGTTGGCTTGAATGGAAAAGCAAGCAATGATTATAAAATTTGTACAAACCATTGGCTGGGCTGCAGTTGGTGTTTTGGTGCACAGTTCTGGGCTCCCTTATTGTAGGAAGGACATTAGAGGCATGGAAAGGTACATCGCTGATTCACAGGATCGATACCAGGAATGGAAGATTATAGTTAGAAAGACAGGCTCAAGAAACTTGGAACTTTTTTTCACTGGAGCAGAGATGGGTCAGCATGGAGATTTAACAGAGGGTTTTAAAGTTACGAAAGGGTAAGTAGTGAAAGATTGTTTGCACTGTTTGACAAAAGGGTAACAAGAGAACATAGACTGAGAATTTTTTATTGCTTATTCATTCATGGGATGTGGGCGTCGCTGGCAAGAACATAAGAACGTAAGAAGTAGGAACAGGAGTCGGCCATACGGCCCCTCGAGCCTGCTCCGCCATTCAATAAGATCATGGCTGATCATCGACCTCAACTCCACTTTCCCGCCCGATCTCCACATCCCTTGATTCCTCTAGAGTCCAAAAATCTATCGATCTCAGCCTTGAATATACTCAAAGACTCAGCCTCCACAGCCCTCTCGGGCAGAGAATTCCAAAGATTCACAACCCTCTGAGTGAAGAAATTCCTCCTCATCTCAGTCTTAAATGGCCGACCCCTTATCCGGAGACTATGCCCCCTAGTTCTAGACTCTCCAGCCAGGGGAAACAACCTCTCAGCATCTACCCTGTCAATCTCCTTCAGAATCTTGTACGTTTCAATGAGATCACCTCTCATTCTTCTAAACTCCAGAGAGTATAGGCCCATTCTACACAATCTCTCATCATAGGACAACCCTCTCATCCCAGGGATCAATCTAGTGAACCTTCGCTGCCCCGCCTCCAAGGCAAGTATATCCTTCCTTAGATAAGAAACATAGAAACATAGAAACATAGAAACTAGGAGCAGGAGTAGGCCATTCGGCCCGTCGAGCCTGCTCCACCATTCAACACGATCATGGCTGAGCATCCAAATCCAGCACCCTGTCCCTGCTTTAATCCCCACAGTACACATATCCCACCCTACCCCCGTAACCCCACGTATTTAATTCCCCCTAACATATCCCATCCTATCCCCATAACCCCACATATTTAATCCCCCCCTAACACTAAGGGTCAATTTATCATAGCCAAATCAACCTAACCCGCACATTTTTGGACTGTGGGAGGAAACCGGAGCACCCGGAGGAAACCCACGCAGACACGGGGAGAATGTGCAAACTCTGGCATTTATTGCCCATCCCTAATTGCCCTTTTTAAAGGTGGTGGTGAGCTGCCTTGAACCGCTGCAGTCCGTGCGGTGAAGGTACTCCCACAGTGCTGTTCGGGAGGGAGTTCCAGAATTTTGACCCAGTGGCGATGAAGGATCAGCCGATATATTTCCAAGTCAGGATGGTGTGTGACTTGGAGGGGAACTTGGAGGTGGTGGTGTTCCCATGCGCCTGCTGCCCTTGTCCTTCTAGGTGGAAGAGGTTGCGGGTTTGGGAGGTGCTGCCGAAGAAGCCTTGGCGAGTTGCTGCAGTGCATCTTGTAGATGGTACACACTGCAGCCACGGTGCGCCGGTGGTGGAGGGTGTGAATGTTTAAAGTGGTGGATGGGGTGCCGATCAAGCGGGCTGCTGAATAAGGAATCTATATTACCTACTGGAACAAGTAGCAGCTATTTGCACAGATTTATTTGAATCCTGTATTTTTTTCTTGCCATTGGAAAGTAAGCTGTGAGGACGATGCAAAGAGTCTGCAAAAGGATATGGACCGGTTAAGTGAGTGGGAAAGAAGGTGGCAGATGGAATATAATGTAGGGAAATGTGAAATTAGTATCCTCTTTGGTAGAAAGAAGAGAAAAGCGGGATATTTTTTAAATGTTGGCATGCAGAGGAATTTGGGTGCCTTGTACACGAATCACAGAAAATTAACATACAGCTACAGCAAGCAAATAGGAAGGCAAATGGTATGTTTGTGGCGGATCGCCACCTGAACGAGCGCAATCCACTTTTCCGTCCGTGGACAATAAATCGGGCACCTTGCCTTTAAGGCGCATGCTGCCTTTAAGGCATGAAAAAATGAGTGGACGTGGCCCTCAGTGTTTTGCAGAGAAATGTTGTAGCAGCCATTTTGCCAAGGAGATGTAATTAAAAGCCATGTGCTCCACATATTGACTCAGCCTCAATTTGTGCTTCGCGGCAGCCACAACACGTTAACCTTTATTGCAAGGGGGTTGGAGTATAATAGTAAGGGAGTTTTGCGGCGATTATATAGGGCTTTGGTGAGACCGCACCTGGAGTACCTAAGGAAGGATATACTTGCCTTAGAGAGGGTGCAACGAAGGTTCACGAGATTGATTCTTAGGATGAGAGGGCTGTCCTATGAGGAGAGATTGAGCAGAATGGGCCTATATTCTCTGGAGTTTAGAAGAATGAGAGGTGATCTCATTGAAACATATAAAATTCTTACTGGGATTGACAGGGTAGATGCTGAGAGGATGTTTCCCCTGGCTGGCGATTCTAGAACCAGGGGTCACAATCTCAGGATAAGGGGTCGGCCATTTAAGACTGAGATGAGGAGAAATTTCTTCACTCAGAGGGTGGTGAATCTTTGCAATTCTCTACCCCAAAGGGCTGTGAATGCTCAGTCGTTGAGTATATTCAAGGCAGAGATCGATAGATTTTTGGATACTAAGGGAATCGAGGGATATGGAGATTGGGCGGGAAAATGGAGTTGAGGTCGAAGATCAGCCATGATCTTATTGAATGGCGGAGTGTAGGGGGTGGTGGTTTGTGTCAGCTTCACCTCTGACTTCTGAGCGGTTCGAATCGCTCCCATTCCCTTGGTTCTAGACCTTGGACTTATTTGGGGGTTGTGATAAAAGGTGCAGCAGGCAACTGAGTTTGATGAAAGAACTTTGATCTTTATTCAAGAAAGTAAAACACAACACAAACACTCTTAACACTCTAAAAGTGGGGAACACTTCGGTACAAGCGAGGGAAATAACATTAGAAGAATACTTCACCCCTCCCAATCCCACTTCACTAGCTAGGTTGGACTCCAGAGGACCAGGGATAATGCTCACCAAACGAATCCTTAACAGTTGAGAGTTAGGGTTTAGAGTCTTTTGAGTAAAAGGTTTCGTAAGGCCCTTGTTGCCGCGAGGTGTCCGATGGTCACTGGAACTGTTGCTCTGGTTTCTTCTTGCGTGTCGGCCTGTTTCTGGAGCTGTCGGCCTTCTTTGTTGAACTTCTTTCTGTTGAACTCTGCCTCTGTTTAAACTGTCTTCTTCCGAGCTGTGGAACTGCCTTCTTGCAGAACTGTAACTGTTGTGCTGGAGAACTGGAGAACGTCCTTCTTACTGAACTGTCTTCCTTAACTGTCCAACTTGCTTCTCCTGAACTCTAACTCCAGCACTGACTTCTGCTGAAAACAGGCTTTCAATTGAACTCGAAACTGCAGAACTGCCTTCTGTTCAACTTGAACTGTTTTTACTGGAGAACTGTTGAGAACGGGCCTTTAATTATACGCATCGAAGCTTCCTTATCAAAACCAAATCAAATCCTTTGTAAGATTTTGAGGCCTCGTTAACAGTAACGACTTTACTAGCGTGTTAACTGGTTTTGTAAATGTGTGAAGTGGTTTCAGGATAGCTCCATCCTGTCAATCTGTTGTTTAATCGGAGTTTGAATTGTCCTCATGTTTTGGGTTTCTAGACTAGGCCTAGAACTTGTATAGAATATTTGCTTTATGCATGTCTTTAATGGGTTCTGTAAACGGTTTTGATGGGGCCTGTCTTTGAGTGGGACTGTCTTCTCCCAGGGTCTATTGTTCAAATGTTAATGCCTGCTGGGGCTTGAGTGAGGTCATCCCGGTTTCCCCAGACAGTGTAATTAACTGCAATAACCAAAACTGCTTTTACAGAGGTTGAACCCACCTTTTTGTTCCTTTACAGGCCCAGGCATGTTTTTAAAATGCCAAAACTTGGTTTTTGGTCTTATATTCCTTAGGTTAGGCCCAAATGCAATTTTTATCACTCTGAGGTAGTTCCAAAGTTCTTTTTCCTTAGGTTTTGGGGATCTGCAAATTTTGGGAACCTTACAGGAGCAGGCTCGAGGGGCAGTGTGGACTACTCCTGCTCCTATTTCTTATGTTCTTATGAAATAGCAAAAAAACCAGCAGGCCGATGGATTTAGTTAATTAATAGGAGTCACTCTCATTTTTTTCTCTAACAATATTGACCAGTGAGCTGTTTCACTCTGAGGACTCTGATTGTCCACAAAAAGAAAAATACCAAATCAGCCTCGCATGTTAAACAGACTATTCACTGAACTCAATTAGCATATTAATTAAACTTTTGAATGGGAGAGTGTTTACAATTGTAGGCAAGCTTCATAAGTATCCTCAGCATTAATAAATGGGTTTTCGGTGCTCCGACTGTGAGACTGGCCGGTCGAAACACTGCCTGCCTCTGTTCTGTGGCTTCTATAAGGTTCGGCTTTCACGCAAGATCCAAAGTGTGATGGAAATTCTGTGCAAGAAGAGAGATTTACGTACATAGGATTTTACAGCACAGTAACACGCCATTCGGCCAGTGTTTATGCTCCCCTCAAACCTCCTCCCACCCTACTTCATCTCACCCTATCAGCATATCCTTCTATTCCTTTCTCCCTCATGTGTTTATCTAGCTTCCCCTTAAATGCATCTGTGCTATTTGCCTCAACCACTCCCTGCGGTAGCGAGTTCCACATTCTCACCACTCTCTGGGTAAAGAAGTTTATCCTGAATTCCCTATTGGATTTATTAGCGACTATCTCATATTTATGACCCCTCAGTTTTGGACTCCCTCACAAGTGGAAACATCTTCGCTACGTTTACCCTGTCGAACATCTTAATAATTTTAAAGACCTCTTATCAGGTCATCTCTTTTCCGGAGAATGTGGTTTCGTTTTTCCTCATAGCTCTGCACCCTCTCAGTATTGGTTCCTTCTTCGGAAATCGATTTTTGTTGCACTTTCTCCATTGCTTCTACATCAGTTTTTTTTTGTAACATGGAGACCAGAACTATGCACAGTGCCCAGATTTCAATTCTTCATTGTCGCTTAGTCTAATGCTGATGATTTGCCGATGGCTGAATCCAGCTATACAGGCGCGGCCGATAGTTACGATTAGCAAAGTGCTTGTTCCTTTAAAACATGATTAACATTGGAGTCTTTAGCTATCTGCAAAGTTGCAGGACGGTGCCTGGCACATCAGCGCGCAGAATAATAATAAGGATCTTGCATTCAGAAAATGGCAATTACCTTCATTATTGGGCACTGTGGAGAGAAGTGCTTCTGCAGAACACACAGAGATTTCTCTTCACTTGAAGCTTTTATCTTGTGCACTTTAAACCTTTTCTTTCACCAATTCTGATTGCAGCAGCTCTAAAGTGGTTTATGATTGCATCAATTTGTTGCATGCATAATGCTTGATCTTAAGAAATTAATTTATCTTCATAAACATGAGGAGACTGAAGGGAAAAACACACGGGCAACAATCTAAATAATGTGCAGAACAAATGCAAATCGAAATTAATACATTTGACATTCACCCGGGAAAAAAAAACTGATGTTCAGAGCGGTGAACATATTGAATATTGATCAGAAACTCTGCTGTCAACAAACCTGAGGGGATTACATAGAACATAGAACATAGAACAGTACAGCACAGTACAGGCCCTTCGGCCCTCGATGTTGTGCCGAGCATTGTCCGAGACCAAGATCAAGCTATCACACTCCCTATCACTCTGGTGTGCTCCATGTGCTTATCCAATAACCGCTTGAAAGTTCCTAAAGTGTCCGACTCCACTATCACAGCAGGCAGTCCATTCCACACCCCAACCACTCTCTGAGTAAAGAATCTACCTCGGACATCCCTTCTATATCTCCCCCCATGCACCTTATAGTTATGCCCCCTTGTAACAGCTGCCTCTACCCGAGGAAATAGTCTCTGAACATCCACTCTATCTATCCCCCTCATCATCTTATAAACCTCTATTAAGTCGCCTCTCATCCTCCTCCGCTCTAAAGAGAAAAGCCCCAACTCCCTCAATCTTTCCTCATAAGACCTCCCCCCCAAACCAGGCAGCATCCTGGTAAATCTCCTTTGCACTCTTTCCAATGCTTCCACGTCCTTCCTATAGTGAGGTGACCAGAACTGCACACAATATTCCAAATGTGGTCTCACCAAGGTCCTGTACAGTTGCAGCATAACCTCACGGTTCTTAAACTCAAACCCTCTGTTAATAAACGCCAACACACCATAGGCCTTCTTTACTGCTCTATCCACTTGAGTGGCAACCTTCAGAGATCTGTGGATATGAACCCCCAGATCCCTCTGCTCCTCCACGTTCCTCAGAACCCTGCCGTTGACCCTGTAATCCTTATTCAAATTTGCCCTACCAAAATGAATCACCTCGCACTTATCAGGGTTAAATTCCATCTGCCATTTTTCGGCCCAGCTCTGCATCCTATCAATGTCTCTTTGCAGCCTACAACAGCCCTCCACCTCATCCACTGCTCCACCAATCTTGGTGTCATCAGCAAATTTACTGATCCACCCTTCAGTCCCCTCCTCCAAGTCATTGATAAAAATCACAAACAGCAGAGGACCCAGCACCGACCCCTGTGGCACACCGCTGGTAACTGGTCTCCAGTCCGAAAATGTTCCATCCACCACCACCCTCTGCCTTCTAATGAGATAGCCAGTTACTTATCCAATTGTCTCAGTCATTGTACAAGTCTTGGCTCCCCAAGATTCCCAACCATCTCCGCTCACATGCTCCTCGCTCCTCTCTCCACTCTTCTAACTTTGTTCGAATGTATGCTCTTCCCCCGCCCCCCCACATCCCTCTGCTCCTCCCCCCCACCTCCCTCTGCTCCTCCCCCATCTCCCTCTGCTCCTCCCCCCCACCTCCCTCTGCTCCTCCCCCCCACCTCCCTCTGCTCCTCCCCCCCTCCCTCTGCTCCTCCCCCCCACCTCCCTCTGCTCCTCCCCACCTCCCTCTGCTCCTCCCCCCTCCCTCTGCTCCTCCCCCCCCTCCCTCTGCTCCTCCCCTCCCTCCCTCTGCTCCTCCCCTCCCTCCCTCTGCTCCTCCCCTCCCTCCCTCTGCTCCTCCCCTCCCTCCCTCTGCTCCTCTCCCCTCCCTCTGCTCCTCCCCCCCTGCTCCTCCTCCCCCCCTCCTCTGCTCCTCCCCCCCCCTCTGCTCCTCCCCCCCCTCTGCTCCTCCCCCCCTCTGCTCCTCCCCCCCTCCCTCTGCTCCTCCCCCCCTCCCTCTGCTCCTCCCCCTCCCTCTGCTCCTCCCCTCCCTCCCTCTGCTCCTCCCCCCCTCCCTCTGCTCCTCCCCCCCCTCTGCTCCTCCCCCCCCTCTGCTCCTCCCCCCCCGCTCCTCCCCCCTCCCTCTGCTCCTCCCCCCCCGCTCCTCCCCCCACCCTCTGCTCCTCCCCCCCTCCCTCTGCTCCTCCCCCCTCCTCTGCTCCTCCCCCCTCTCCCGTTGCTCCTCCCCCCTCTCCCGTTGCTCCTCCCCCCTCTCCCGTTGCTCCTCCCCCCTCTCCCTTTGCTCCTCCCCCCCCCCCTGCTCCTCCTCCCCCCTCCCTCTGCTCCTCCCCCCCTCCCTCTGCTCCTCCCCCCCCTCCCTCTGCTCCTCCCCCCCCCTCCCTCTGCTCCTCCCCCCCCTCCCTCTGCTCCTCCCCCCTCCCTCTGCTCCTCCCCCCCCCCTCCCTCTGCTCCACGATCGTTGGCAAAGTCTTCGCCCCCCCCCCCCATATTCTGGAATTCTCTTCCCAACTCTTCTGCTTCTTTTGATCAAACCAATATCGTAACTGTAACTAAATAAAACTTTAAAGGAAACTTAACAAATCAAATTAAAATTTGGTACTCTGGGGTGACGATGCACTCCAGCCCCCGCGGCGCCCACCGGTCGCGGAAAAACTCAAGCGTGCCGGCGGACACCGCGTGCTCCATCTCCAGGGCCACCCGGGCGCGAACATGGCCGCGGAAGAGAGGCAGGCAATCGGGCCGAACGACCGCTCCCAACTCTTCTGCCTTGATCCCAGCTTCAAAATTCTTCCGTCAAAAAAAAACCAACCTCGTCAACTGCTTCTTCGGCCGCTCTCTGGGTTAGAAATGTCGGTCCTGGCCCGGGGTTTTCCGGCCGGCCGCCGGCAGACATCGCGCCCGCCCGAACCGTCAGGCCCGAGGCGTGGCCTAAATTAGGCTTCAGGCCTGATTTGAATCATGTGGCGCGCCTCCAGCGGCGGCTCGCCAATTCCCCAAGGGATGAATTTCTGTCCGCTGGTCCTGCCGGCAGCGGCCCTCAGGTATGTCCTGGGGTTGTGAGGGGGGGCGGGCGAGAGAAGGACAGTGGGAGGAAGAGGGGCTCTAATCGCAGGTCTGGAGTGGCTCTCAGGTGTCTTGTGGAGCCGGGAGCAGCATTCCTGCCTCCACACCCAGAAGAATTGGTCACTTAACCTTTCTTGCTGGAGGCCTCTTTCACCTTTGTCCTTCTTAGTCTTCATTATTGACTTCATCTGCTCATCCATCCATGGAACTCTAGCCTCTGTTCAGAAATCTACCCTACACATCTCATACTTAAACATTTCCCAGTGCAATCAACAGCAAGTTCATGAGATTGAGACATTTCAGAGGAAGGGTGTGTTATATCACCCAATATTTTAACAGATGCTCTTGGCATGTGCGTGGCTGGCAAGGCCAGCATTTATTGCCCATCCCTAATTGCCCTTGAGAAGGTGGTGGTGAGCCGCCTTCCTGAACCGCTGCAATCTGTGTGGTGAAGGTGCTCCCACAGTGCTGTTAGGGAGGGAATTCCAGGATTTTGACCCAGCGACGATGAAGGATCGGCGATATACTTCTAAGTCAGGATGGTGTGTGACTTGGAGGGGAACTTTGAGGTGGTGGCGTTCCCAAGCGCCTGCTGCCCTTGTCCTTCTAGGTGGTAGAGGTCGCGGGTTTGGGAGGTGCTGTCGAAGAAGCCTTGGCGAGTTGCTGCAGTGCATCTTGTAGATGGTACACACTGCAGCCACGGTGCGCCGGTGGTGAAGGGAGTGAATGTTTAAGGTGGTGGATGGGGTGCCGATCAAGCGGGCTGCTTTGGCCTGGATGGTGTCGAACTTCTTGAGTGTTGTTGGAGCTGCACTCATCCAGGCAAGTGGAGAGTATTCCATCACTCCTGACTTGTGCCTTGTAGATGGTGATAGTTAATGAGATTGAGACATTTCAGAGGAAGGGGTCAGACAAGGGTGTGTGAAATCACCCAATATTTGAACAGGTACTCTTGGCGGGCGTGGGGAAAGAGCCTGGGTTTGCAATCAATGGAAAATTGCTAAACAATTTGAAATGAGTCCTTGCCACAGTAATGGTTGCAGATACAAAAGAGCAATCACAGGAGATAGTCGGCAGGCAAATCAGATAAATGTAGAAAAAAGATTGAAAATACATAGAATTACATAGAATGTACAGCACACAAACAGGCTATTTGGACCAACTGGTCCGTGCCGGTGTTTATGCTCCTCCCACCCCTCTTCATCTCACCCCATCAACATAACCTTCTATTCCTTTCTCCCTCATGTGTTTATCCAGCTTCCCATTAAATGCATCTATACTATTCGCCTCAACCACTCCCTGTGGTAGCGAGTTCCACATTCTCACCACTCTCTGGGTGAAGAAGTTTCTCCTGAATTCCCTCTTTGAAAACAGCAACAGCAACAACAACTTGCATTTATATAGCGCCTTTAATGTAGTAAAACGTCCCAAGGTGCTTCACAGGAGCGATTATCAAACAAAATTTGACACCGAGCCACAGAAGGAGATATTAGGACAGGTTGGTCAAAGAGGTAGGTTTTAAGGAGCATCTCAAAGAAGGAGAGAGAGACAGAGGTTTAGGGAGGGAATATGCCCTTGTCGAACAAAAATCTATCAATCTCAGTTTTGACATTTTCCATTGACCCCCAGCCTTAACAGCTATTTGGGGGAACAGAGATCCAAATTTCCACCACCCTTTGTGTGAAGAAGTGCTTCCTGACATCACCCCTGAACGGCCTGGCTCTAATTTTAAGGTTCTGCCCCCCTTGTTCTGGACTCCCCCCCCCCCCCCCGAGAAAATAGTTTCTCTCTCTCTACCCTATCGAATCCTTTAATCATCTTAAACACCTCGATTAGATCACCCCTTAACCTTCTATACTCAAGGCAATACAAGCCTAGTCTGTCATCATAATTTAACCCTTTTAGCCCCAGTATCATTCTGGTGAATCTATCTCTTCGGTCCAAAGTGGATGACCTCACACTTCCCCATATTGAACTCCGTCTGCCACAGTTTTGACACTCACTGAATCTATCGATGTCCCTTTGCAACTCTCGGCTCTCATCCACACTTTTTACAGTGCCACCTAGCGTCAGCCAACTTGGAGATACACCCCAACATTCCTTCTTCCAAGTCATTTAGAAATATAGTGAAAAGCTCAGGCCCCGGTACAGATCCCTGGTGGAGGTTCCATTGCAGATCAGCCCTGCCGCTGCCACGCTGGTGGACCTTTACCGTTACTTTCTGGGATTTGCCGCCAAAATTCACGTGGAATTTCCAGCACAGACATAGGCCGTTGTTGCCGGTGTTCAGGCTCCGCACGAGCCTCCTCCCACACGATTTACTTCATCTCACCCTGGCAGCATTGCCTTCTGCTCCTTTCTCTCTCCTGTATTTATCTAGCTGCCCCGTAAAATTAATTACATTTAAATTAGATATAAGGCGATTGGCAAAAGAGCCAGAGGCGATGTGAGGAAAAACTTTTTTACGCAACGAGTGGTTAGGATTTGGAATGCGCTGCCTGACCGGGTGGTGGATACAGATTCAATAGGAGCCTTCAAAAGAGAATTGGATAAATACTTGAAGG